>JAJHZJ010000213.1:7741445-8121445 GCA_023548195.1 Bettongia penicillata ogilbyi
CAGATGTTGAATGCCGGAGAGAGCCTCGTGGGAGCAGAGCCTGGATTTGAACCCACATGTTCCAGTTCCTACAGTCATATGAAAATAGCATATAGGAAGCCAAAATTAAGTCTTATGAGAAATGCTCTAAGCCAAGGGTGGGGAGCCTGCGGCCTTGAGACCACATATGGTGCTCCAGGTCCTCAAGTGTGGCCTTTTGACTGAACCTAAACTTCATAGAACAAATCCCCTTAGTAAAAGGATTTCTTCTGTAAAACTTGGACTCAGCTTACAAATGACTGTTCAATGGGACAGCACTTTTAGTTTAAGAAAATAAATAGCTTTCCTGTATTTCTGAGTGACAATACTAGATATCACTTTAAATTAACACATCTTAGACTATATTATTGAAATTGTACTAGCCACTTTTAAGTGGTGATCTGGAGAAATGAAGTGGTTATGTGGGGAAGACATGGACTGAGTGGAACACTAGTGGTCAACTCTATGGTCCTGTAGTCTGGTTAAGAGCCCTGGTCTTCAGATGGACAGAATTGACTCCTATTTGTTGTGGTGTTTTCTGGGGGCCAGGAAATCAGGGAATACTCAGAGACTGCAGTGAAATCATTTGAAGTACTTCTAACTCTGCCCCTCCAATTAGCCTATAGTTTTGAAACTTTGCTTGTGAGACATGAAATTTTTAAAATATCTTGGAAATGAAGTACAAATATAAATAAAGTATAGTAATACCGACATTTTTTTTCAACAGTTCAAGCAGTGTACTGAATGTAATTACTGAAGACACTACACCAAATCAGATAGGCAGGGGATGTACAACTCAGAAATGGAGCATGGCATCAAGACCGGACTCACAGGAAGGAGGCTGCTCTGGTTCACGCTCTCTGGCTTGCACAGATTCATCCATAGAACACAGAGATGGCTTACCATAGGCATACTGAATGGAATGTGCTTGGTTAAGTTAATGTGTTCATAAAATGTCTTGTCTAAGATGCAAAGTGGGATAAACTTGATCATATTTAATGGTTTTAAGAAAGGTTATCTGAGTTGTTTGTTCTGACTTCCCTATCCTATCTTCCCCAAAGAAATGAAATGTTATCTATTGAAAAAGATACAAAAGCTTTGGATTTTTAGTAACAGAAGCTTCTGGTTCTGTGAATAAAGGAATGTAGAGACATTTCAGATGGAAATCGAAGCACTAGAGAAGGAGTATGTCCTTTTATAGATATAAAAAGTAGCACTTTTAGGAAACCAATTATTGTAAATGTTTAATTTTGTCTCAAGTGTAACTGGCATTGGAAGTTTTGCCTTTACTTGAATGTACAATGTAGATTTTTAACAGAGCAAGCTCTATATTTATTACGTCTTGTGTGATTTGAAATTGCCTCTTTCATATGTTTTAAATTGAGATTTATGTGTGTTTTGTACATAGTTATACATGATTATGTTAAGATGCTTTAAAATTTGATAATTTCATGCATCCATAATCATAGTATTTTACATGCCAATTTAAACCTTTTTTTAGTAATATTCTGTTTACAGATGTATTAGGGCTATTGCCATATTATATTAAAAGACTGGACTTTTTAAATATATCTGGGCAATAAATATGAAAAGCTATTCTTATGAAACTGACTTTTTACAGTGTTTATTACTGATTACTGTAGAAATTATTTACTTGGGTTTTATGGATCTATTTAAAAGGACAATTTTTATATATTATATGTATGTATGTGTATACATATGTGTTGCATTTACACACAGAAATTTTTATATATACACATCATTTGGGAGCGGAATCAGAAATGCCTTTAAAATAAGACATTTCAGAATTATGTTTCTAATGGTTAGACTATTGATTATCTTGATATTTGTTTGGCACAGCAGCACTTATCTACCATTAGCTAGAGCATCTGTTCCAGCTGGAGATGTCAAGTGGCCGTGTGTAGCTTTTAGAATTTACCATTGAAGCATTTTGGTGTGACTTTATGGGACAACATTTGTTAAAGGTTCCTTATATAATCCAGTTCCTAAGACACTGGCACATTGAGTGTAAAATGCTGTTAAATGCAGGCTTTCCTGTGATTGCTGTAGAATAGAAAGAGGGAGAAGGAGTAAAATTGGAGGAGGGAGGAAAAGAATACAGATTTACATTGTTCTCCAAAGGAACCGTCCCATTGCCATCAGGTGATAAACTGCAAGGTCCCTTAGAAACCCAGTACATGCCCTTCAAGGACTCCACATCAGACATACCTGTCTACCATTGTTTTTAAGCAATCTGCCATCTATAGAAGTAAACCACGTCAACCCTTTGCGCACTATACTTCAGTGAGTCGTCCTTATTATCTAGAGGATAAAATAAAATCTGTTTTTCATTTAAATCCCTTTGTGACCTGGTCCTGATATGTCTTATAGCTGCGTTTCACATTGTTTATCACACGTTTGGTGGTCCATATTGGTCTCTGGTATTCCCCAAAGTAAGCTGCCTTTCTCTTGTTTCTGCAATATTTTGTTGCGTAGGTTTTACACCAGGTTTTCATTGCCCTCTTCAAGACTTACAGTGCTACCATCTTGTACCCAAGGCCTCTTCTGATTGCCTCTGCCTCTTAGCCTCTCTACTTGTGTGACTATCCCTTAAGCTCCCTAGACCTCAGTTGTCTTATCTGTAAAGTGGACTTGTTCTAGATGGCCTCTGAGGCCCTTGTACTTCTGCTTGTATTTCTGCAACTTCCCTTTTGTCTGTCACCTCTTCCCACTGCTAACAAACACATGGTAGTTTGCTCATTACCCTCTAATCCATACAGTAGATGTTATAACTGCCTCTGCCCAAGAAGCCTCAGTGACAGATGCTCGCCCACTGAGGCAGGTGTCAACTCCAACTGGCCTTCATGGTCTTGTACAATCTGCTATCACTTCACAGTTTTCCTTATAATACTCTTTAATGTTTTTGACCTTTCGATCAGACAACTGTTCTGTTTTCCACCATGCCCTGAGGTTTCTTGTCTCCATGCAAAGAACTGTTGATAGTGGTTAATAGTTTCACAGGCCAGGTGAGCTACAGTGAATGAGGTTCCAGTCTGATGAACCTCTTGCCTCTCTAGGACTCTTCATCTATCCATCTTGAACCTCTTGCTCCCTGTCCTTTATTCTGTTATTTTCTATCTTCCCCTCTCCTTTATAATATGAAACCAGATTACATTTTTAAAAATATTTCTACACATTTGTTGAAAAGTTAGGTGTATTTAAAAAAGACTTCCTATTGAGGGCAAGGTTTAATAAAAGCTTTTTGTAGGGTTAACTGTGCTAATCATAGCCAGCACTGGGACACATCCACAGAAGTACAAAAAATTGGTGTCACCATGCACAGTAGAGAAACAAAATGGACGAAAAATGCCTATTGCCAAGACTGACAAGGAGGAGGGAAAGGGAATAAACATACAATACCTGCTATGTAGCAGGCGTTGTGCTAACCTTTTTCACAAATACCTGATTCTCACAACAACCCTGTAAGGGAGTTAATCCCATTTTACAGTTAAGGAAACAGACAAACAGAGGTTGAGTGATTTGCCCAGGGTCACTAACTCATAAATGTCTAAGGATGAATTTGAGTGCAGGGTTTCTGGACTCCTCCAGGTCCAGTACCCCATCCACTGCACTACTAGCTGCTTCTAGTTGATGGGCCATTGAACAGTCAGCCAAATTCATAACAGTCTTGGACAAGCAATGAACTAGACATAAAATTGATTAGGAGAATACAATAAATGAAATTTTAGAGATACTGGGTTTTTTTTTTCATTTATTTTGGCCAAACTGCATTTTGCCTCACCTGTTTAAAATCAGTGTGATCCTATCCAGGCTGTGAACCAGAATACCACAATTCTAAAAGAATGGCAAGGAAATCAAGGGCCCTTTAAAGACACAAGGAAAACATACAAAGTCTACAGAATGTCAACATTGTTGAGATATCTAAATAGTACAAAACATTAGGGACTTTTATGGCCTAAAATAAGGATGAGCCCATAACGTGGGATGGATGGATGGATGGATGACAACAGAGAGTAAAGGAGTCACTATCTTGGAGATGCTAACTGTAGAATGGCCATTGATATAAAAGACATGGAAAAATGGTCACAGAGGATGAAACCCAAAGGAAGCAACCAGCTCAGCAGGAAGACGATCCAAAGCAATAATAGCTGCCAAAGAACTAAAGTCAACTTTTATGTTCCATTTTCATATGTAAATTTTTATATGAAAATTGACAATTGGAACAATTTCATTTGAAAAAGTTATTTTAATATGTGTCTGATTTCTGCTGTAGAGCTGTAGCCCTTGATTTAAAAAAAAAAAAAAAAAAAAAAGCATAAAATTTCCAAGCCCTAACCAGTGGAACTGATATGCTCTGTCCAAAGAAGCAATTTGCTTTCTTCACTCTCGCCTAGTCCCCAGACTCTTCCCTAACCTAACACCTTCCACCGATACCATTCTTTGCTCTGTCAAGTTACTGTGTCTTACAGGCCTTTTGCCTGGGGTCGTAGTGAACAGAAATAATTTTCTGCTGTGTTCAAAGGTCCACAAACCTTTTGTGAACCTTTTGTATTACATCATAAAAGATCAATGTTAAAATAATGAACAAGTGAGAATTTTTAAAAATTCTCCAGAATTTAGAAGAAAATTATCAAGGCAAGTCAGTTAAGATTTTCCAGTTTTCTTAAAGGAAATGCAACCTAATATAGTTAACAGTCATTGAGGACTGGGTTTTCAGTTTGTGAAATGGCAAGATTTTTTTTATACTTTATCAGAATATTCTGTTAAAGCAAGGTAAGCAGTTTTCACAATAACCAACTACAGGTTATACAACACTGAGGGGGAAAAGCATGGAATTGGTCTATTTTCCCACAAAGTCATATCCTGGAATTTGCCTTCAACCATATACCCCTCATTCAGATCATCTATTCCATGTGACATTAGCATTCTAGAGCGGTGTTTTAGAATCTGTCCCTTCAAGTGGTAGGAATTCAATGTTCAATCTCTCTCACCATGTTGGGCACCAGACACTACTCAAACTTTTATTAAGTACCTATTGTGCTCAAGATTATCATAGATTTGGGTGTACAAACTCAAAAAATGACACTTCTCAGGGCAATTCCAGTTTGCTAGAACAACACGTACATCAGTAGAATACAAGTTAAAATGTAATCTGGGCAAAGGAAAGATCCAGACAAAGTAGTACAGGAAAGTTTGAGGGTGTTCTTGAAGCAAGTTAGGCATTCTGTCCAAATTAGTGGAACTGATAAGCTCTGTCTGAAGAAGCAATTTTCTATCTTCATGGTTCCCTAGTCCCGCAGCCTTTTCCCCACTGCCAGCAGTACCCTCCACCATAGCATTTAGTGGAGACTAAGGAGTACAAGAGATGGAGGCCATGTGAGTAAGAACAAAGACAGTTTGTATCCAAGACTGTGGGACAGGAAGTGATGTCCCATACATCCAGAAAGGTAGGTTTGGTCAGATTGTGAAAGACTCTACAAACAAAACAGAGGACTTTATTTTTATCCTAAAGGCACTTGGATTGATTGAGAAGGGCAGTGACTGGCAAGCTTACATTTAAGGAAGATCACTTTAACAGCTTTGTGAAGGATGAATGGAAATGGGGAGAGGCAAGACTGGGAGATTGATTTCTGGGGGAAATAGAATATCACTATTCCTGTATTTTCCTGCAAGAGGAAAAGCATGTATGAGCTAGGGTTAGGGTGGTGGTTGTTTGAGGCGTGAAAAGATGACTGCAAGACATGTGGAAGCAGAAAAGGCTTGACTTTCTCTATTGATATGTTGGGTGAGGGAGAATAAGGGATCAAGGATGACATTGATACTGTACCTGGAAGGATGGTGGTGTCCTTAAGAAAATTAGAGGAGATTGGGATGGGTTGGTGAGAGAAGGGGAATAATGAATTCTTTATTGGGCATGAAGGCTGATGATATCTGTGGGACATACAGTTTGAAATGTCCAATACACAGTTGATCATTCTTGATTATGAATATAACTCCTTAACAGGATATTTTTAAGGAAATTAAATACCTAGTAAGACTTCATACTCTACAGCACAAATTTCCTGCTCTGAGATGGTAACCTCTAGACTAGCTATTAAAGAGAGGTAACTTTTAAAATTTAGCTCTCATTGCTATACAGATTCATGGTGAGAATGAGAACATTTTAGCACCGTTAAACAAGAGAATCAATGGAAAAGAGGTAATCAAACAGATTCATGACTTGAGGAAAAGTTGGCTTGGTGATGGAGCAAGAATTGAGAGATAACAATTAACCTGCATATTCTTTATCCATGCCATGTTGAGAGAACTCTGGGTATCCAGGGTAGATCCCTCATGTTAGGTTTTAAGGAAATGCATGAGTGTTACATGCTTGGGCATGGATGGGTTGTAGCCTGTGGGTTTGGAGAGAAATCCATATTACTAGAGTTTCTCAATAAAATGCTATATAGCACAACCTGCCAAATAATCAGCTGGAAGCAGTTGGGTTGTGTGATGGATATGTTTGTCTTTATATCCCCAGTGCATAGTACAGTGCCTGCCTAACACATAACAGGTCCTTAATAAATGCGTGTGGATTTCTGTTTAAAGTTTGTTACCTACAGTGCTAGAGATAATGGAGGATGTCAATATGTGACCAGTGCAGATGGTAACTTGCCCTGTAGCTTAGAAGACCAGCCTTAGAGGTTAGGTGGTATCCGTGGTCACAAATTCATATCTAGAAGAGGGGAAATTGAAGCCTAGGTCTTCCAGATTCCTGTGTCTAGCCAGGACATTCTCCACCCTGCCACCCTGGAAGACAGAAGTAGCATAAATAAATGAAATATACAGATAAACCAAAGCTTTATTTTGTGAGTGGCCAAATTTGTATGCTTCAGTTTCATCTCATTTTATTTCTTCTAAAGACCTTAAGAGAGTATGCTAATGAGCAGTTTAACAGCCTCTCAAACAGTGGAAATTCACCCAGCATCCCCAAGGGATAGTCTAATCCTATCCAACAAATGTAATTGAAACATTTCTGGGTTTTATGCTCCTTAAAGGAGAGTTAAAGGACAGATGGAAACATTTAAAAAAAAAAAACAACTTCTTGCCAATGAGTTTCAGGTCCTGTCCTGGTTCTAAGAGAAATGAGATCAATTCTGAAAGACATCATAGAGAGTTTTAATAAAATTTGAAAATGCAGTTCAAAGGACTACTGTTTCTACTATGCAATATTTCTCCAGGCTACTGATACTCCCTCTTATTAGATGTGATAAGAAGAGTTGGTGGAAATTCAGTGAGGATAGCGGAGGATATGTGAGGAGAACATGGGACTCCAGTCCAAAGGCTTAGTTTTGAATCCTAAGTTCTGTTACCTTGAACAAATGTAACTTTGAGCAAGTTATTTCACCTCTATGGCTCAGTGTCCTCACCTGGATGATGGAGATACCCACCTTACAGGGTTGTTTGTGAAAGCTGAATGAGAAAACAAACATCATTTGCTTAGTAAATTTAAACTGTTGTGTGTATATACACACATACCTATGCATATATATGTATGCATATATATACATACATATATATATATATACATGTGAACATGCATATACATATGTATGGGCTGGATAACCAACAAGCCTCAACTCAAATCCATTGGTGAGTTAGAGGGAATGTCTACTCCCAACCTGAAGACTTTCCCCAATGGAATGGGTGGATGGGAATAATTTGTTCCAATGGCCATGAAGGTAACTGAAGCAGGTTCTATGGAGCACTTAGAGCTTTGTCACATGGAAGATTTCAAGGCCATCCACTGCATCCCAGGCCATCACCCATCATCTTGAGTTTTGTCTTGGCCATTGGACCACACTGAATGTGGAAGAGAGAGTGAGTCTGATGACTGCAACTCTGCCTCACTGAAATCCAATTCATGCAAGAGTCAAGATATCACCTCCAATGCTGCTGGTCCTCTTCAAAAACAAAGGACAAACAAGATACGTATAAAAATGTGTGCTGTTTTCCCTAACCACACTGGGTCAGATTGGGGTTCAACTTTACATGTGACCCCGCTAGAACCTATTCTACATAACTCAAAATGCAGTTGTAAGCGTATTGTTCCTGTCACTTGGAAAGCTCTAGGATTTGTCTTGGAGAGCTAAGATTCTTTTATTGATAGGCTATGATGCAAATAGAATTGTAGAGAGCACATTATTTTTAAAAATTAACATTCTTCCAAGGAAGTTTTTGATTGGTTTAGGGTTTTACATGGTAGGCATTTGACTCTTAACTCTTGGTTCATCCATCTTTGTGTACATGGTCCAGGGTTACACTGTGTAGGTAACATGTGATTTTAATAAAAAATGAACACTCTGAAGGAAAGGACTATTTCATTTATGACTTTTCTCTCCATTACCTGGCACATTGTGTACACATATCAGTGGGCATAATAAACATTTGTGCAGTTGAATTTGTTGGATACTGCTGACTTGTCAGCTTGATTCAGTACCTGTTTCCATACTAAAGAAACTTTCTCTGGGCTTGATGGTACACATCTGTAATTCCTTCTGTTGGGAAACTGAGACTGGTATATCATTTGAATTCAGGAGCATGGGGCTACTGTAGGGCTAAAGCTGATGGGCAGTCTACACCAATTCCAGCACTAACATAGCAAAGCCTCTGGAGTACTGGAGCTGGTGGTAGGGGTTACATCACCAGGCTGCCAAAAAAGGAATAACCAGCCCTGGTTAGAAAAAAAATGAGTAGGTTGAAACTCCCCAGCTAACAGCAATGAAGTCAGACAGTGAATGGTCATTGCATTTCCAGCATGGGCAAGATAAGAAGACTCAGTCTCCCAAAACAGACAGACTGAAATGGGGCAGCTCCAGGGCTCAGTGGATAGAGCTCTGGGCCTGGAGTCAGTCTCAGAGACTAACTAGATGGGTGATGCTGGGCAAGTCACTTAACTCTCAGTTTATTCATCTATAAAATGAACTGGAGAAGGAAACGGCAAAGAGAAAACCTGAAATGGGGTCATGAAGAGTTGGCCATGACCAACCAAGAATAATAGAAAAAGGCAGAAAGATAAAACAATTTTAAAAATAAATAAAAATAATGCCTTACAGAGAAAAGTCAGCTTTTGCCCACAGTAGTTTCTTTAGTTTTGGTTTTGTTTTTGGCATTCCCCCTCAATGGTGAATAAATTAAATCCATGCTTGGCATTTAAGTCTAGTAGATGGAAACCATGCCTAATTTTGTCTTCTGCGGGGCTGAACATGAACTAGCACTAATGGTTTTGGATGTGTCTGGAGTCATCTGCCTAACTTAATTAGCCTGGTTAAATCTGTCCGAATGACTGGGGCCATGTCACTAAAAGCTCCCTATTATGAATGTGAAGCAATAATAATAACAGAAAATGGCACAGAACCTGGTTCTCCAGCCTGGTCTGTACAGCACAGGGACATGTTCATCTTTAGACTGAATCTCCTTGAAGGTTTAGGCTTTCCTGGTCTTTGCATGCATGCATTCCTGACAAATATCTTCCTAAGACCTAAGCACAAAGGCAAAAGTCTTTTTGGGACCAAAAGGGGACCCAGTGACCTGATTTTCCTCTTAGCACCCATGGGGCAAGAACAACTTCCTGAGTAGCCCAGAAAGTGTCTTAGTATGTATAGTATGTATTCTTAAATGGCCTCTGTAAGCACAGACAGTTTTCAGTGTAGTCCTTGGCATGTAGGCACTTAATAAATGCACATTAGTTTGACTTGGTGGTTACTAGCTTTAGGTGAACAACTTTTTCCGGTCAAACTGAGTATAATCCAGGATCAAATAGAGAGTCCAGGAAGGAGATCAGAAGATTATTTCCCCTCTCCCTCCCTCCTGACCCCCACTCCCCTCTTCTCTTTAGTGTCTACTGTGGCACGCTTTTGAAAGAGAGTATGTCTGTAGAATTGGAACGGATCCCACCTCTCTCCCAGTGCAAGAATCCTGTCTGAAATATCCTTGACAGAAAGTCATTCAGCCATTCCCTGAACATTTCCAGGACTGGAAAGCTCATTATTTTGTGAAGCAGCCCATGCCAGCTGGTAATTGTTAGAAAGTTCTTCCTTACTATTGAGCCTAATTGATCTCCCCATACCTTCCAGCCATCAGTCCTAGTAATGACTTCTGGAGGCACAGAGATATGGCTACTTTGGAGAACAGATGTGAGGTCTAATGGCAGAAGCCAGCAGGAAGAGTGACAGGGGACTGAGAAACTAAGTTTGATGAAGACTGGAGTGGTGGGAGGGGAGGAAGGATTATTCCAATGACCTGTAAAGACAATGCTATGCCCCTGGTTTTGCTGGTATCAAATGTCTGCACGGAAAATAGGTGGGTCTCCTCACTGGATGAAAAGGTGAGTGGCCAGAGGAGTGCCTCTCTCCTCTCTGGCTGGTCAAGAAGAATGATGCATTCCTTGAAAGAATAAAATAAAAGTTTCAATTGGAAAACAAATGAACCAAAGGGTCAAGGGTGAGGGCATGGTGAGAGGGTCTCCTGACCTTTGTGAGATTGAAGGGTAGATGATGTGACACAGTGAAGGAAGCCAGATGAGCTAGGGATCTATATGATTCTTTTGTGGCTCTTTGCATCTACAAAGGATAGGGCTTGGCCCACTGACATAGAAACATCTATCTACTCATGGAATGATGGTGGTCTATGAGTGTCATAGCAAAAAACCACTCAGAGTTATATAATACCTTCTGCTCTGGGAGGTATTTTAAATGACATGTTACCTCACTTGATCCTCAGAACCACCTTGTGAGATAGGTGCTATCAGTATCCCCATTTTATACATAAGGAAACTGAGACTCATGGAGGTAGTTGACTTGTTCAGAGATACACAGTAAGTGTCTGAGCAAAGGTCAATATGATCTAAACAGAAAACAGATGACAGAAAATCTGTCATCTTCCTAAGGTCTGGGGCATATTGGGAAGTTTCCTAGGATTTGTCAAACCTGATGACACTTATCCATTTCTTGTGAGAACATTTGATACATCCCAAAAGAACCCAACAGGCTGGTGATAAAGTACTAGCAAAAAACCAAGACTTAGTGGTATAGATTGGTGCTTTCATCATTGCTACAGATTGAAGGAATGGGAAAAAAATTTGAGGAGTCAAAGTCTGGCGAAGAAAGAAGACCATGGTGTCTGAAAATGAGATTTGAGTTCTAAGACTAGGACCCGAGAGGTAGAAATGATGAGATACTGGGTAGAGATGGAGTTCATCTATTAAGGATTACTAAAAATGCATTTATCTGGAAACTTATGGTTCTGATAAAAAGGGGGAGTGTTAAAAAAGAAAATGGAGGGGGCACATGAACTTGTTCACATATGTCTACCATGACAGATATCACAGGAAATAAAAGATAGGTCACAGGGAAAAAATATCATGATGAGGTCCAGTTATTAGATCACAAAAGACAATATCAAAGGACAAATTATACTTATGACCTTAAAAGTTTGTATAGATGTGCAAAATATGAGAAATAAACAAGTAAATTAGATATCCTAATTCAAACACTTCCTAAATATCAGTAGAATGTAACTTAAGACTAGAATATGGGTATGGAAGGGTATAGCATTCAAAAAGAATGATGGACCAGTATTGGAAATCCATGACCCCAGGGACAGGATACGGAGTATTTAGATATGATTTAATGGGGCAGAGAAGCAATATTGTGGGTGGTGGGTGATGGAATTATACCATAGACCAGCCAGTCAGAAGAAATAAGTACATGAAGTTAGGAAAACATCATGAAAATAGAATTTCAACCCTTGGACCATCTATTGACATCTGAGGCAGCTGGTGGTATAGTGCACAGTGCTGGGCTTGAAGTCAGGAAGAGCTGAGTCCAAATCTGGCCTCAGACACTTACTAGATATATGACCCTGGGCAATTAATAATTATAATAGCCCCTATGCCTCCAGGATTGTTGCGACGATGAAATGAGATAGTATTTGTAAAACCACTTAGCACAGTGCTTGGCACATAGTGGGCACTATATAAATATTTATTCCCTCTTCCTTTACTTATTAGAATTCTCACTCATCATCGGTAAGTAGAAAGTAAAATAGCTGTTAAATTCCTGACCTGCCTTAATAGTTCAAATTTCTGTAGTGTTTTAATGTTGGCGAAGCTCTTTACATGTCATCTCACTTAATTCTTACAACTATAGGAGTGAGGTGCTATATTAACCCCATTTTACAGATGAGAAAACTGAAGCAGATAGAAGTTGAGTGACTTGCCTAAGGTCATACCCCCAGTTAATGTCTTTAAAGGGTAGGATAAATGATCATGGGAAATAATATTCTGCACCTGATCCTAAAAAATAGACCTGAGTTTTGAAGAAGAAATGATAGAAACCTTGGTGAGAAGTCAACATTTTACATTAGATTGCATTCAATCTGATAGCATTATAAAGAGCCTACTATATACAAAGCACTTTACTAGGCTCTAGGCTTAGAAAGACAAAAAAAATATAGCAATATTGTGGCAATCTCTACCTGGACTTCAATATTTTCATTTTCATTCTGCAATTAATTTCCACAGATCATAACTTAGCATAGTCCTTCATAGTGAACAGAGGAACATTTCTGTTGTCAATAAAGTATATTCTAGGCCACAGCATTCCAATCAGCATCTCTGGACCTTCCCCACTCCTCCCCCTCTTAAACAGTTTTAAACATAAAGAAACCTAACATCTAACAAAATATAGCAATTTTATTTTTAGTTCCCCTATCAGGTAACAAAACATTCTTGGGGAAATATTTATTCTTTATAATTATTTTGTTAAATCATAAATGTACTCCACAATACACTTTTTTTAAGGAAAATGTCATGTCTTGTTATACCACGATCCTGGCTAAAAGTTTCCAAGACTTGAATAAAAAGTTTTTCAAAAGGTTTTACATTAAATTTGAAAATTTTAAATCAAAAAATTCTTTTAGAAGGTAGTTATTTTCCAATTTACTTATCAGACACACATTGGTTTTTGTGCAACCCCAGCAGATATTTTCGGAATATTCAACAGAATTTTCTTTTTGAGAGCATCCCATCTTCTTATTATGACTTTCCTTGTATAATTTTAGGCCATGGGCTCCACTTACCACTTTTTCCTAGACCATTTAACATGTATGATGTGACCATTTAGAGTATAAGTCAGAATATGCCCAGCTTTCTCTTCCTTTTATATTTCTTACCAATTTTTCAACCTTGGGGGGTCACACTTGACTCTTCCTTTTCTCTTACCTTCCCCTTGCCCCCCGCCACCCCCCAAATGCAATAGGAGACAACTAAATCAGTATTGTAAGCAAAACTTCTGAAGCAGAAAAGTGGCATGGGAAGACTTGTGCTTTAGTATCAGTTGGGAAGCTGTATGGATACACTGGAGATGGGAAAAGTTGGAGGCATAAAATGCAAACTCATTATCCTGGCATTTAACACCATCCTATCTTCCTTCATGGGTTTATTTTATATGATTCCCCTTCACACATTACATCCCAGTAGCTTCCACTGTCTTTCATTTCTTTATGCCTATAATATATGCCTTCATCTCTGCTTCTTAGAGTCTCTCATTTATTTTAAGGCTCAGTTCAGCTGTCATCCCCTACAAAAGGTCTTTCCTGATGCCCTCAATTGTTACTGCTCTCTCTAATGTGAAATTACCTTGAATTTGCTTATCTGAGTACATGCTATTTTCTAAGGCTCCAAATTCTTTCAACATTGGATGAAATATTAGAAATAGACCTCAATATTATCTGCAAACAAGAGATATGGAGGAACTCATTTTTTATAAGGAACAGCTCTTTCATTTGGAATCTTTACAAGCTATCCATCCTCCCTGGCAGTGATGAACGCCTATGGCAAAAATATGCATCCCTGTCTAATGTATTTTTAAGCTCAAGCACCTAGCACAATGCCTGACACATAGTAGGTACTTAGGCTTATAGGATCCTAGATCTAGAATTGGAAGGAATCTTATAGGTCAACAAGTCTAACTCCCTCATTTTACAGATAAGCAAACTGAGGCACGAAGTGGTTAACTGGCTTGTACAGGGTCATAAAGCTAGCAAGTGTCTAACAGCAACATTCAAACTGAAGTCGTCCTAATACCAAGTTGTGCAGTCAATCTACTGTGTCATCTAGCTGCCTCAATAACCTTGCTTCCATGATCGATTCCTTCTTGACATCAATAATCAGAGGGCAATTGAATAGAATTGTCTCTGCGATTGCATTTATCTAGAAATCCTGTACTATTTTAACTTATGCTTAAGAGAGGTTTTGACAAAGGAGCCTTTAAGAGTGCATTTGCTCAAAAGCCTCCGCCTTCCCCCCAATCAATAAATAAATAAATAAAGAGAGGAATCTTGCATTCTCTGCACTTTCTGGTCAATTGTGTGACAATATCAGAGTGTCACTTAAAGAACCTTTTCTCTCACAAATGCTTGCCTTCCACGTTTTCATCTAGGATGATTCCTTTGTTATGGGTGTAGATAATTCTCATCAAAATTTCGACAAAGATGAAAGTAAGAATATGGTTCAGCAGTTATTGTGCTTGATTTTCAAAAGTTCTTTTGGAATTTCGCCTTCCCTGAGTTATCCTTTAAAAAAAAAAAGTCCTTAAGGTTTTCAAGAATGCCTTGCGTGTGGTATGTATCTGGTCTGGTTCATTGACTCTCCCCAACTTCATATGCTTAAGTGTGATTTCCACTTCTTTTTATTCAATCTCAACATCTAAAACTTAAGAAACACATTTTAATAAATATTCCCCTGACAAATAATCACTGAGGTCTTAGATAAAAAACCTATATGAAAATGTTTTAAGTATCATCTTTATAATAAATATTATGAACTTATAAGGAATATTATTAACTTTTTAAACAGATTACTTTAAATTAATTTAAATAAAAAATTAGGGCTTACATAAAAGGCCAAAATGAAATAAAAACTGAGGACTTAGGGGGCAAAAGACATGGTTCCGCAGCTACTGATCATCAGAATATGTTGTTATAATGATATTTGCAATTTTAAAAAATGCCAACTGATCCATTATTCTCCATAGCAGAAGCAGATGGGGCCACATTGAATTAAGGTCTATTTCAAAATTTTCCTTGTTTCATCATAAGTTTGAGACCTCAGAGGTATTTTAGTCTAATCCTCCTCCTTGTACATATAAGGAAACTGAGGTTCACAGAGGAGAGGTGATTTGCTCAGTCACAGTGGCAAAGGGAGAATTCAAACCTAGGTCTTTAAACCATAAGTGCAGTCCTATTTTCACTGGAACATTTTTCCTCTTGCGGATGGTCATGGCCAAAGAATCATCACCTTGTAGCCAAACAACTGCTGATGATCTGTCCTGACTGTGTGGAGTGTTGGGCTGTAGACTGACGACTGTAAGCTGCTGCTTGCATTGTAATCCCCAAACTTTTCCACCATGATGGAAACTGCAATAACTTCTATTCCAGTGCTGTAACTTTCTGGAATCCAGGGTCATCTCTATGACATGATGAGAAAATGAATAAAGACTTTATTCTAGAAGATTTTTCTTTTTCCCCATTAAATTTTGTCTTCATAGAATTGATCCAGCATTCTAGCCTGTCAATACCTTTTTGGATTCCTGACTGATCCAATCAGTTACTTTTCCCTCTTCAACTTCACGTTATCAGGAAATTTGATATAAGCACATCATCTAGCCCTTCCTTTCCTCAAATTATCAATAAAAGTCTTAAATAACATATGCCTTAGATAGATAGACAGATTACACACAGATTCCTGAGGGCTTGGGATAGATTAGACATCTCCTTCTAAGTTGACATGAACCCATTAATGACTACCTTTTGGGTCCATTGATGTTTTCAGTCAATTTCAAATCCACTTCATTATACCACATTGTTTACAAGAACAGTAAACTTTGTCCTTGCTGGGTCTATATTTTGTAAGCTTCTCCTTCCATTTTGGATGGAGATTGTGATTATTTGGTATGGGAACAGCTATGAAAATGTGTCTCTTAAGTTTTTATGGATCAATGCAGATCACTATGGGTACCAACAATCTGTGATGGGCAGGTAAATGGTACCTTAGTGCATAAAGTACTGAGCCTGGAATGGGGAAGACCTAATTTCAAATCTGGTCTCAGACATTTACTAGCTATGTGACCCTGGGCAAGTCACTTAGCCCTTTTTGCCTCGGTTTCCTCATTTGTAAATGGAACAAGAGAAGGAAATGGCAAACCACTTCAGTATCTTCAGCAAAAAAACTGCAAATGGGGACATGAAGAGTCAGACTGGACTGAAATGACTATATAATAACACCAATAATCTATATTGAAAGTCCAGTTCTAGAACTGTTTATTGGTTGAATTGCCTGGGATATTCTAAGTCTCTATCTGTGGCATGGAGATTTGTCGTCTGTAATTGAAATATAGTGATCTTGTGAGGTATACTGTAGGTGCTAAGTTTTTATAGCTTACAATGATGCATCATGAAGTTGGTTATATTTCCTTGAATGATTGATTGATATATTGAATCACAAATCATGGCACTTTATGGATAGTCATTCTGTAGTTTCTGGTGCCATTGACCTAAAACGGAACCGTCATCATAAACCCCAGCGTTTCCACAAACATTCCTGTGACTTACCCATTTGTTTGATTATCCTATGTCAATATGTTGCTGGCTATGTTCATGCAGGTGTTGCCCATGAAAGATCTTTCGATTTAATCCTTGGACCTTAGACATTTTGTAGGTTTCATTAGGAGATAAATGACTTTTGGTTATATTTGGCTAACCCAAAATTGTGATGTCTGCCTTTTCCAAAAATGTTTCTGTAAGTATTTTATGTGTTTGTCCTGCACTATCAGACCATCCACTTATCCTTTTTCACCCTTTAAGGGAGGAAATTTTAATCTTTCTATAGCAGTCTCAAGATGGTGGGCCCTACATTTCACTTATATTATCTGTGTTTTTATTAGGATACTTTCCAAATTGTGATTCATTCTAAAGATCTAAAGGTATATATTAAGACTGGTATTGCTTTCAATACTTTTTCCACTTAACTTTAGTTTCAGGTTGCTGGTAAGACTCCTAAAGTATTCACCCAGAGCTTTCTTTGATAGTTGATATTTTCATGTATGATATGTGTTTTTGGAGAAGAGTAAAGTATTTGTAGGAATCCCCTTTATCCAAAGATTTAATGTAACCTCCAACTTCAAGCTGAAAGCTTTCATTTTATATCTTTCCTTGCCATACATTAAGAATTAACTTACATTTATGAAGTCCAAATGACACTTGATTCCACTGGGGGAAAATAATATGAGATGAAGGAGTTTAAGATTTTTTGGTTAATGTATTTTTGTTGTTGTATCCTTGCTGCTAGAAGCCATCCGTATATATCAAATGATTAATAAAACATTTGATCAATTCCCTCTTTGATCTGGAAGCATTTTTAATTCTAATTAAGAGATAATCATAAGCGATTTGGGGCTAACCAAAACCACAGGCCTGGAGTCCATCTTCCTTTATCTTTTCAAGTTGAAATATGGCCTTAGACACTACTGGCTATGTGACTGTAGCTGGGCAAGTCACTTACCCCTGTTTACTTCAGTTTCACTCTTTGTAAAATGAGCTAAAGAAGGAAATGCAAATCTCCAGTATCTTTTCCAAGAAGACCCCCAAATGGGTCAGGAAGAATCAGACAAGACTGAAAATGACTTAACAACAGCAACAAAACGACAATATTGCTTAAATTATCTTACTAAAAATGTCATATTTTATATTAATTATTCTTGTCACTAGTGTGTTGGTGGAATGTTTTAAATAAAGAAGTTTTTCATGTGGATATCACTGTACTGTTCTCATAGCATATTTTATATATTTGCAGTCATGAAAAAGCCATGAGTGTGGAATTGAGTCAAAGGCTCTGAAATAATTAACAAAGACAACATAAATGTTACGGTGATTTGAGGCAGCTTGTTCAATAGTTACAAAATTGACAAGACGTTTATTATTACCCTCTCTGGGAATCTTTTGGGTCCATTTCTTCTACTTTTCAGTCAACGTATTGATTGTGATTGTAGAATTTTTTTAATGGTTAAAACACCTTAAATTCCTTGGTTCAAACATGCTATATTCTTAGCTACTGAAAGAATTAGCAAATGTATTTGCTGAGCGATTATTATCTATCTTTGAACATTCATGGACAATGGAAGAGGAATCTTAAGACTGGGAAAGATCATTCTAATTTTAAAAAATGTAAAAAGAATGGAGTCTGAAAACTAGAGGCCAGTGAATGTGGTTTTGATTCCTTGCATGATTCTAAAACATAGGGTCCTTTTTAAATGCCATAGTGAACATCTATGTAAGTAAGCAGTGATTACAATAGACCAACATGGAAACATCAAGACCAGAGTGTTCCAGATCGAGCCTATTTCCTTTTTTGATTGGTTTATTTGATGTGCCATGTCACAAGAATGCTTTAGGTATCATATACCTAGTGTTTGATGTGTGTATTTGTCCTTCGTTGCTGAAGATGACCATGCCATCAGAGAAATAATGACATGACTTGCCCTTGACTTTGTTTTGAGTGAGGGAGGGCTGTGCAAGGTCACCAGCCTCACTTCTCCTCTGGAGCCATCTGAATCCAGTGACCAGATATTCATCAGGATGACTGGAGATGACCCAGGATGAGGCAGTTGGGGTTAAGTGACTTGCCCAAGGTCACACAGCTAGTGAGTGTCAAGTGTCTGAGGTGAGATTTGAAGTCAGGTCCTCCTGACTCCTGCACTGGTGCTCTATCCAATGCACCACCTAGCTGCCTGCCTAGTGTTTGTTAAAGTCATTCTTTCTCTTCCTGTGGATAAGTTAGAGAGATATTGTCCAGGGGATAGTATAGATAAATTGATTCAGAAGTCATTGAATGGCCAGACTCAAAGAGTAGTCATTAGTGGTTCTATGTCAACTTATAAACTGATCTCCAGTCTAGTGTCTCAGGCATCTGTGCTGCTTGAGCAGGGATTTGATTTGGAATAAGTCTTAGATGGTACACTGATCAAATTTTAAGATGACCCCTAAATAGGCAGGGTAGGTTACATAAATGACAAAGTCAGGATCCCCCCAAATCTTGACCAGATCAGAATGTTTAAATGAATCTAATATGATAAAATTCTATAGGAATAAATGCAAAATCCTATGCTTGAGTTCATAAAATAAACTTTATAAATATTAGGGACGCTTATCACCTACAATGGAGTTACCCAATTTTTAAAAATCATATATGTTCTCAGATAAAAATCTAATTAATAGCAATATGTATTTGCTAAATAAGTTGTTCAGCTAAATGTGTCAATTATTTGTATTATTTTCACATCAAAAATCACGTCATCTTCTTAGAATGTGAGTTCCTCAGAAGAAGAGACTCGACTTTCTATTTGTATTTCCAATGCTTTGCATGTAGTAGGTGCTTAGCAGAGTTTTTATTCATTCATAAAGTTGATTCGAGGACATGTGATATGCTCCTTGAACCACATTCTGTTTTCCTTTAAGTGTGGAAAATGTTGGCTAAGGATTGACTTCTTCTGACCCAACTAATCTATTTCAAAAGAGATTTCCTACTTAAAATGTTCAGTTTGTTAATCTGAGTTTCTCTGTAGCATTTTATGGAAGAACTTTTTTTTTTAGTTACTTAAAAAGGAATCAATATCTTTGCCAATTTCCTGGGAATGAGGTGAGCTATCAGGGTTGTTTTTATTTATGTTTCTTTTTATTATTAATGAATTGGAGCAATTTTCATATGATTATTAATAGTTTGCCATCTTATTTTGACAATTGTTTGATTATCCATATTATAGACTATATATATTATATATACATGTATAAACTTTTTATATAATATGTTTATATACATCATAACTTTTAAAAAGTATGCACATTGACTCACAGTCTGTGATGTGTTAAAAACAGAAGAAATTTAACTGGCAAGATCTCACTCATCAAAAAATATTGAAAACCCAATAATCTAGCTAGTGTCAAGCATATGCGATTTGTAGGATGGGGTGAAATGAGACTAGATAAGCAGAGTTAGAATAAAAATGGAACATCTGACAGATGTTGTAGAGATGACATTCACCTAACCTGCCTTGCTCTGAGAAATATTCTGTTCACCCAGCAATGACCCATCAACCAAAATAGCCTGGTCACTGTACTCTGTCCTTTGACCCTGTTTACTGTTCAATGATGCAGAAAGATACTGACCAGCCAGATTATCTGTGCTCAACAATGCACAGTAAAAATAGATCTTAAAGTCTGATCTATGGGTTAGTCTGATTATATTTCCCTTAAGGAAGGTAGTTTCTGTTACTGATGATTCACAGAATGATTTCTATAGATTTAGAGTTGGGAGGGACTTCATGGAAACCAACGAGTCCAACCTCCCCATTTTCTAGATGAGGAAACAGGATCAAGCAGCTGAAATGTTCTCCCCAAGGCTACTGCTTAGTAAGTGCCTGAAGTGAGAGTCAAGTCTAGGCCTTTCTGATTCCAAGCCTAGCGCTCTTACCCTTACACAACGCTACCGTATTGCCTAGAAGACAAAGTTTAGTCTTAAACATAAAATCCTTTTCTTTCTTTCTCTGAGATGCTCAAATATCTTCTTTTACTAGGTCCCTTTGCAGAGTACTCATTCCTTCCCATCCCCCAACAGGAGTCTATACCAGCCTCTAGAAAAATTCAGCACAAACATTTATCATGGCAAAAATCTTATCGACCTGAAACTCCTATGGAAGGGCCTTTTGGTGTTTCCTCGGGACCAACATTTCCAGACAGAGGGGCTTTAGAAAAAGGAAAAAAAAGGGACAATCCACTTTAGGTGGAAGGACTTTGCAAGACCAGACAGAACAAACCAGTGACACCTTCTGTTTAAAAAGAGAAGCGTCCCCCACATGACAGGGTGTTTGCCCAGGGTGATTAAAAAAAAGATAGTCCAGCCAAAGAACCCAAGGGGAACCACGTGGGATTTATTCTCCCATCATAAAAGCCACTGGCTGCCGTGGGCTCAGCATTTATCACCATGATGAAGGGAATCACCTTGGCCTTGTTGTGCTCTCTTGTGGGTAAGTGCCTGTGTCTTCACTCCTACAATGGCAGAGTGGGAAGAGGCCTTAGAGATCCCCAAGTTCTACTTTCCCCAAATCAATTTGGCTGAGAAAGATTTTTAAGCATGAAATCTATTGATGGAACCCATTACATGCAAAGCTCTACAGTCAAGAGCATGGCCACTGGAGGCCGCAGCATGGGAAGTAGGTACATTAGCTAGGGCCAGAGGAATGACAAGGGCTGAGCACTGCTGCTTCTGGAAGCAGATCATGGGATTCTAGGCACGGTTTCTCTGTGGCGTCCTTCTTCCTTACATTATCTTACGTATTTTAGTTGGAGGAGGTAGTGTGTTTGCTAGAGCAGGCTGGACGTGAGAAGATGGAGGCTGGGAGGTGTTGGGGTGATTGCTATCAATCAGGATTGTGGAGAACCATGGGGGTAGACAGTGATTCTTCCCTTGATATAGGTCTTCTCCTTATGGTCCCTGATTTGGGGAGAGAAGAGGGGCTAAGGCTGGATAGTGTGTGGGGGAAAGTAGGAGGAAAGAAACCCCATTCTAGTTCCCCTTGGGTGAGAGGACTCTTCTCTTCAGTTATGATAACATGAATTTCCAAATAAAGAACTTTTCACATTGGCATTTGATTTATGTATTTTTTAACAGGGAGTGAAAAGTACACTATGGGTAAGTCTTTTCTATTTCATATCTCATGGGTTTCATTAGGGAGCATTTGAGGCATTGTAAGTCCCAAACTCATCTGTGTTCTCCCTTCCAGAACCAGGATTCAACCCAAGCAAGACCTATGTGTATGTTTATCAAGGTGTGATTCTGAGTGGACTACCAGAAAGAGGTTTGACTAGGTCAGGCCTGAGGTTGACCAGCAAGCTGAAGATCAGTGAAGCATCCCAGAAGTTCTATTTCCTCAAGGTACTTCTGGGAAAAGATGTTTTCTTGTGTGGACACATCCAAAACATAGTTTTGAATAAAAGAGTCATTATACCACAGTGGAAATCTGAGGATCTGGATTCATATCCTGCTCCTGGTGTGTATTACCCATGCAACACTGTACCTTTCTGTGTCTCAGGTTTCTCATCTGTAAACAAGGTGGTTGGACTAGATGTCTTCTGAGATACTTTCCAACTTTGAATCCAATAGGGGACTAGATTATTTTTATAGCATTTAGTTAGCACTCTACTGCCTCAAATTTATTTGTAAGTTAATAAACATACATTTATATAATTTATAAATATATATGTAATTTATAAAATTTAAATTTACATAAATCTATTTATAAGTTATTTATAAGTAAGTAGTTTTCAAAATGGTCCCCAGATGGATCCACCTATAGCTAAAAGTAGATTTTGGACCTTTAATCTTCATCCGCAATGGCTTGTCTTCAGCCTACACAAAACACTTCATAATAATGGTTCACCTTTACGTTAAGGTGTGCAAAGTTCTTTCCCTCAACAGCCCTTTGAAGTAGGTAGTGAGAGGCTATTCCCTCCATTTTATAGATAAGGAAACTGAGATAAAGCAACTTGCCTGAGGTCATACATCTAGTAAGTATCCAAGACAAAATTTGAAGAGTCATGCTTCCAAGACCAGTAGTCTTTCTGGTACCCCCATGTCGCTTCTCATGTCAAAAGGGACAGCTTCACGTTGTTCATTCCTCTACGGCCCCCTCTGAAGCCCAACTTCTTAATTACAAAAGCCTTGCTTGGTTCTGTAGTCACAGGTTTTTGATTCTATTTGCTATTTCTTCTTCTGCTGCATTGGTCTGACAATGTTGGCCACTCCTGACCAAGAAGAGACGGTGAGGCTTCTAGACTAGTCAGTGATTGTACCGATGTCTGGAGATCTACTGTTTGGGATTTCGACTTTGCTCTAGGACAAGGGTTCTTCATCTGGGGTCCAAAACTTCTATGGGTAGATTTATATGAGTCTATTACCTTAGATGTAAAAAAAGATATCTTTGTTTTCACCAACCTTTGATTTCTTTTGTATTTTATGCATAAACATTATTTTGAGAAGGACTCCATAGGTTTCTATAGATAGACAAATAAATTGTTAGCACAAAAAAAATTAAGAAACTTTACTGTAGGAGTATGGAGTCCATGAGGTGAACCCAGGGGAGGGAATTCCAGAATCATGCTGGGTATAAGTGACATTCTCATTAATACATGGGATAGTTACAAATGAATAGATGCGAGTTTTCTGCTCTGGTCACTAGGAAAACTCATTATTTCTGGAGGTCCATGGTTGATTTAGTGGTCCTAATGACCTATGTCTGAATGACAGGTTTCCTTGAGGCTCTTACTGGGGGCCAAGAGAATAACAAAACTTGCTGGTCAATCACTACAAATAGCAATTGAGTTGACTGGGTTTTGTACCTCCATTAAAATGCCACTAGCTTTTTTCCTTTTTCTTTTTTTAAAATTTTATTTTTCTAAAACCTAAATATAAAATAAGAAAAGAAAAACAAACACATCATAAACTTGCTTAAATTTAAGCTTACAGCTTAAATACAAAACAAGAAATGAAAATAAAAACATGTCTGGTGCAGAGCAGGACCGGAGGGGATTCAAAATATATAGCAATTAATTTTCATTTCAAGAAAGTCTATGTAACAAATACCCCATATTGTGTTGAAAGCTATCCATTTTTCTTTGCTTTCTTGGAAGTTTTCTTCTGTTCTCTGCTGTGCACTTTTTTCTTTGTTCTTTTTCTCCCCCTTCCTTCCCATCCTCCTATAACTGTTTTTCACAACAACTTTTGTAAAATGGGTTAGAGAGTCTCTAAGTCTTTAGATCCTACAGTGCTATGAATCTATTACCTGTGGCATACTTCAATGACACATTGAAAAATGAGTCAGAAAGTAAAGGCCACTTTTAAAACTAATGAAGGTTTGTTTTCTTTTCACCCCATGAATGTGACTATACTCAAAATAATTGGTTAGAAATAAGGACACAACTTTATCATGGTAAGTCTTTTGTCCCCATAGCTCCTAAATGACAGAACTTTAAAGCTAGATATTAATTCAATTCAATGCATATACTTGCATATGATTAAATGACCTGATTAAATGGCTTGACCCAAAGAGTAGCCATTCAGTTTTGGATGTCAACTTGAAAAGAGGTCTCTTGTCAAGTCGCATTGGGTTACATGCTTAACCTTATGCTATTTAATATTTTTAATTGACATAAGTGAAAAAAGGAGTAGAGGTCATACTTATAACATTGGCAGTTCCTGTGGAATTGAAAGGGACATCTAACCTGTTTGATAACATACTTAAATCCCAAAAAGATCTTGAGAGGGTAGAACATTGGGCCAAATCTAATAAAATGATATTCTATAGAGATAAATATAAAGTCTTATAGTTTGGTTCAAAAAAATTTCAAAAGTATAAGATGGGAGAGTATGGGTGTACAAACGTTTATCTGAAAAAGATCGTGGAGTTTGAGTGGACCAGAAATTTAGCATAAGTCAACAATATGTTATGGTAGTCAAAAATCTAAATCAACATTAGGCTGCATTGAGCATTACTTCAAAGAATAAAGAGGAAATAATCTCGTCTTTTCTCTTGGTTAGGCTGCATCTGGGGTGCTGAATTTGATTTGGGTTCCATATTTTAAGTCTCTCTTTAAGCTGCAGAGTGTTCAGAGGAGGACCACTGGGATAGGGAAGACCTCAAGATCATGCCACATGAGAAGCAGTTGAAGGATGCTTAGCATAGAAAAGAAAACACTTAAGAGAGAACCATCTGCAAGTGAAATTGGTTGCCATGAGAGCTGGTTCATTTCCTTCGCATTGGAGCTCTTGAAGATGAGACTTGTTGAATACTTACTTGATGATGTAGAATGGATTCTTGTTTGGGCATGGGCTAGACTGCATGGCCTTTGAGATCCCATCTGACTCTGAGATTTTGTCATTCCACAAATTGAACAAATATATAGGCTAGGGGCTAGGCATACCAAGATGGAGGCAAAATGACCTTTGCCCTCAAAGGGAATCTACATCTACAGAGATAAATAAATATAAAGTAATTTGAGGAGATGGAGAACATTAAAGACAAAGAGGATTAGGGTAGAAGTGACTGGATCCAAAATACTGGAGACCTTGATTCCTCTTGTCATAAAAGTCACTGTCTAACAGAATCAGGATTCTTTCTCATGATGAGGGGAATCATTTTGACCTTATTATTGGTAAATGATCTTTGGAGGGTACCAATGCAGTACTCTTGCTGCCCCTCTGCCATCGGACTAGATAACTTCTTAGGTCCCATTCAGGACTAAATCTATGGCTCTATAAAGGATAGACCAGCAACTATATGAAGGATGTATTAGTACAAGAAGAGACTAATAGCTGAAAAACTTGGTAGGAAGTAATTTTTATAGTTCATGTGTGGAATAAGTAAGGCTTATTCTAGGGTGGTAGTAGTATTTGTCAAGAGGAAAGGACAAACATACAAGATAATTCCAGAAAAACAAGAGAAACTCAAAACTTGGACTAGAACTTGGCTTGTGTGGATTCAGGTCCCTCTTCCTTAACAGACTGTGACTATGAACAAATAATGAAATCTTTCTAGGTCATTTGGAAAATGAAGGCCTCATATGAGAATGTCAATGAGGTTTCTTCCAGTCCTGAGAAGTTATAAGATAGGGCTTGGCCTCTAAGAAAGGAATAGTAATATTCTGTACATAAGGGCTCACCAAGAGGTGCTTGTTCCTTTCGTGAGATCTTGGGACATGTTTGAGATTTTCAGTCAGCCAACCAACATTTCTTAAGCACCTACTCTGTTCCACGCCACCTCCCCATAAGCCTTTGAAGACTTAGAAAAAGGCAAAATGAATATTTTTTTTCCCCTTTGGGTTTCCCTCTTCCATTTTGACACTGCTAAACCCAATCAGTCAACAGACATTTATTAAGCACTCAATATGAGCTTGATACCGAGAAGGAACTGGGAAAACTGGTCAAAGTCCCTGCAACTACTGAGCAAGGCATAAGACTGGTAGATGAGTCTTTGTTACCATTATGGGAGTTGTCTCATGTGGGGTCCAAATGGAAAAGGGGTCAGTCCCTTATGTATGGGCAGCTAGGTGGTGCAGTGGATAGAGCAGGAGTCAGGAGGATCTGAGTTCAAATCTAACCTCAAATACTTGACACTTACTACCTCTGTGACTTTAGGCAAGTCACTTAACTCCAGTTGCCTCATCCTGGGTCATCTTCAGTCATCCTGATGAATATCTGGTTACTGGATTCAGATGGCTCTAGAGGAGAAGTGAGGCTGGTGACCTGCACAGCCCTGCCTCACTCAAAACAAAGTCAAGGGCAAGTCATGTCATCATTTCTCTGATGGCATGGTCTTCTTCAGCAACGAAGGACGAATACATGCCCTTATGTATGATGAAATCCACCAGACCGTCCTATGAGTGGGTGATTTTGTACCAATTATGTCAAGCCCCATGATGTGACAGGTCCTCCTAGAGTGAGATTTATGACTCCTCAAAAGTGATCAGCCTAACAGGGAAAACTTAATGGATGAGAAAATGTCTTTTGTTCAGACTGTAGCAAGCAGTTGAAAGTTAATGCATCTTTTGAATTAGCTCATCAGCATGACAGGTGGGTGGAGTCTTGAACTTAGAATTACTCAATGGGTCAATAAGGATTTATTAAGTGTTTGCTATGGCCCAGGAATTAAGCACTATACAAGACCTATAAAGCTTAGACTGGTAGCTATATGAAGGATGAATTGAGAAGAGACTGGTAGCTGAAAACTGGTAGGAAACCATTTTTATAGTCCATGCATGGAATAAGTAAGGCTTGTCTTAGGGCAGTGGCAGTGTGTGTGTCCAGAGGAGGCAAATGTACAAGATATTCCAGAAAAGGCTCAGATTTCATTTCAGATACTTAAGCTGTACAGTCCTGGATAAATCACTCCATGCCTCAGTTTCTTCATCTGTAAAATGAAAGTGTTGGACTCAATAAGATCCCTTCTGGACTGAAAATCTATAATTCTCTGATCTAAAATAGACCATATGATGGACAATAAGTTTAACTCGAAACTGAGACAGTGAGAGCAAACTGAGAAATATATGGTGTGGTCAATGACCCATTGATTTCTTCCATGATTAGCTGGTCATTTGTACATAGATATTTCTTGTGCTGGTGCTACAGAGTTGTGAACTTCCTTTTTATAAGCTCATTTGTGGGTGACAACTTGATCAAGAGTAAGAAGAGACCATAAATCTTGGAATTACAGGTTTAGAGTTAGAGGGGGCCCCAGAAATCATCATCTAACCCCCTTCAGTTTATAAGTAAGGAAACTGAGGCCCAAGGAGGTGAAGGAGTTTGCCCAAGGTGACCTAGATCATATTAGTGGATACCAATAAGTTATTGTATATTTTTATAATGATCTATGGGATATAAGTGGTATAAAAGATATCTTGCAAGAAATTTCTGGTCAAAACAGTGGAGTGCTGATAGTGAAGAATTACAATGGAATCATTTTGGTGTTCTATGACACCTCCTAGAGATGAAAAGATGTAGAACAAAATCTTCAGTATGATGGAGGGAAAACACAGATGGGGTGAGATCTAAAGGAGGCAATATGTGTGCTGAGATACTGTATCCCACTAGTTTCTTGCTTTCCTTCTAATTTGGCTAAATTGATTTTGTTTGTGCAAACTCCTTTTCATTTCATGAGGTGAGTCTGAAAAGAAACCAGGGCTTTTAAAATGGTGATGTGAAGAAAAGAATCCCAGACACTGTAAGGGCACGGAGATGAGCTATGAAGTATTGTGTGTGAGAAATACATGTAGACCAGTATGGCGGACTTATAGAGTGAATGGTTGGGACTGATAAGCAAGAATACTGAAAAAGGTGGGAAGGGGTCAGGTGCTGAATAGCTTTAAAAACTAAGCAAAGGAGATTGCATTTTATCCTTGAGGTAATAGGAAGCCAGTGAGTAGACTTATGTTTTAGGAAAATTATTTTGTCAGCTTTATGAAGAATGGATGGGAGGAGAGAGAGATCGGAGGCAGAAAAATCAATTAGGAGTCTATGTTGCAGTGGTCCAGGCAAGAGGGAATGAAAGTTTGCACTATGGCAGTGGCTGTGTGAGTGGAGAAGGGGTCTTGGTTTGTGAGATATCATGAAGGTAGAAATGACAAGATTTATTATCTAACTGGGTATATGAGGGGAGGGACAGTGGGGATTCAAGGCTGACATCAAAGTGGAGGACTTGGGTGACTGGGAAGATGGTTGTGTCCTGCAAAGTAATAGGGAAGTCTGGAAGAGGGGAGATTTTGTGGAAAAGATAAGAAGTTTTCTTTTGTTTGTGTTGAGTTTGCAATTATTATGCACCATCCATTTTGAAACAAGCAATTAGCTGTTTGAGACATGGGACTGGATCTCAGGAAATAGACTAAGGCTGGTTATGTTCATCTCAAATCATCAGCACACAGATAATATTTGAACCCATGGGAGATGATAAGGTCAAGTGAGCCCAGGATAGAGCATTGGAGGATGCACCACATCTAGCAGAGGAGACTGAGGAGGTCAGAATGAGAAAGGCAGTCAATGAGTAACTCAAAGAGAGCAACAAAAATCTATGTCATCCAACTTTAGGAAGACCAGTTAACATAGCTGTGGTACATAGGATGGATTAAGGAGATAGTGTCCTAAAGAGGGAATGATGGTGAGAAGGTATGAGGTGAGAAAGGCAAATTAAAAGCTGAAAATACTTGACAGAAGATTGGATAAAGGGGCCTAAAGGAAAGAAAGTTATCACAGGTCACTGTAGGGTTTTTAGTCTGGACAACTGGGAGAATTAGTGGCACTATTAGAAGGGGAAGGAGAAGAAAGGGAATAAGATATGTATATCTATATCTATATATGTATGTGTATATACACATATGTATGTATGTACACATGTATACATATGTGTATGTGTATGTGTGTATTTCTCATCACCTATGTAAGTCCTTCCAATCTGTGACCTGGTCCTATCACTACTTGACTGAAACTACTCCTCTGAACATTTCGATTTGCCTTCTGATTGTTAAAACTATTTTTATTTCTTTTTTTCCTTTTGGTGGTGGTGGGAGGAGGGGAAGAGGCATCAATTCTCATTCTCTTTGAATGCAGCATAACAGGAAAAGCATTGACTTTGGAATCAATCAATCAATCAATCAACATTTATTAAACCCCTATTATGTATTGGGCGTTGCACTAAGTGCTTTACAAATAATGTCTCCTTTGGTCCTCACAGTAATTCTGGGAGGTGGGTGCTATAAGTATCCCCATTTTACAGTTGAGAAAACTGAGGCAGACAGAGGCAGATTGACTTGCCTGGGGTCAGACAACTAGTCAGTGCCTGAGGCCATATTTGAACTCAGATCTTTCTGACTCCCCAGTCCAGTGCTCTATATTCTAGAATTGCTGAGCTGCTTTAGCTTTCTTTCATTAAAAGAAACAGGAATACCAAGAAAAGTATGGTTTGAGGCTAGAAATAAGGTTGGCATTAGATGCATTAAATGAGTTGTTTTACCAGTACCTCCAAGAGAAAATGACCAAAATACAATTGAAAATGCAGAACTGGTGTGCAGGAGAAAGCCCAGACTCAGATATTGATTTGGGAGTCACTCTGTATCTAGTAGGTAATGGATTGGATTATAGAGAAATAAGAGGAAAGTTATGAGGCAGGCTGACAGAGCAGAGCCAGTTATGGGGAAAGAGAAGAATTTTTCATATCAGATTGAGGGAGACAGACTAGCATCCCAGAAGGCAACAGGAAAGTTCCCAGAATGAAGGGATATTCACCTCTTCAAAGAGAACATAGCTTCATAGACTTAGATCTGGGAGAGCCCTCCTGGCTTCCGAGTGATTATCAATAGTAATTGTTGCTGTTTCCCTCCCAGTCTGATGTCTTTTTTTCCTTGGCCTCATTAAAGGGGCCTTGCCCTGACTACTGCTTCAACAGGCTTATTCAATGAATAGGCATTGGCCCACTCTAAGTAAGTACCTGCAAAGACCTTGGCCTAAAGGGCCTAGGTCTCCCGGTGCATCCTGGGTCATCTCCAATCATCCTGAGGAATATCAGGTCACTGGATTCAGATGGCTCTGGAGGAGAAGTGAGGCTGGTGACCCTGCACAGTCCTCCTTCACTCAAAACAAAGTCAAATGCAAGTCATGTCATCATTTCTCTGATGGCATGGTCTTCTTTGGCAATAAAGGAAGAACACAACACTGTGATTCATTGATTGGTTCCAAAGTCAATGCTTTTTCTGTTATGCTGCATTCAAGGAAGACGAGAGTTGATGCCTCTTCCCCTCCTCCCACCACCACTAAATGAAAAAAGGAATAAAAATAGTTTTAACAAATAGAAGGTAAATTGGAATGTTCAGAGGAGCAGTTTCAGGCAAGTAGTGGTAGGACCAGGTCACAGATTGGAAGGATTTACATGGGTGGTGAGAAATTAGTGTAGATCATTCTCCTGAGACATTTATAAGGGTAAGGAATCTCAAAGATAGGATGACAGAGTGAAGAATGCTTGATACAGGAAAAGAAAATATTTTTCCAGAGAAACAGTACTGGGAATGTGAGGAAACTGAAGTCTATACCACAGGAGACTTGAGGAAATATGGTACAGTTATCCTGGAGAAATGAAGCTTCAGGGTGGGATGGGGGGGAACGTGATAGCTTTCTTTAGATATTTTAAAGGTTGTTACATGGGATGGAGATTAGATTGGTTCTACTAAGAACTTGGGGAAAAATCCATGGAAGTCACAAAAAAAGAAGCAAATTTAGGTTTGATGCAACAAAAAACTTTTCTAACAATTAGAGCTATCCCAAGATGGAATGAACTGGTTTGGAAGGAGGCTCCTTCTCCTTTGAGATCAATAACTATCAGCTTTGGATCAACAGCTCTTGAATACGCTACAGCTTGACCAGGTATGAGTTTGGATTCCTGAGATCTCTTTCAGTTCTGAGATTCTGGAATTCTAGGCTTGACAGAATAGAAAAGGGTTGAGGGGGACCAGAGGTGATAATGAGGATAAAGGGCAGGTTCAGTGGATTTAGAACAGTAGGAGTGGTTAAAGGTAAGGCGGCTGTGGTTAGTCCCTCTGAGCTAGAGATTGGGGAGATAGAGCAATTTGAAGTGCAGATGAGTCCCAAAATGTGATTTCACTGATGTACAGTTGAAATGGAGGGGGCTTGAACATTATGGGAGTTGAGAACTTTGAGAAATGTCAAGAGTAGAACCTTAAACATGAATATCTCAGTTCTCTAGGGAGATGTCGTGAGATGCATGCGGTAAATAGAAGTGAACCACTTATCCAGAAAGTCAATAGAGTGACATTAATGAGATGACAGCAGAGAAAATGTTGAGAAGATGGTATCAGTGGGTGAACGAAGAATTGAACGTTGACTTCAGATAACTTCTTGAGTGATGGATCCATTGTGGAGGATTAAGAGGGGCTGATGTGTTGGTGTATGTATATTTGCAAATCATCTCTTGACGTCAATATCAGAGATAGACTCCTGGGCTGGATGAATCATAGGTCTGACTCAGGATTGCATTTGTGATGTTTTTACACATTGCTTTCCCCCCTCAGAGCTTTGGGCTCAATTTGTCATGCTCTGTAAATTCCATCAGTGCTCTATAAAATCTTTTCCTGATGATTTACTGAACATCGAATCATAAAGCTGTAAAGTTACCAAATTTTAGGACTTGTAGAGACCCCAGAGATCAGCTAACCCAATCTCACATCATGTAGCCTCTGGAAGAACTGAATCTTAGTTCATAAAATCATGATAATAACCTTGCAATTAAATATTCAAAGTTCACCCATTCACAATACTTTTTGGACAAATCTATTCCTCCTTCTTCAGAGGAATAGATTCAAGGCCATTTTTCTAAACTCCTCAATTTTCTACTTGTTTTATCCCAAGATATCCTCACTGTACCCAGCTCATTTCCTATTTCTTCTCATGATTTCAATTTTTTACTCATTCTACATTTTTTTAATTGTATTTGTTACTCAAATGAATTTTGTATTGGACAATCTTTCATTTGGTTTCTGTTGCTTTGTTACACATCTTCTTTGACAATTTAATCTACTTCTTAATCTTAAAATAAAATAATATTCAGAAAATGCCTCAGAAACTTTAAATACTATATAAATGCTAGCTATAATCATTATTATCTTTGATGGTTTTCCATTTCCATATTTGCCGCTGTTCTTGAGAGATATGTTGAGGAGGTTGTCCTTATGGCAATGAAAGAGACCCAGGGCATAGAGCACGGGTGGGAAACGTGCATCCTCTAGACTACATGTGGCCCTCTAGGTCTTCAAGGATGGCCCTCATGAAGTTTGGATTCAGTCAAAGGGGCTGCACTTGAGGACCTAGAAGGTCACACATGGCCTTGAGACTGCAAGTTCCTCACCCATGTATAAAGTCTAGTGAGTCACAGAGTCAGGAAGAAATACGTTGGCTGGGTCACCCTGGGAAATAAAATCCTCAGGGCCCAAAGTAACTCTCCATCAATCAACAAGCATTTATTAAGTACCTACTTAAACCCATTGTGCTAATCCCAGAGGGTACGATGACCAAAGTGAAATAATCCCTATCCTCAAGGAGTTTTCAATCTAATAGTAGGGATTATACATCAGTCAGTCAGTTGGCAAGTATTTATTAAGTCCTTACTGTATTCCAGACACTGTGCTAAGACTGGAGACACAAAACCAAAAGTGAAATATTCTGTGCGCTAAAGGATCTTTCACTTTAATAGTAGAGGCAATAGGTACACATCTTGTCTTGTGTGTTTGTCCTTTGCTCTCCAAGAGGACCATGATATCAAGATGATGATGTGACTTGCAGTTGACTTTGATTTGAGTGAGGGAGGGATGTGCAAGGTCATCAGCCTCAGTTTCTCCTCCAGAGCCAAGAGCACATATTTAAGTGTGTAGAAAATGAGTACCAAGAGTACCAAGGTACACGAGCAGCCTGGGGCATGGAAGACCAGGAAAAGTTTCATCAAAACAGAAGAGCTTGAACTTAGTTGGGAATAAGCATTTATAAAACACCTACTGTGTGCTAGGCTCTGTGCTAAACACTTTACAAATATTATCTCATTCTGTTCTCAGAACAATCCTGGAAGGTGGGTTTTATTATTATCCCTAGTTTATAGTTGATAAAACTGAGACAGATGGAGGTAAGGGATTTTTCCAGGGACACACAGGTAATAAATGTCCAAGGTCTAGGTTTGAATTCATGTCTTCCTGACTGAAAGCCCACTTTTCTATCCATTGTGCCTCCTACTTGCTTCTAGACATATAGTCAAGGAATGACTCCTTTACTCTTCAAGATTCAAAATAGTTGTTGATTTGCATTGGTAGAAGGAGTTCCCACACAGGGAGTTCCTTCTGAAGACAAAATTGGAGGTCCAAATGCTAAGAAGGTATGATCCTTCATTATTAGAAGCTTGGCATGCCAGGGACTGAGAAGGAGGATTGTCCCAAGACTGAGCAGTCAATGCAAGCAACTGTGAATGTAGGTAGAACTCAGGTGCTGCATCATTGGGCATATTTGGGACTTCCTAGGAGAGCAGAGCAGAGTAAACAGAGAGTCTTAGTACTCTCAAAAGCTGGAACAAGAGAAAGAAGTTGTAAGATTGCTCTAAGAGAGACAGTAGAGTGAGAAGAGAGCCTGCGGTCAGAGGGAGGGAGGGCTGAGACCAGGCTCTGTCCTCTGTAGCCTGCACAATGTATGCCAAGATGGCGGGAGCTATGATGAAAAGGTCTAATATCAGATTCTGTCCAGTACAGTCAGTGAACCTAAATCACAGGCTTCTCAATTTCCTTCTGGGTTCTATTTCAGAAAGAGATTGCCCCCAAGGGAAATGGGGTTGCCAACTGTGCCTCTGCCATCTTTCCAAAGGACCTCCTAGGAGAAATACACAGGGAGTAAAATAAATAAAATCAGTATTGTTGATTACTAGTATAATATTAAATATTGCTTGCATTAGAAGGGAGGTCTCATTTCTTTGGCTATAATAATGTGCTGCTTTCAATTTTTTTTTCCCCTCCAGATTCAGTCTCCACAAGTAGAAGAATACACTGGTATCTGGCCTAAAGATTCATTCATTTATTCACCTAAGCTCACTCAGACAATTGCATCTGGCTTTATGCAAATATTCAAGTTTGAGTATAATAATGGACGAATCGGCAACATTTATGCCCCAAAGGACACTCCAGCTATCATTGTTAACATAGTAAGAGGGATACTAAATATGTTCCATATCACCATCAAAAAGTCTCAAAATATATATTACTTACAAGAGGTAAGTATTTCTGCTTTAGGTCTACTTACTTGCAATATCCAAAGCAATTTGATAATGCTAATAATAACATAGGCTTGTGTTTTTTACATTCATGGACCTCCTGAAATCAATACCATGCTTGTGGTGCATTTTGAATCAACACCCAATCAAAACTCATAGCTCATGAGCCCCCATCAAGGTGTTTAAAAAATAGATCAGCCAAAGGGCTTTGATTAAATAATAACAACCTAAATGATAATAAGTAACATTTCTCCCTCCTTCCCCCATTACACAAGGATTCACTTGTCCAACAATTTCCATCTGACTGGTAGGAAAAGCAGCACATATGGCTAAGGAACAGAGGAGTTAGAGGGCCCCTGCTTAGGAAAGAATACATGCTTAGGGAACACAAAAATCTGAATAATTCGCATTTCTAGGTCTGTGTTCTAGCTAGAATCCTCCTCTGCCTTCTATGCTTGTTGCTTCTTTGTAGAGTTAGTGATAGCACCTGTTGATCTGAGAAAGCCAATAAAGTACTGCATGTTGTTAGATGCTGGTTCTGTCCACTTTAACACTATTACTTTGGGGTGCTACCTCCTGGCTCTCTGGAGGCCATCTACTGAGGCCTCTACTCGGTGTCTGAAGCTCTTTGCTGCTCTTTCTTTGATTTGACTTTCCCCCGCATGACGGGATCTCATCTTCTTAAACCATGGAATCAAAGGCTACATCAGCTCTATTTGTGGGTCAAACATAGCTACACCCAGTGGCTAGCACCCAGCAGCAGTCGGTACTTTTGTGAGTCAAACCTACAGTTCTGTTATCCAGCAGAAACTAGTAGAATGCTAAACACTTAGACTAAACCTGTCTTTGGTGCTTTTGTTTGTTCCCCAGGCTCCTGATCTCCTTGAACTCACTAAGTCAATTTTTTGAGTACTAGTGAAAGAACATATTTTACCTATCATAGTATATGTCATTACTGCAAATTACCCTGGGAATTGTACTTAGAAAGACTTGGGTGAAAGGAGGGAAAGAGAACATGTAGCTAAGACATCTTGTTCTACACTACGATCTGCAAAAAAAAAAAATAATAATGCTGCTCTCTTTACAACAAAAAGAGAGTGCTTTTGTATATTAATTTATACTTTTCAAAACATTTTGACATGTTTCATCTTCATTTAGCCCAATAGCAACATTTTGTGAAAGACAAAATAATTGTCATTATATCCAATCTTTTAATTGGGGAAATAGACACATGGGTCATATGACTTACTCAATATTGCCAAATAAGGCCTTGATGGAGTTGGGATTAGAAGCTAATTTTCTTGACTCCATCTAATTAGCTCTATAATCTGCATTTCAGTCTGTATACTTATTCAATTTCTTCTAGAAGAAAATAGAAGGTCTAACATGAGGTTTTTGGCTTGAATACTTCATTCTTCATAGGCCGGGATTGGTGGTATATGTTATACTAACTACATCATCCATCAGGGTAAGAGAAATAAGCAATTCTCCATCATGAAATCCAGGGATCTCAACAATTGCCAGGACAAGGCAGTCAAGAAGACGGGAATGGCTTATTTACATGTCTTTCCCCAATATGAGAAGGTACAATCATTTGTATAAAAAAGACCCAAGCAATCCTTTTGCCACAGAGAGGTCCCATTCTGCTAGACAGCCCCTTTATTTCCCAGTTAGTGGCCATGGAAGAAAGGGATCTTTCCTGGATTTCTTGCTCAGGGTCATGGAACAAAACGGTGACCAAGGTGTTGGAATCTTTTGCTTTGTCTTTAGATTTCTAGGTCCTCTCTCCTTCTGGGCTACCATTAACTAGGGGTTACACAGGGGCTTTCCCCTACTTTTTAATATGATATCTTCAACACTGTAGCTTCCCTCCCTCCTTTCTTCTAATTAATCCTTAAAAAATAGACACTGGCAAATGATCTATAAAAGTCTATTTTACAACCAGCATATGGAAGATCCATATTAAGGGAAATATTTACAGTGTAAAATGTAACACAGACTTAGAATCAAAACCTATGAGACCTGGATCATCTTTCTCTGTTTCTCATTCTAGTAAGTGAAGAGATAGACACCCAGAGACACCAAGAGATTTGCCCAAGGTCACAGAAAAGATGGTGTTAGAGCTGGAGTAGGAGTGGGAGGTGAGACATAGGCCCTGAATCTCCTAACTCTGGGTCCAATATCCTTTGAGCCTAGCCCCAACAAGAGTGTTGTTCTAAGTTACTCTGGGTTATTTCTTAGCCCATTAAGTACTTTCACCTGAATTTTCTCTAGTCCCAGCTAATGGAATTATAAGACCTTGGTTCCCATTCCTGATCTGCTATTTTCTGCTTGTGTGATCTTAGAAAAGTCACTTCTTAGTCTAGCATGCAGCACAGTGCCTTGCACATAGTAGGTACTTAATGAATGCCTATTGGCTGACCTCTTTGCTTTGCCCCGGGTTCCCCTTTTGTAAAATGAGGGAGTTAGACTAAATCATGATTTCTTTATGTCATAAACCCCTTTGGTGGTCTGCTGAAGCCTATGGAACTTTTGTCAGAGTAATGTTTTCACATGCATAAAATAAAATACATAGGATTACAAGGAAGCCAATTATATTAAAATACGGTTATCTGCACTTTAAAAAATTTCACACAAGTCGGATTAAGAACCTCTGATCTAGACGACCTAGAGTATGACTTACAGTTCTATCTATGAGCCTAAGAAACTTGACCACGCTCATAGCTGTCACCTAGAACTGGCCACATGAGTTACTGTTTTCCCCTCTGTCTTTTCTCTCATCCTCCCCATGCCCAGCTGCTTCTCTGAAATACTCTGAAATGATAACTGCCATTATCGTACAATCTGGTGAATCCAATTTTACTAAATACAAAAATGCCTAGCATCAAAGTTTTCTTTTTCCTTTCACAAACAACCTATGAATTTATGAATTTCAAATGGAGCTGTTTTGACTTCTACAGATACATAGTTTAAAGTGGGCTGTTTTGACTTTTACAGGTACATAGTTTGAAATGATGGTTAAAGGGGCAGGACCAATTCAGACCCAGGTCATCTGGTCCTAAATCTAATTCTCCTGTCACTAGTTTACCTTCATACTGGAATTTAGATACTGCATCCAGGAAAAACCCTGATGGAAAATGAGCAGCGTCAGGCCTCGAGGCCATTTGTGGCCTTCTAGGTCTTTGGGTGAAGTCCTTTGACTGAGCCCAAGTTTTACAGAACAAGTCCTTTTATTAAAGGGATTTATTCTGTGAAGTTTGTATTCAGTCAAAGGGCTACACTTGAGGACCTAGAGGGCCACATGTGTCCTCGAGGCTACAGGTTCCCCACCTAAATCCATCCAATCCAAAAAGCTTTTTTTAAGTGCCTACTGAGTGCAGGGTTGAGCAGACAGTTGTTACTTGTTGTGTGCACTGTCTGAATCTACCTGTCTTTCTAGAAAGCTGGGATTGTTAAAAAAACAGAGACATACTCCTACAAAATGAAGTATACAGGACATGGGGCTTTGATCACAGAAGTTACAGTTCACCAGGTATACCAAGTCTCCCCATTCAATGAAGAGAATGGGGTTGGAGTGACAGAAACTAAGTAAGTTCAATCATGTGAAAACAATCACATTCTTTGACTACCAATCAATAGCTGAGCCTCCCTGACTTATGAACTGAGCCCCCACAGAATCAAATTATCGCAAAGAACGACTGATTGAGAAAGAATTTTCTTTCAGTATATCTGTGGAGCTGGAGAATACTTAGAAGTTTGAGATGGAAAAAAAAGACTTGTCTAAATTTCCAAAAATGGAATCAAAATCAAAACACTGCCAGAATTATTCATGGATCCGTAATATTGAATACAAAAACTAGCACTCCCTTCAATCCATTCAAATGGACTGAAGGGAGTGCTAGTATTAAGGGAATGGAGAGGGAGAGAGAAGAGGCCCAGCATCATGTAATCACACACTTATAATTGTAGTCTTAATTTTAGAATCAACAGAATCACAGAATTTAAGATTTGGAAGGGAACCTAGAAACCACCAACTCCAGCCCATACCCAATAAGAATTGTCCCTTTGCAATACATAGTGGCCCTCCAACCTTCAGTACCATTTCCTTACTACTAGACAGATTCCAATTGCCTTTTCAGAGGACGGAAATTTTACATAGAAGGAAACTGAGGACCAGAAAAAATAATTAATTTGGCTAAGTTCACACAAGTAAATAGTAAGCATCAGAGGTAGAGATTTGAATCCAGGTCTTTTGATTCTAAGGAGGATCATAGATCCAGAACTAGAAAGGACCTCAGAAGACATCTAACCCAACCACAGTAATTTTCCAGAAGAAATTAATAGTAAGCATCAGAGGTGAGATTTTAACCCAAGACCTCCAACTCCAAAGCAAGCCTCTTTGTGTTGTATCATACTGTTTCCCCCAAATCATCCATTTTCTAGATTAACTATATTTCTTAATTCACATGTGTTTGTTTTGTTCTTTGAGGCAAGACCTCAGCTTGATCGAAGTGAAAAATGAGAGTTTGAGCTTCCCAGTTCGAATGCAGAATCAGGGAAACCTTCAGTACCGTTTCCTAACCACCAGACACCAGATGCCTTTCCAGCTGGTGAAAATGAATAACCCCAAGAGGCAGGTATGAAAGGGGTTTTTCACTTAATCAGGTTCTTTGAGGGCTAGAAGCACTTTAACTGGGCTGATTTTACTGTGTCCTCCTTGGGTCCTAGGTCACAGAGGTCCTCCAGCACCTCATCCAGAACAACCAAGAAACATTCCATGAAGATGCTCCCACCAAACTTCTAGAGCTTATCCAGCTGATTTGGTCAATGGATGTTGGAAGCCTGGCCAGTGTTTGGAAGCAGTGGGAAGACAGGACTCAGCACAGGTCATTGACAGCCTCAGATCCCCTCTCAGTTATGGAATCTGAGTTGAGGGGCCTGGGAAATTCCCACCAGAGGAGTAGGGTGGGGTATACCAGTATCCTTGTTATTTGTAGACCTCAGAAACCTCAGGGATGAAAACATCAGGCATGAAACAAAGGTACTGTAACTGTGGTTGCAGGCACTGGTTGCTGAGTGCCATCACCATGGCAGGAACCAAAGATACCCTGAAGCTCATCAAGCAAAAAATTGAGAGTGATATCTTCTCCTTCTTGGAAAATTTGTTGGTGGTTGTTTTGTCCTTCCAACTCACTACAGCCGACACCAGTGTCCTTCCCATAGCTGCAGTAAGTGAAGGCATATGGTGGAAGCCCTGGGAGGACTGTTTGGATCAATGTTTTCTCATGGGAGGAGGGGGTTGGTGGGAGGTCATCAAGGGAATCCTGATCAACTTGATAAATTCCCCATTTAAGTTGATAAGATTACAGGACATGAGTCCAGGAAGAGTCATTTTGGTACTGAGGCAGCTAGGTGGCTGAAGATCTTAGACTTGGTGGCTCAAGGTCTGACTATGCTGGACTTGAAATCAGAAGGCCCCTAGTTCAAATCCAGACTCAGATATTTTGTTAGATGTGTATCCCTAGGCAAGTCACTTAACCCTCAGTGACTTTGCCTCAGATTCCACATCTGTAAAATAGGGATAAAAGTACTTAACTCTCACAGTTGTTGTGAGGTCAAATGAGTTCACATATATGCAGTTCTTTGCAAACTATAAAATGCTACATAAATGCTACTTATCATCATTATTAGTCAAGTTAACCTCTCTGGACACCAGTTTCCCCAATTCTAAAATGATTGGATCAGACTAGATGGTTTCTAATATCTTTTTAAATTCTGTCTTAGGATCCTATGGATATGATTCATACTGACTTCTGAAAAGTTCATCTGCATAAAGTCACAGCTTAGGTCAGTGGTGTCAAACTCAAATAGAGACAGAGCCCACAAAATCATACATAAGGATCCCTGTGGGCTGTATATTTAAGAAAATCACATATTAGCATGTTTTATCTTCTATTGTATTTTTTATTTCATTAAATATTTCTCAATGACATTTTAACTGGTTTGAGCTGCCTCTGGTGAGTATTACGGAGCATGCTTCTTGCAGGTCACATGTTTGACATGTCTGCTCTAGTGGACATAGAGATAAAAGGGACCATAGAGAGAATCTAATCTCTTACTGAGATTACTTACTGAGGCCTAGAGGAACAAAATGGCATTCAAGTATTGGCAGGAAATGGAAATGGCCTGCTTATTCAAAATGAAAGCATCTTTCTACCACCCTCATACTGGCTTTTAAAATCAGAAAATCTGAATAGCAAAATCTCAAGTATTGGAAAAGACTTTAGAGGCTGTCTACTCAAATCAATACCTAACACAGTGGTCATTCAGCTTCTCCTGGAAAACCTCCATTGATGGGGAATGGGGACCTCACTACCTCCAGGGATAGATCTTCATGCTTTTGGTTACTTCTAATTCTCAAGACATGTTTCCTGACATCAAATGTGGATCATCATTCTGTAATTTCCACCCATCGATCCCTGTTACTGCCTTTTGAGCCTAATAGGAACATCCAATTCCTCTTCTATGTGACAAGATTTTAGATACTTAAGAAAGCCATCATGGAGCCTTTTAAGTCTTCTCCTCTACAGATCAAACTCTCCAGCATCTTCAAGTGATTCCATTATGTTGTAGAGTCCAACCCCTTCACCACCTGGCTCGTCCTTCTCTGGCTTTCTCCTTCAGTATTTCAATGTTGATATCTCTATCCTTTTGTTTAAAAACTGTAATAACAAAGGTGCCCAAACAAAATACAGTAGTAGCTTGGTTAGGACAGAGTGCTGTAGAAACATTAACTCCAGTGTGCTGGACACCATGTCTCTCTTACTTCAGCTCTAAATGCATTAAGATTTGGGAATTTTCTGGTTTCTGCATCATCCTACTCAGTCATATTGAGTCACACCATCCACTAAAATCCTCCAATTTTTTTTTCATTCATGCTGTCATATATGTGGTGAAGGTGCCTTCTCCATCTTGCATTTGGGAAACTGAATACTGGAAACAATTTTTTGGCTTTTTACCTTTATGTTATGTGGGGACTGTGCCCCCTCTCTGTAATGGAACATCTTGCACCAAGTTCTTTCTCCATCTTCATTTTACAGATGAGGAATCAGAGGTTAAGAGAAATTAAATGATGTTCTCTGGCTATGTTCATTTATGTACATGATAAGGGTTATGTCTGAGGATGTGACATGGTTTTTTTTTCCTGAGTGACTTTTTGATAAGATGTTTTTCTTTCCAGGCAGGGTTTTTAGGGACAGAGGAATGAGGCAGCCTGGCAATATTCATATGTGACCTTTAAGCCAGCAATACCTGTAGCACACAGGCTCAGGTTGCATTCTCAGTACTGTGTTTTTCTAGACTCAGACCCTCATCTAGGCGTCTGGCACTTCCTAGAACAGCTGGGCACCGGGCATTGGCAGACAGTCACAGATGGAGTAAACAAATTCAACAAACATTTATTAAAGTGTGTTCTATATGCAAAGCCCTGGTTAATAACTATAATTCTGGCAATATTCCCTGAGATTTTGCTTGTAACAACTGGCTCTTGCCCTTTTTCCTAACCTAATGTCATGTCCTCCACAGACCCCATGGACACATGTAACTTACTTCTTCCCTCTGAAGGCAGCCCCTGCAGGCTGGTTTTGTTCCCCCCCATCCCACCCCCATTGGGCTACACTTGTAGGAACTGGTTGATGGAAGTACATCCTAGTGTCAAGGAGTCTGTGCTGGACATCAGACCACCTGGGTTTTAATGCCACTTCTGTATCTTGCTGGCTATGTGACCTTGGGCAAATCCGTTCTTGTTTCTGGGCCTCAGTTTTCCCAACAGCAGTTGTCACTGCTGCTCTTAATACTCTGTACCTGACTCTGATGAGACTGACAACATGAAATATTGTCTTCCGTCATCTTCCCGCAACCTGGCTTCCTCTCCAAAGTACCCTGAAATTGCAGCCGGCATTATTGTGTAATCTGTTGAATCCAATTTTACTAAACACAAAACTGTCCAGATTCAAGATTTTCTCTTTTTCTTTTACAAACATCTTAGTTACATTAGTTTAAAATGGGGTTGTTTTGACTTCTGCAGGAAATTGTCACCAGTCCTCAAATACAGAAATATCCCTTGCTTCAAAAGGTTGCTCTCCTGGCCTATGGCTCTATGGTTTACAGGTCATATCTTTCCACTTCAGCATCTCCTGCTGAAGCCCTTCAGGTGAGAACTTTCAAATCTCAGGACTTTTTTTCTCTCTATTTACAGTACTTGGAAGTTCCCAGTACATTCTCACAGCTTCCTCCATTTTCTAATATTACAGAATATACTAATAAATTTTATGGAACTGTTTAAAATAAAAACCCCATCTAATCTCCTATTAGTCATAGATGTTAGAAGTCTCTTTTTTAATCTTTCATTTAATTTTTCATTTAGGCATTTATTTTCTCTCCCTCCAGTCCCTACCTGAATTTAAAAGAATTAAAAAAAAGAAAACCTTTGCTGCAAGTAGGTATAGTCAAACATAACAAATTCTCATATTGGGCAAGGCTTTATTTTTACTCAATCCATCACCTCTCTGTCAGAAGAGTCATTCTATCTTCAAGAATCATTTTTCATCCCCTGGAATCATGAATTAGTGTTCCTAAGTCTACCATGTTGTTTGTTTTTAACCAAGTCCCTTGGTAATCCCTTTCCCTTTCCCAAGACAGAGTTGTCCTAGAAGCAAGGATCCAAAGAGATACTGATTTGTATTTTGTAGATGCCTATTTATTTACATATTCTTTCCCTTGTTAAGGATGTGAGCTTCTTGAGGGAAGGCACTAGTTGTGTGTGTGTGCATGTTTGTATGTTCTCCGAACTTAATATAGTGCCTGACAAAGAATAAGAAATTAATTAATCCATGTTGAATGAGTGGTTGATGGACGGCTTGTGAATTCTTGGGAGTATGGTGGTGGATGGGGTTATTGAGTAAGGACCCCTGACTCACACACTAGGTCCTATATGAGATGACGCAGCAGTGACCAAGTACTTGGTTGGCAGGTACTCCATAACTATGCAAATGAAGCACTTAAAAATGGCGAAGAAGAAGCCATGGTCACAGCCCTGAAGGCCCTTGGCAACTCAGGCCAAGCAGCCAGCATCAAACGCATCCAGAAGTACCTGCCGGGATTCTCACTATCTGCTTCTGATCTTCCAGTCAGGGTTCAAGTGGAAGCAGTGATGGCTCTGAGGAAGATAGTCAGAGAAGATGCCTCAAAGGTGAGAATCATTTTCCTTTACTTTGAACACACAGTCCAGGAATGGTGCAGGAAAACTTGGGGCCAGGATCATTGGACCCCAATAATAGTGAGATCAGGAAAGGACCTCAGGAATCGTCCTGCTCCTCCCCCTCCTTGTCCACATGAGGACACTGAAGCCCAGAGAAGTAAGGTGATAAATGTCAGAGGTGTAATTTGAATACAAGTCCTTTGACCTCACCATCAGGTTGTTTACTCCCCCATTGTACAGCAACACCAACAATCTGCCAATCAATGACAAGTGATTATTCCTATTCTTATGTGCCAGGAATTGTGTTATAAGTTAGGAATAGAAAATAATAATGCCAAAAACTCCTCCTGTTTGTCCTGTTTGTTGATCTGATTAGATCTGAGCAAAGCCCCCTCTTCTCATGGGGGAGGTAGTTAGTGTGAGAGATGATCCATGGCCGTGTCATGGCACTGACGCACCAACAATGGCTTTCTGCGTACCAAGGCTGAGCTGACGTTGGGAAACAAGTTGGACTGACTGATGAGTAATGGTACAGAATTCACTTATTTCAACTCCACTGTTCCCCCTTCTCTCCTCATTCCCACACATTCAATTTAATTGAAAAAGGGGGGAAAAGGGCTAATTCAGTGGCTACACGAAGACATTAGCATGGATATTAGAAAATGTTGTATGGAAGCTATTTCAGCTCATAATGTTACCTCTCCATGACTCATACACTGGACTTCACCAAATGGCTCTAATCATTTTAATTTAGGTTTTTCACTCAGTAGAGATGAAGCACAGAACATTTTTCATGAAAACAAGTCTCCTAGGATCCTCTTATTAAGAAGAATATTTACCTGATGTTTTTTCTGTAAGCATAGGCTTTTTGTAATCTGGATGTTCCTCTGGAAGAGATGCTACCCTCTACTCTGAGGCCTCCTGTAAGGGACAGAAACCCTTCAAGCATTTATAGATAGACAGACAGATAGATAGATAGATAGACAAATAAGATAAGATAGATAGACATAAATATATTAAACAAACACAACTTAAACTATCCCAGCTTTGTGTGTGTGTGTGTGTATGTGTGTGTGTGAATCTGTGAAGTTGATGTCATTGGCCCCCGGATGACCCAATCTGTAAGTGTGACATATACGAGTATCTCTGAGGGGGTGCTACCTATTTATTTCCCCCAAAGAAGAGGCAAGGAGCTAGACAAATCAGTTCTGCACATTCCTGAGATGACAGAAGATATTGATATCTATAATTGACTCATGATAAATTCATATGAATCAATGGATGAGACTTTTTTTTAATCCTACTATGGCCAAGGGACTATGGGACACACAAGTAAATATAAGGTTTTGCTCCTTGCCCCTGAGAAGCTTGATAATAGGCCCATCGAAAGAGAAACATAAACTATCTTATGTTGTTGGTTGGGTTGATTTCTCCCCAATCAGTTGCCAAGTCTTTCCAATTCTATCTCACAGCCAGTGTAGACACTGTCCTAGTTAAAGTCCTTATTGCCTCTTGCCAGGACTAGCCTCCTGTCTGGTCTACCTGCCTCATTCTCTTCTCTTTTCAATCCATCCTCCACATAGCTGCCAAACTGGGATTCCCAGAACACAAATCTGACCATGTATCTTCCCTATTAAAAAATCTCCAGTGGTGTCCTATTGCCACAGGGAAAAAATGAAAACACCTTTGTTTGACATTGAAAACCCTCTATACTCTGGTGACAACCCATGTTTTACACATACTTCTCATCAATTCCCATTACACACTCTACTTTCCAGACAAATTAACTTATTTGCTATTTCCTGTACATGATATTCTAGAGTATTGCCTTTGTACTGGCCACCCTACTTCTTCCTGCCTGTTGCATCTTGGAATCCGTACCTTCAAGATCCAGGCCAAATGTCACCTTCTAGTGCAGATATGTCCTCATCCTGCTAAGGGCTAGGATGCTTAAATTACTTTCTATTTGTTTCCCACATAGTTTGTATTAATTTCTCTGTGTCTGTGTTGTTTTTTCCCTAGTAGCATGTAAGCCCCCTGAATTCAGGGATTCCCTTACCTAGCTTAGTTCTTGTTACATACAACAGTAGGAACTTGGTAAAGAGGGTAAGTGGTAAAAATAATAGATATTACCCATGTTCAGGAGAGAGAGGGGTCACTTCGGACTACAGTTGGCCAAGGACAGTCTCACGGAGGAGAAGAGATTTTATCTCACCTTGGGAAGCTTTCTAGAGACAAAGAACAATGATGAGGGCTTTCAAGCAAGGGAGCTAGTGTGATATCTTCATGGGGATTTGTCTCTAACATGTTTCCACTCTGCTTCTGCTGTGAAATGTTTGTAGGTCCAAGAAATACTTCTCCAGATCATCACTGATCTCTCCTTGTCACCCAAAGTTCGGATGATGGCCTCTGCTTTGCTGTTTGAAGCTCAGCCTTCTCCGTCTGTGATGACCATGGTGGCCAATATCATGTTGAAGGAGAAAGACTTGCAAGTAGCCAGCTTCATTTACTCCTACATGAAGACCATCTCCACAAGTCACTTTCCAGATTGGGCTAACACATACGTAAGGAATCAGTGGCAAATTTCTAGGATAAGTAGTTATTTCAAACCAAGTGACATCTAAGTGTGGCCTCTGATGTCCACAGCAGGAAAGAGCAATTAGAACACTAATTACATCAATAGTGGTTTTATGCACACTTCAGTTCCCAGGCAAATTATTTTTTGGTTTAATTAAGGCCTCCTGTCTTTGTCAGAACTATGTCACATTATGAAAATATATTATGGATTTGATTTGCTATGAAATTCTAAAATAACTGTGAAATTATAAAGCATATAGGAAATACATATAATTTCCTTTTATGAAGGAATCATACTATACTATATACATATACATATATATACTATATACATATATACTATATACATATACTATCATACTGTAGCACACTCCAGCAGTGGTGATCCAGTCTTTACTTAAAAAATTTTGGTGAAGGGAATCCATGACCTCCTAAAGCAACCCATTCTCTTGGATGCCTCTATTTATTAGGAAGTTTTTCCTTACATTAAGCTCAAATCAACCCCTCTACATTTTACACCCACTGCACCTAGCCTGGCCCTCTGGGGCCAAGCAGAACAAGTCATCTTTTATCCACTTGGCAGTTTTTCAAATACTATCATTTCCTCTTACCCGCCCCCACCCCCCGCCAGTTATTTTTTCTTTTATTGACTCAACAACCCCAATTCCTTGAGTAGATCCTGATCCACAATCAGACCAAGTCCTTTTGCCATGCAAATCTCCCTCTTTTACATGCTGTCTAGCTTGCCAATGTCTTTTCTAAAAGGTGGTTTTTAGAACTGACCAGAACATCCTTGATATGGTCTGACCAGAGCAGAAGACATTTCCTTACTCTTTGAAACTGCATCTCTTGACATAGCCTAAGACCACAATGAGTTCTCATTGTTCTATCACATTATTGACTTTTACTGAGCTTGCAGCCCACTAAATACCCCAGGGTTTTTTCAGATAAACTATTATTTAGCCATGTGCTGCTCATCTTGGATCTTGTAAAGTGGATTTCTTGAATGCAGGTCTAGGATTTTAACTTTATCCCTAATAAATTTCATTTGATTAGAGTCCTCCTAACACTAGCTCAAGATATTAGGTCATAGTGAATCCAATGTGGTCATTATCTCTTCCCACTTTGGGTCATCTGTACTCCATGTATGCCTTCATTCAAACCATTGATAAAAATGTGAAACAAAACATAACCAAGGACTAGAGATTTTCTTCCAATTGACACAAATACATTAAAGATTACTCTTTGGATCTTCTAATTAAACCAGTTTCAATCCATATAACTATACCATGAGCTTGCCCATCTCCCCTGTCTAATCCAGCATGAGAATAAAATCTTTCACTAATCATTGCTTTAATAACAGCTTAGATGTCTGCTAAGGAGTTAGACTCATGACTTAGAGTTTTCAGTCTCAGCTGTAGTTCCTCCCCTCCTTTTAAAATGCCAACATTCGCCCTTCTCCAGTTCTGTGGCATCTCTCCCATTCTTCATTACTTTCCAAAGGTTATTCATAGTGATTCACATATGCTAATTTATTCAGTACCTTGGGTAAATGATTTTACTTAGGAGAATTAGAGTAGTACAATAAGCAGAGCAGTGGCTCCAGAGTCAAAGGACTTGTGTTCAAGTCCTGTCTTTGATATTTACTACCTGGGTAACCTTGGGCAGATCACTTGACCTCCTTTGCTTTCAGTTTCCTCATCTGAAAAGTGAGTAAGTTGCACCAAATGGCTCTTGAGGCTTCTTCCACCTCTACATATATGATCTTAGGAGTTTAATTCCCCTGATATCCCAGTATAATAACATTGTGTTCTGTTCTTATCAAAGATAACATACATGTTTCTTTAGGGTCACTGCTTCCTTTTCTAGATTTTCACTAGTTATCCCTTTACTAACAAAATAACTTTGCCAAAAATCAAACTCAACCTTACTGGCCTAGAATTTTCAATCTCCACTCTTTTTCTTTTCTTTTTTTTCTCCTGAAAATGGAGACATTTGTCTTTCTCCCAACCTGCCATATCTTTCCTCTTCGTAATCTTTAAAAATTTTTTGCTTTAAAAATTATTTTATTTTTACATTCATCCATAAATATCTTTCCCACTAGTCCCACTGACCAAAAATAAGCTAAAAAATAAAAATAAAATTCTTGTCATAAAAATATATAGTCCAACAAAAAACATTTCCACATTAGCTATATGTAAAAATGTTTCTCCCTGAATTTTAAGTTCATTACCTCTCTGGCACAAGGGGAGTATAACGTTTCATCTTCAGTCTTCTAGAGTTGCGGTTTATCATTGAATTAACAGAGTTCTCAAGTCCTTCAAAGATGCCTTTCTTTATGATAATATTGTCGTAATTTTATAAATTATTCTAGTTCTGTTTACTCTGCATGAGTTCAAAGATGTTATCCCACTTCATTATTTCTTATGCACAACAATTATATTCCATTACATTCATATATCACAGTTTCTACATCCATTTGGCAATGGGAGCTTACCTCCTTAAGTCTCCAGTTTTTGATTACCACAAAAAGAGTTGCTTAAACATTTTTGCAATATGGATATTTTTCTTCTTTTTTTTTGTTCTTTTTGAAATAGAATCCTAGCCATGGTATAGCAGGTTCAAAGGGTATGCACAATTTAGTACTTTTTTTGCTTCCAAATTGCCCTCTAGAATATCTGAACATATCCACAGCTCCACCAGGAGTGGTTAGTGTGTTGTGTACTGCTTTTCGGCAGCTCCTCCAACACTTGTCAGTTTTGCCAGTCTGACGTGTAGAGTAGAATTTCAAAATTGCTTTAATTTCTATTTCTTCAATTATTCATGATTTAGAACATTTTCTCAAATGAAAATTGATAACCTAAATTATTTCCTTTGAAAACTGTATCTTCATATCCTTCACATGTATCTATTGTGAAGTGGTTTTTAGTCTAATAAATTTGAATCAACTTTATATATGTCTTGGGTATGATACTTTTGTCAGAGAAAATTTCTGCAGAGATTTTCTCCCCTTCTAACTGATCAATTTCCCTTCTAATTTGAGTTACATTTGATTGGTTTGGACAAAAACTTCTTAATTTTATATAATCAAAATTATGTATTTTATCTTATAAGATCTTCATTATTACTTATTCAGCCATGAATTCTTTTGAAACATAAGTTCTTCTTTGTTCCTCTAATTTGTTTAAGAAGTGACTTTATATCTAGGCCATCTTTCCATTTGGAGCTTATACTGATTGTTTTAGTGATAGGTGTTAGTGGGATGGGGTTAGCCTACCTAACTTGTGCTAGACTACTATCTAGTTTTTCCCAGCAGTTTTTGTCAAATATAAGTCTTTCTTACAGTTACTGGTATCTTTGAGTTTATCAAACATGATGCTACTGTATTTGTTTGCTTCTCTTTGTTGTGTACTTGATCTGTTCCACTTATGAACTTCTCTATAGTTTAGCCAGAATCACGTTAAAAAAAAGTTTAGTGTACTGAAAGAAATTTTGAAATCTGGTTCTAAAAATACCCTACCATTACCATTTCCCACTTTGTTTTTACTATATAACCTCTGAGATTCTTGACCTTTGGTTCCTCCATATGAATTTCATTATTATTTTTTCTAATTTTATGAAATATTCCTTTGATAGTTTGATTGATATTATGATAAAGTAAATTAATGTAGGTAGGGTTACTATTTTTGTTATATTGACCTATCTATGACTAAGTAGTATTTTTCCCATTTTTAGATTTGTTTTCATTTCTATAAAGAGTAATTTTACATTTCATTTCATAAGTTCCTGGTACATCTTGGTAGGATGACTTCTAGAGTTATTTTCAATTGAATTTTATTTTCCATCTCCTTCCGTTATATATCATTGATAACATTCAGGAATGCTCTAGTGATTTCTATGGATTTATTCTATATTCTACAACTTTGCCAAATTCATTGTTTCAATTAATTTATCTATTATTATTCCTTCTATTTCTCTCATTGATGTAGTGATTATTTGTTGCACCATACTAAATAGTAGTTGTGATAATTGAAATCCTTGCTTTATCCTTGATTTTACTGGAAAGGCCTCTAATTCTCTATTTTAATAATGTTTTCTCTGAGATTTAGATAAATTGTATTTACTATATTGAGGAAAAGTCCATTTGTGTGCTTTCTAAATACTTAAAAATAATAAATGATGCTAAATTTTGTCAAAAGCTTTTTCAACATCAATTTATATAATCATATGGTTCATATTATTTATGTTGTTAATGTGATTTATTATATTTATAGTTTCCTTTATGTTGAAGCAACTATTTCTGGCATAAATCCAACCTGGTCATAGTATTTAACCTTTCTAGTATGTTGTTAGAGCCTATCTGGTAATATTTTATTTTAAAATTTTTTCTCACTGTTCATTAGGGATATTAGTCTGTAGTTTACTATCTCCTTTGTCTCTTCATGGTAATCAAGGCCAACTTTGTATCATAGGAAAAGACTATAAAAGTTCTTTCTCTTCATATTATTGCAAACAATTTATGTAATATTGGAATAAATTATTCTTTGAATGTTTGATAGAGTTCCTTGATATAGTCACCTCCTCCTAGAGATTTTTTTCTTTGGGATTTAATTCATGGATTGATCAAGTTTTGAAAAGTTATTGTTTTATTTAAATTGTCTTTTTCTTCTTTGTTTAATCTATACATTTTATGTTTTTGAAAGTATTTATCCATTTTCTCTAAGTTTTAAGTTTTATAAGTGTATAATTGAACAAAACAATTTTTTTTATAATTTCCTTTATTTCCCCTTCAATTGCTGTGAGTTATCATTTATCATTTTCAATGTGAAAAATTTGAATTTTTCTTTTTGAAAAAAAAGACATGTTAGCTATTTATTATATTAGTTCTTTTAAGAGCTCTTAATTGTATTTATCAATTTAATGATATTTTTTGCTTCCAATTTTTATTCATTTCTACTTTCTTTAGTTTGAGATTGTTGTTTTGTTGTTTTCAAGTTTGGGGGTTTTGTTAGTTGCTTGCCCAATTCGTTGGGTTTTTTTCCTTTCTCTTGTTAATGAAAGAGTTTAGGGACCTAAATTTTCCAAACACATTGCTTTAGTTGCATCCCAGGAGTTTGGGTATACTGTCTCATTATTGTAATTTTCCCTGATTAAATTTTCTATTTTTTCTATAATGTTTTTTGACTCACTAGTTCTTTAAAATTATGTTATTTGGTCTCTATTTGCCTTTCAATTCCTTCTTTAAGAGCTCTTTATTGAACATAGCTTTATTATATTGTGATCAATGATGAAGTTTCTTTTTTCCAGTATTTCTGCTCTTTTGCAGTTTTGGTGAGATCTTTATGCCAGAATACTTGATTCATTTTTTTTAAAGGTGCCCTGTATAGCTTGGAATTATGTGAATTCCTTCCTATTCCCTTTCAGCAATCAAAGTAGAGTTAGCACATCTAAGTTTTCTAAAGTTCTATTCAAGTCCTCTTTTATCTTTTGGTTTGATTTGTCTAGATCCAAAAGAGGTACATTAAAGACCCCTTTCAAAGCTCATTGAGAGATTCACCAACCACATATGCCAGTGTACTGAGCACTCCAGACTATAGTTCACCTAGGTCTGTGATTAAAACTCATCAAAAGCATGTAGGTATTTTCTTAGTAACTCCCTATTTATCTCCAGTAAAAACTCCCTATTGTTTACTTTTATGCAGAACTTGGGAATACTCCCCCATTTGCATTTAGGTCCCCTCAGACAAATAGCCACCAAGTATTCTGCGGATCTGAATACACTCAAAAATTGCAGCTCACAGACTCCTCCCCACAGTGTTGATTACTATGTCTAGTTAGCCAGAGTTTAGTCATTTGGTTAAGAATGGACATATATAATGAAATAGTATAGTAAGAAGTTGCAACATAACATTTCTCACACTCTCATATTGTACATGTCATAGGTGGGAGGACGGGGCAACCTAGGGAAAACAAGAGAGAAAAAAAGGCATATGTTTGCCATGTATGGGCAGGCTACATCTATGGAAAAGTGTATTCATGCCTGAAGACATTGTCGGTGTCCTCTGGGGATGCCACTTTTCTGCTTTCCCTAGACCTGCTCCCTGCTGATCATCCCAATGGCAAGCAGGCTCTTCTGGGCATAAAAGAATGGTCTGTAATCTTTCTTTATGCTCTCTGCCTAGCTTTGTGGCATTGCTCAACTGGGCAAATATTTATGGGGCTTTTACTCTACTTGCAGCTTCTGGGTTCAGCTGGAATGTTCAGCTGAGAAATTTCGTAAGACTGGGTACTTCCCAGCTCTCTTCTAGCTGGTAGTGCAGAGGTTTAAGCTTCACCTCTTTTAAAGAAGCAGACCAAAAATATTCATGTCCGCATTATCAATCTCTCAGCATCTTTTTTCTCCCTATAATGAGTCTCTCAGTTACCAGAACCTTGGCCACAAATAGCCTTTTTTCTGAAAAAGGAGGGTCTTCATCTCTAAGAACCAAACTCTTTGGAAACAAAATATCAAACACTCATTGGTATTTAATCCGTCTTTGACTCTTCTCCTCTTGATCACTATAGACCAGATCTCTGCCCCGAAGAAAGACAGAGACCTCATGGTAAAGTAGAAAATAGTACTGGGTTTAGAGTCAGAAAACTTCAGTCTGTGTCTTATTTCTGTCACCTTAGACAGTTTTCATCTCTATGACTCCAGTTTCTTCACCTATAAAATGAGGGGGTTGGATTAATTGACCTCTGAGGTCACCTCCAGCTCTGTTGAATCATAACACTATCTGATGGTGAGGACAGATCATGTAGGTACTAAATAATTTCCTTATGGGCACTCTGTATTCCAAACTCATTTTTGCAGGGGGAGCTCTGCAAAAGAAACCTTATAAGACTCACATGGAACTTAGATAATTTGGTTTTCCCTTTGTCTGAAACCATTGATGTCCTAGGCATCTAGACGACATGATGGAAAAATTCTGGACCTGGAGTGGGAAAGACGAGTTCAAATCCAGACTCAGATATTAACTAGCTGTAGGACCCTGGATAAATCATTTAACCTCTGTGTGCCTCAGTTTCCTTAACTATAAAATGGGGATATTAATGGCATCTACCTCCTAGGGTTGTTGCAAGGATCAAATGAGCTGCTTTTCTGGAAAGCACTTAGCACAATGTGTGACACATAGTAGGTGCTTAATAAATACTTGTTTTCTTCCTTCCCTCTTCCTTTTTCCCTGCCTCCTTCTTTCCTTGGAGACAAAACGGAAAAATCAACCAGACAGTCATGTCAAATCACTGACAGCCACTCCTTGCCTCCATCCTGTGTTCCAAGTCTCTGTTTTAGCCGTGGTCAACAATCAGCCTTTAGACTTGTTCTCTCTTTTCTAATCCAAAGATCTTTCTCTTTGTCAGAGAAAATAATCATGATAAGAGCTGAGAAGCTTTTGCTTCCCTCCTTTATTCATTGCTATCATTCCTCATTCTTTCTGCTCAAAAATCTTCTTCCTTCTTTAATTCTTCTTTTTTCCCTAATGTAGTTCCTTTTTTTAAGTCAGATCTTCCATTTTGTTTTTTCTTGGCTTTCCCTTCCTGAACCTCAGTTCATTCTGAACTTTAGCTCTCCAGATGTAATTCTTACAGGATAGCACCATTTTTTTTGTATTCATCCTACATTATCTGTCCTTGCTTCCAATTTTTGTATGTCTTCTTTATTTTTTTTAATTTCATTGATGCTTTTTCTCTTTCTATCACAATACTTTCCAAACATACCCCTTCTCTGCCTTCCCTGCCCAGTGAGTTTCCCTTGTAACCAAAAATGTAGAAAACAATGAAGCAAAACGAACCAATATACGAATGACTTACACAGCCTTCCACATCTGTAATCTCTCACCTTTCCAATGGAAGGTGGAAGGCATATTTCCTCATCTCTTTCTCCAGGACCAAACTTGCTCCCAGTTTCACTTGATTATTTTGTACATTCGCAATATTAATGTCTTTACATTTTTTAATGAATAAACTAATTATTTCTAGAATTTTTAGAATTTAGAAGTATTTTTAGACAACCCCTTTTTGTTTAGTAGAATTTTTTCTCTTTGTATCTTTATAACTTAATTTTCTCCCCCTAAGCCACATAATTTTAATTGATGCATGAGACTACATCAAGTTTAACTGATTATATTATACTAAATAAATATATATTAAATGATTATGTGTATTAAAAGATTTGGTCTTTTAGTGATAGCTCAGTACCACATGTGATTTTTTTCATAGTCCAAAACTCACTTTTAAGAATTTAATTCTTTAGAGCAGGTATTCTTGATCCTTTTTATGTTGCAGATCTCTTTGGCAGTCTGTGAAGTGTATGGATTTTTTCTCAGGATAATATTTTTACATAATTAAAAGAACTGCTCTATTTTGGTTAGTAATTAGTGAAAATATAGGTATCATTTTTCCCTTCTAAGGGAAATCCATCCATGAACCTCCCTCAGAAGGCAGGATACCCCAGGATAAAGACCTCTGCATTAAAGATTCCCAAGTTTCTTGGTCTGGCATCCACCGTAGAAATTTAGCTAAGAGATTATCCCTAAACCTTCCTCTAAAGCCTTTGAAATCTTTACTCTTCAAATTTAAGGTGCCCTTCACACTGCTCAGCTTTCCTCTCCACTGTCACAAATTTTAAGTTGCTCTCCCATGGGCCCCATCATTTCTACCCCAGCAACCAGCTTCTTGTTGGCAAAAATCAGATCTGTATTAGAAGTGCCTTTGTTGGTTCCTCAGCCTTTTGAAGGAGAAAATGATCATTAAGGCTGGTGAAGAAATTATTAGCTGCTCTGGTTTTGGCAGAGAGAGAAAGAGAGAGAGAGAGAGAGAGAGAGAGAGAGAGAGAGAGAGAGAGAGAGAGAGAGAGAGCACCAGCAGATGTCCAAACAATTGAAATCCCCCATTACTACTCTTATGACTTAACATTTATAATCTGATTATCTGCCTCCTTATATTTTGTTCTCTTTCTGTCTAGATCATCTATGGTGCACACCGATGACAATAGTCTTTCTTTCTTTGACTTTGTCACTATTCACCCCAAAAGCTTTGTGCCACCTTTCCTCCTATGAATATATTTTCTTAATAAACATCACAACTGTTCCCTTCCCCCACCTTTTTATGTCTCCTATTTCTTTTGAATAAATTGTACCTTTCCAAGCTCTAATCTAATCCTAGGTCCTCACCCACTAATTCTCAGTAGTCCTTAGGGGATCAAATCTATCTTTTTTTTGCATTAAAAGTTCTGCTACATCTTTGTCATTACCTCATCTTGCCTTTGTGGAAAGATATCTGAGGCCATGGGTTTTCTTGGCTGGCTCACTTCATGGATATTTTTCTCCTGAGAATTTCTGGGCATCTTTACTGCTATTTATCCTGCCTTCTTTAGCTATCTCTTATGTTCATTTATCATTGAACATGTTTACGAGGCTTTAGAACTAATTGTCCTCAAAGAACCACTTTCTAAGCAAAAGCCTTATGGGAAATAAAATTTCCAATGCATCTCATTTGGTATAAAAAGTCCAATTAACTGTTGTCCAGGTCAGCACCTATATTTTTTTTACCTATATTTTTTCCCCATTTTTTTTACATCTGACAAGGATATAGATGGTGACAATCCTGAATGCTCCTGATCAATTAGAACTTGTCCAAGACACATTACCTTGATCTCATTATGATAAAAGGACTGACTCTGGGATAATCTTGCTTTCTGTTCTTTGAGTTCAACTTTATAAAACTAAAGACAACTTTGCTGACTCTAGACTGGAAAATTCAGTTTTAGCTGTCAACATCATCTCCCTTCCCCATACCCACACACCCAACCCTACCTTATCTCTCCATTGATGTGTCTCATTAAGGACTGGATGTCAAATTTCTTTTGTGTCTCAAAGTTGAGAAGAAAAGGAAGGAAATATAGCTCCCTTCAATGTAAGCCCCAGGTTATGTTCTATGTACCTCCCATAGCAATCGAAACAACAATGACTAATATTAATATCTCAATTGGATCAGATCAAGAATTTATGCTAATTGGTAGTGGGATTGGCCCCTGATTGACCAATGGACAAATCAGCAAAAATGATGTTTTAATGCATAAAATAAAATACGCAGGATTACAAAAGATTGTTCGTATCTGTTGAGGTCTGTGTACTTGGTAAAGGGCTTAAACTGGATTTGTGTGCTGGTGCTGATTATATCTAGGTCTGCAGCAAGCAACGTTGCCATCAAACTCCTCAGCCCCAAACTGGACCACCTGACGTACCGCTACAGTAAAGCTATTCATGTCTCCCATTTCTTCAGTAAGTAAAAGGAACAGTGGGGGGTTGTTTCCATAAATACTATACTGTAGGACATTTTTTCTTTTTCAGTTTTTTAAGGGTCAAGTCCATAAATCAACAGTATTTATGAAATGCCTACTGTATGCCAAGCACTCCATGAAATACTAGAATAACAAAAAAAGGCCAAAACGTAGCTCCTGCCCTGCAGATACCTATAGTCTAGTGGATTGCTAGCATTCATAGCAAATATTTGTTGGTTGAGAGCTTTTCCCCCTGAAGCATTGTTACATTCCTCTATTCCATTTTAATTTGGTGTAATAACATTTTACATGGAAAGGACCCCAGATGTCATCTAATGTAGCCCCTTATTTTACAGACAAGAAAATGGATTTAAGAGACAGTGATTTGCTGATTTGCCAAAGGTCACCCAAGTGGTAGGTGGTTGAGCCAGGATTCATTTGCTTTCCGAGCTACTAAACAACTCTACTGAACATAGTTTTTATTTCCGTATGAGAGAGTTGGATATACTCATCGAAAGTAGATCAGAAAGACACCTTAGAACTGATCTAGTTTGACATGTTTATTTTATAGATGAGTAAACTGAGGCTTACAAAGGGAAGTGACATACCCAGAATCACAAAGAAGATAAAAAGTGTAGCTAGGATTCACATTTACTTCTCTTTTCTCTCTGGTATACCACCTTTCCTACTGTGCTATGTCTTATGGTCTCTAAGGTCACTTCAACCTCTAAGTCCTATGATTCCATGGTGGTAATTGCTCTTCATCCTGAAGAGGACCAAAGCTTGACTTCCATGAGAATCAGATTTAGGTGAGGCAGAGTTTCACAAAGTCATCAGCCTCACTTTATCCTGCAGAGTCCAGTGACAAGACAAAAGTCACAACCAGCTTTGGCTTGGGATGCAGTGCGTGACCTTGACTTTTCTGAATGGCAGTGGGGAAGGTCACTTAGTAGAATCTTGATGCCAGACTATAATCCTCTGAAGCTAAGTGAAGAGGTGATGTAAAATTAAGAAAACCTCACTAGGCAACATCGTAGAATTGACTTTAACCGCATATACTTAAACCTATTCTAAGATTGAAAAATTAAGATTACCCATAGACAAAGAGGGGTATCAAAATTTCTCTAGGTACCACAATACTTATATTTCATTCTCTTTCATTCTTGCCTTTGTTCATTCCATCCTTGGAATCTTAGAGCTTAGATGGATCCTAAAAGTCATCTATAAAATCAGGGTTTTGGACCAGATGCTGCCAAAGCTCAAAGAACTAGTCTAGCTGCAACTCAAAGTATGTGTGCACACAGTACAGCGTGCCTAACAAGTGGTTATTCAGCCTCCACATGAAGACCTATGGTGATAAAGAACTCACTATCCTCTCCAGCTAATTCATTTCATTAACTATTGAGTTGTTTGTCGCTGTTGCTTCCCGTACACTGAGCCAAAACCTGCCTCTTTATGAGACCAAGCGAGGCAAGTTGACTTCCTCTTCTGCATGACAGCCCTTCCAAAGGGAGAAGACTAATCTGTTGTGTTTGGTCTCGGAAGGCAAAACCAGAAGTTGGAAGTAGCAAAGAGGTCATTTTAGGGCTAGCATCAGTCAAAATCCTTTAAGAAATAGAGCTGCTCCAAAGTGAAGTGGTCTGCCTAGAGAGGAACGACTTCTTTTTCCTTGAAGGTCTTCAAGCTGAGATCAGACAACCACTTTTCTGGTATTTTATAGTGGAGATTCCTTTTGTGTATGGGTTGGACTAGATAGATAGTCTCCTTCCAGCTCTCCAATTCTGAAATTCCATTCCATCTGTTTTCCTCACCCCCTCATAGTTATTTGTGTCTCCAAGTTCTTTTTTTCAGCTGCATGGTTTGGTCCCTTTGTCGTCCTGGCTACGTTTCTGATCTGTAGCAGCTAATGACCACCTTGTTCTTAAAGTGTGAGACCCAGGACTAAACACAGTATTCTGAACACCTAGAATTGAATTTATTTAGCCAAACTGAAGAGTCCATCCTTTGACCCTAGTACTGCAGAGTCTCTGTAGCAAATAGAGTTGAACCAGCAACCAGAGTTGAAATTCAATCTCAGACACTTACCAGGTGTGTCACTTAACCATTCTCAGCCTCATTTTCCCCTTCTGTAAAATAGGGGATAAAATAACACTCATCACACAGAGTTACTGTGAGTAAATGAAAAACCATCTATAAAGTCCTATAAAAATACTATCATTATTATTAGAAATTAATTTTTTTCAACTTTAAAATTTTTCAATGAATGAATATTTATTTTCTCTCTCTCATTCCCCCTCTTTCCCCATTGGGAAAAAGAAAGAAAAAAAAACTTATACTTTTAAAATATTCAAATGATTTTAATGGGATAGCTCTTTAAGTCAGCAACATCTTAGCATGAATAAATTTTGCTGAGTCCAATAGTAGGACCCAAGGCATCGTGAGCATGGAGCAAGGACCTGGCTGAATGAAAATGGTGCAGATAGGAGGGAAGTGTAAAGCACTAAAAAGAAGTCATCAACATCATAGTCTGGGACAGGGAATTGCTTTGATTAAAGATAAATAATAATGTTATGTATGGAGTCATCTACATAACTCACATGAAATGACTGAGTCCTCTGGTACCTGGGGAGGGAGTGGACTCTTCATTGAATGTCTTCAAGTGGAAGATCTGGGACTACTAGTCAGGAATATTCTGGGGGGATCTTTGCTGAGGGACCAGCTGAACTGAAGGAAATTGGGGATGCTGAACCTGCCAAAGGCTGGGGAAACAATGCTGTCATCAACTATTTCTCAAGTAGAAAATGGATTAGAATTGTCTGATTAGCCCTGAGGGCAGAACAGAAAGCAAAGGGTAGACATTACAAAGAGAAAAATTGAAGCTTAAAATCAGGAGAGTCTCCCTCATGGTTGGAGTTTTCCCCAGAGAATGGGCTTCCTCCCCAGGCTGCGGGTTTATCCCTTCTCGTTGGAAGTCTCTATTCAGAAGCCAGGTGGTCTCTTGTGGGCTACATCATTGAGGGAATTCTTGGTCAGGTTCAGTTGTACCAGACAGGCACTGAGGTCTCTACCATTGCTGAGAAGAGGTGATTCTGAGGAGACTTTGCCCTGCTCTGTCTGGCTCTGCCCCAGGCTTCCAATCACAGAAAGTGCAACCACATTCCATAATCTTATATCAAAAGGGCACACGTTTTCTGGCCGAACACAAAGCAACAAGAGCCAGAATAAACAGCCACAGTCTTCTTTATTTTACTCCAGGAGAGTATGATGCTGGTGCTTTCGTAAGATTCTTCATCTTAAACAGCCCTGAGACTTTGTTCCCGACATCCATCATCTCCAGTCTGGGGGCACACTTTGCTGGGGGAGCCATCAGTCTTACAGAGGTAATTATTGCTCTGAACTTAATACACTGCCTTCAAATAAATCCTCCTATCCTCTGGAGTGTACTCTACTTCCTCTCATTTCCCTTATAGCAACATGTATGCTCTTTGAGAGCAGGGACTGTCTGACTTTTCTTTCTTTTTTTTTTTGAAAGCAATCAGGGTTAAGTGACTTGCCCAGGGTTACACAGCCAGTAAGTGTCTGAGGCTGGATTTGAACTCAGGTTCTCCAACTCCAGGGCTAGTTGCTCTATCCGCTGCACCACCTAGCTGCCCCATCGTTTTAACATCCTGTAGAGTCCAGCAGAGTTCCAGACAGATGATGTGTTTAATAAATGCTTGTTCATTTAATGTCTGATCAATGATTTGTGTTTAGAATTTAAACTCTTAAGGGCAGAGATTGCTTCAGACTTTGCATTCTCAGTGCCTAGCACAGTGTTTGGCACATAGGAGGTACTTAGTAAATGCTTGCTAACTGATTGATAGTTTATGTTACAGACCCTCGACTGGGTTCCACCTTCTAGGCAATGCTTCCGTGCTTTCCTTATCAACTCACTATCCCACTCTCCAGTGTTTCTTTTGAATCTTGAATCTTTTCATTTCTCTCCTATCTCATCCCCCGGTTAGCTGAGATCCTTACCTGATATTTGATTAAAAAATATTGTGGCCATTCACCTTGCACTCCCCCTTTTCCTCTCCATCCGCTTCTCATATTACTTAAATGTTTTCTGCCCCATGTCCTCCATCTCTACCTCACATGAATAAGTAGCCTTGCTTCTCACCAAGGCTCACCCTTCCACCTGCACAAGCAATCCCATGTCATCTATTTCTTCCAACAGACTGCCCCCTCCATCATCCCCTCTCTGTCACTTCTCTCTAGTCTCTCCTAGTCTACTGGCTTCTTCTCTATCCAAAATCATGTCCCCATCTCCCCATTCTCAAAAAAACTCTTCCATTCCCATTTACTATCACCTTACCCCTCCTGCCCTCTGTGGCTAAATTCCTTGCAAATGTCATCTTTAATAGGTGCCTCCATTTTTCCTCCTCTCACTCACTCATCCCTTAGGGATCTGTTTTGTCACCTCACCGTTCCATCCAAACTTCTCTGTCTAGTTAACAATGATTTCTTACTTGTCAAATCCAGTGGCGTTTTCTCAGTCCTCATTCTAGCTGACCCCACTGAAGCATTTGACACTGTTGATCTCTCTAATCCTTGTTTATGTTACAGTTTATGTTATGTTAATCTCTAATCTCTGTTTTTCTAAGTTTTCAGAATATGATTCCTCCCTGGTTCTTCTCCTTTCTATCCCACTACTTCTCCTCAGTCTCCTTTAACTGTAGGCATTCTGTAGTGTTCTGCCCCGGACTGTCTTCTCATCTCCCTCTCTACGCAGTCATTTGGTCATCTCGTCAGTTCCCATGGAATTAATTACCATCTCTATGTTGACCATTCTCAAATCTCCCTGCCCTGCTCTGACCTCTCTGCTGATTCTCAATTTCGTATCTCCAATCGCCTTTCAGATATCTCAAACTGGATCTCTAGAAGACATTGTAAACTCAACATGCCCTAAACAGAACTCACCTCTCTCCCTAAACTGGGATGAGGAATCTGCAGCCTTGAGGCCTTTCTGGGCTTTCTAGGTCCTTGAGTGTAACTGAGTCCAAGTTTTGCAGAATAAATCCTCTTATTAAAAGGAATTTGTTCTGTGAAGTTTGGACTCGGTCAAAGAGCCACATTTGAGGACCTAGAGGGTCACATGTGGCCTCAAGGCCACAAGTTCCCTATCCCTGCAAACCTTCCCCACCTCAACTGAACTCCTCAGTTACTGTCAAGGGCACCGCCAAACTTCCGATTCCTCAGGCTCAAAACCTGGGTATCATCCTTGACTCCTCATCCTCTCGCAACCCCCATATCCAATGGGTTTCTAAGACTTGGCAATTTTGCCTTTGTAACATCTTTCAAATATGGTCCCTTCTCACCTCTGATACATCCTGAGTCGGACCCTCATTTGCTCAAGCAGTAACCTGTTGTGAGACCATCTGCCTCACGTTTCTCCTCCCTCCAATCCATCTTCCATGTAGTTGCCAAAGTAACTGTTACCCCCCACACACACCTCCCCCCACTCAATAAACTTCAGTGACTCCTTATCACCTCTAGTATCAAATACAAAATCTTCTGTTTTGTGTCCAAAGCCCTTCACAACCCAGCCTTCTCTTTCCTCTACCTTTCCAGTCTTCTTACACCTTCCACACCAACCTCTTTTCTTCAGTAGCCTCCTGGCTGTTCCTCAAATAAGACATTCTATCTCTTAGCTTCAGGCATTTTCTCTGTCCCCCATGCCTGGAATGCTCTCTTATCTCATCTCTGCCTTCTGACTTCCTTCAAGTTCCAAGTAAAATCTCATCCTCTATAGGAAGCCTTTCCCAATTCCTCTTAATCCTTCCCTCTTTTAATTATTTCATATTTTGTGTTGTTTATAGCTTGTTTGCATATATTTTGTTTCCTTGTTGCCTCCCCCACTAAACTGTGAACTTCTTGAGAGCAGGAACTGTCTTTTGCCTTTTTGTATCACTGGCACTTAGCACTGTGCCTAGTACATGGTAAACAATTAATGTCTGTTGACTGACAGAAGGCTGTTTTTTGTTCATTTTGTTTTACTAGGCTGGTATACAAGTTGAAGGCTTGACAGAGATTGTGAAGAAAAGAAGTACATCATTTATGGAATATTCCACACATAGGAAGATAAAGGAACTTGTAAAGACAGTAAGTGTTATCCTTTATCTCCTATAATGTGAAATCAGAAGGTTGGATCTCTCTAATAATAAACTCTTGCCCTCCTAAGGATGTATAAAGCACATTATCCCACATCCCCATTAAATGGGCGGTGTACATTTTCCCCTCCTGTAGAAGCAGAGGCTCAGATTAACTGATCTGCCTATGGTTATACAATTAAATCAGGGATTCTAAGCCTGGAAGCCATGAACTTGTTTTTTTTTTTTTTAGTTGATACCTGTACTTCAGTATAATTGCTCTCCTTTGTAACACTTTGTATTTTATTTTAGAACTTTAAAAGCATTTTTCCAAGAAAAGGTCTAATGGCTTCCTCAGAAAGTTGCAAGATACAAAAAAAGTTAAGAACCCCTGAACCAGAATGTGACAGAAACAGGATATGATCTCAGGTCTCCTTACTTGAGATCGCCCTACTTACTCACCATTGGCCAGTCTCATGTATTATCATTGCTTTGGAGAGCCATATTTCCCTGTAGACTAACCAGACTCATGTAGAGGAAAGGGTGCTGTCATGGGTGCCAAGAAACTTGGGTTCCAAACCCAGACTCTTATTAGCTATGTAACCATGAATGGATCATGTAGTCACTCAGAGCCCCACATATTGTAAGGAAAGTAGCCCATAAGCATAAAGCACTATAGACATGTGAGCTATTATCCACCTCTCAGAGTGATTGCATGGGTAGGATAGGGGTAGTATGAGAAACAGAAGGGAAGAAATTGCATATCAAGATGAAAAAAACATTAGGAAAAGGGAATTTTGAAGATATCTAAGGATTGTAGATGTAGGACTGGACAGGACTTCATGGATCATTAAGTCCAATAATCCCCTTATTTTACAGATGAGGAAACCTAGGCTGAGTCTGATCCCTATCACTCAGGCAGTGGGCATTAGAGGTACAGATGAACTCAGGACCTTTGACTCTAGAATAAAGGTTCTTACACCCATCTCATATTTTCTTCTAATCAAAATAATTCAGAAGCTAAACAATATGAATAGAATCACAGAAGGAGTTTTAGGAATCATCTCCTCTAATTCCTGGCCAGAGGCAGATATATATATATATATATATATATATATATATATATATATATATATATATATATATATTTGGACAGAATCTTGTATACTTTTTTCCAGCCTATCTGCAAGAATAAAAACTTTACAATCTCTCAATCTCAAAAGGCCTAGCTGTCAAGAAATTCTTCCTTTGTCCAACTAGAACCTTTTCTGCTTTAATTAAAGCCCTCTCTTCTCGTTTTACTTATTTGAATGTGGAAAATAATTGCCAAGTGTCCGCTTCAAAAAATCCTATACCTGAACATAATTATGAGACTCCACTATGACCGGCTCTTTCTTCTCTGCTCAATTTCTTTTCATTTTTCTTGAATTTCTTTTGAGGTGATGTAGTATTGATGCAAAATATAAAAAATGTGAATGAAAGGACATTCATATATGTTGGTGATTTTTGGCGCAGCCATTCATTCTGGGCTTTTACACTGGAGCAAGTTTGAGTAGCAATGATTTTGACACATCACTCAAAGTGCTTAGTAAATTAGTATCCAAATTCTGACTAGCCTGGATGTCTTTGGGAGACTTCCTGACTCTGTTAGGTCTCAAATATTTGCCTACACAAGCAACAACTTAGGAGATTCTAACTATGGTCTTAAAGGTAAATATTTACATACATAATTTAATTATTTTTTTAATCTAAGAAGGATTGGGGGAATTTAATTCTGATGAAACAGACACATCTTGAGTTATCTTTAGTCCAGAGGAGGCAGAATTTGTTTTGTTTTTCCTATATTGCTATTAAATTGTAAGCTACTTGAGGATAGTGAGTCTTTTGCCTTGGTTTGTATCCCCAACACTTCATAGGTGCTTAATAAATGTCAATTGAATGAATTAAAAATGATAGGTCTTTTTTAAGTTATGAAGTCTACTAGACTACACCAGAACGTAGTAGCCATCCAAATGAAGCTTAAAAGGAAAGCTTAAAGATGCTGTTGGCCTTTACATCAGCCTGATCTCTAAGTTCCTTTAGAGGTGAGACTGCAGGGGTGAACCTTTGGAAATTCAGAAGGTTGCTCTTGGCTGTTAATCCATCGTAGCAATATAACACAAAGCACTATTTTTTTTTCCCAGAGAAAGGCTGTTTCATGGGTAGATGGAGTCAGAAATACCTGAGTTCAACTCTAACTCTGATCCTTGTTGGTTGTGGGACTTTAGGAAATTACCTAACATCTCTGAGCCTCAGTTTCTGAGTCTGTTGAACAAAAAATAATATTTGCTGTAAGTAACAACAAATTGCTGTAGGTAGATTGAGATGATGCACAGATGCTTTGCAAACTAAAGGAACTATATAAATGACAGCTGTTATTAGAGATCAGGAAAGAAATAAAGGCAGTTTTCCAAGCTGCTTAATGTCTAGCCAGAGAGTTATTGTAACTTACCCAGGCATTCAGAGAACTACTTCAAGCATGCTACAAATGGACAGAATTTTCTTTTTTAAAAAAAATCAATTTTCTTTTTTCTCCCTCAATTAACAAGTATTTATTTTCTTTCCTTCTCATGGTATCACCCCCTGAGGGGGAAAACACAAAACCCTTATAATAAATGTGAGTAGTCGAGCAAGACAAATGTCCCCCTGGGCTAGAAATGCTGTCTCATTCAGCACAGTGAGTCCCTTTCCCCTCAGTCAGGAAGTTAGGCAGTTTCTTCAAAACTGGTCCTTGGGAATCGGTTGATTATTGTATCGATCTAAGTGGTTCTTAGTTATTACAGAGTCGCATTATAGAATAAATTGTGCTCCCCATTTTACTCACTTTACCTTTCACATCAGTTCATACGAGTTCTCCAAGTTTTCTCTGAAACTGTCCCCTTCCTTGAATGCATAATAGCATTCAGTGATACAAAATAAGCAAAAGAAAGAAGAGAAAACAAGTCAAGGAATGGAAATTTTGAAGCTAGGATGGAATTTTTTTTTATTTAAAGCTGGAGGGAATGGTAGAAACTATCCAGATGGTTTTTTTTACAGATAAGGAAACTAAGGTCTTGAGAAGTTAAGTCACTCAGATAAAATATTAGGGCTGAGATTTGAACTAAGGTCCTTTGACCCCCAAACTAGAATCCTTTCCATTGCACCATGCTACTTCAAGAGAATTGCTTTCTGTCATTTGTAGCAATATTCTACTTGCTGAGTGCTCAGAAGGGTGTCTAAGCTGATTTTTCCCTTCATCCTTCTATAGCTATTGGGATGGAAGGAACTACCAGCTGTCAAGCCATTGCTGTCTGCAGATCTAAAGTTGTTTGATCAAGAACTTGCTTTTTTTGATGTGGACAAGGACTCTGTGAAAGATATTCTGAAGGTACTGACTTCCCCCAAGCTTCAGGCTTGATGGCTTCTTGTGGACTTGACCTTGTTCCTCTCCTCCTTTCACCTCCCCAAACCTCACCTTGTCCTCCTGCTGACCCCCCCTTTTCTGTCCCTGTAAGATCTGGTTAAGCCAACAGATGGATATAGCATGCTGAAGAACATCTCACAGCTCCTCAATGGTATCTCAGGCCACTGGACACAAGCCTTGGGGTTGGCAGAACTTTGCTACACCATTCCTACTTCCATGGGATTGCCCTTGGAATATAGTTTCTATGCTACTGCTCTGGCACACCTTTCAGCTAATGGTGAGTTTGGCTAAGTCACATCATCACCTCCAAGTGCTACATGATACAATAGATATCCTGCCCTCAAGGAGCTTATAGTCTTTTTAAAGAATCAAAGCTGGCACATAAAGACCATACATGACTGACTCTAAGTGCAATCTGACTCTAAGAGTTTAGACAAGGAGAGATGAGTGAGAGCTAGAGTGACCATAGGAAGGCTTTCTAGAGGACAGACTTGAGCTAGGCTTGAGAAGAAGGTAGAAGAACAGTAACCAAGGAATTAAGGAAAGGATGAACATGGGACCAGGAAGGAGACAGTGTGGTGTAATGGAAAGAGTCCTAGACTAAGGGAAACAGGCTCCTGACTCTGATGCCTACTTCACGTATGACCTTGGGCAAGTCTTGAGGCAGTTGGACAGCGTGATACAGTGGAAGGAATATTTGCTAAGTTCTACTTAGCCACCCTCAGAATCTTTATTTGTAAAATGAAGTGACTAGACAAGATGGTTTCTGAGGCCTCTTCCAGCAATATAACCTATCACCCTTGAGGCCCCTTATATCTATATGAACTTATGAGACCATCCTGACTTGAGTGTAGGGAATGTCCTGGGGTATAGTGGAAGTCAGGTTGGTGAGAAAAGGTGGAGCCAGATGGGGAATAATCTTAGATTCCTCTTCCTATGGTTTAGATGACCTTTTAATCTGTTTTGTCATTCACAGTGGATGCCAAAGTATCCCTTCCTCTATCTGATGATACTGAAACTCCTCAGTCACCCAGCCCTATAGTTCAAATGCTTGCTGACATCAAACCTCGGTAAGGAGAGAAGTTTGAAACAGAAAAGACTGAGATTTTTTTTTTTTACTGTTGTGCTCTGGGTTCTAAGGAACCCATAAAGTACCTCTCCAGATGACTGGGAGATGGCTACCATTACTCCACCAATATATAATAATGACTTTCTCAGGGGAGTGCATATCCCCTTGCCCCAATAAAGTCTGAGTCAGCATCATGTAGTAGACAGAGTTCTGGATTTAGAGTCAGGATGACCTGGGTTCAAATTCTTGGCAAGTCACAACTCTGTGCCTCAGCTTTCCCATCTATAAAATGAGGTGGTTGGACTCAGTGGCTTTAAGGACCTTTCCAGAATTAAATCTATGATCCTATGAAGATCCTTCTCCAGGGCTCCCAGCTCCTATGAAAAAATAATTGACCAATTACAGAACATGGCCTCTGGAAAGGGTCTATTTCTCCCTCTGGAGGACCTTCGAATCCAAGCAGGGAAAGGACAAGTTTCAACCCCAAAATAAATCAGAAAATCTGTCTGCCCCATTGTTCCCTTTTAATGAAAATTCATGATTCAGTGTTTCTTAAGTGTGCTGTGTTAAAGACTGGGGAAGACACAAATGATGTAATTCCTACCCTTAGGAAGCTTATATTCTAAAAAGGGAAGACAACACATATAGGGAAATAGTGATAAGGAAAAAGAAAGTCTGGAAGTCATAAGGGCTAGTGAGTAGGGCTAAAAAGCAGGTAACTGACTTCCTTTCCCAGGGACAAGAGTAGGATTGATTTCATCCCAATTCTCAGAGCAAGACATGAGGAAAAGGAGAAGCAAGCACAGAATTCAGGTATTCCTTAGCATGGGTATGGGTTTTGGAGTTCCAGTTTGGAAGGTAAAGCAGAGGCAGCAGCAACATGTACATGGAAAATGGATGAAAATGAAGTCCTATGACCCCATGGGGCCATTTTCCTGGTCCCCATCTCTGTATTCTTATATTCCCACATGCCTTGTAGAGATCCAAGTTGGTCTTATGTAGTCACCATTCCCTGTTATGTGTTTTCTCCCCCTATTATGATGTAAGCATTTGGAGGGACAGGACTGCCTTACTTTTTTTTAAATTCTCCAGTCCTTAATATAGTGCTTGGCACACAGTAAGCTCTAGATGAAGGTTCTCTCATGATTTTTTTTTTCATTTTAAGAGTGACAAGAGACTAGGCAGAGTTTCTGGTTTATTTGGGGACTGAAACTTGTCCTTTCCCCACTAAGATCCCATGGCTCTTCTGAGAGACCCTTTCAAGAGACATGGATTAGCCAATCACCCCTTCATAGGAGCTAGGGATCCTGGAAAAGGGACATCATTGAATCTAAATCTATGATTTAGAGCTTTAGAAGGGAGCTTAGAGATCATTGCTTCCAATTCGCTCATTTAATCAATGAGTTTCATTCAATACTTTTCATAAGGAAGAGGAGGGCATGGGTGGACAGTCCTTCAATTAACCCACCTTTTCCCTTGAGAAAAATTCTGTTGTTGCATCCCCAACTGGGAAGGCTCAGCTCTCTACAATCTCTTCTTCAAATCTCTCTTATTGCCAAGTCTTGCTATGGAAGCAGTTTGGGTGCCAGAACCCATTTATCCTTTGTGTTCATTCCTTGTACATATGAGCGTATGTGTGTGCACACACACGTGTGTGTGTAGTTATGTCTAGCAATTATTACAGTTGGAATAAGCACCATGAAACCAAAGGATTAGGAGTATACTTGGGAAGGGATGTTCGATAAACCCTGTTGGAAGAAGGCAGACTCTTATCAAATGCCACAAGGTAGTTGCTTTTAGGAGAAGGGGAATGTCAAGGCTGAACTGGTCAGAAGCTCACCTAGAACACAGAAATATCTTGGAATTCCTCCTTGACCAGCTTATGGAGCCTGCTTTACCCTTCCTTGGGCTGTGGGCATCTTTCATGAATGTTCCTGACTTAATGCTTGTATTAGGCTCTTTGTCTACACATTTCCATCTGCCAAAGGAGTACAAGTGCTATACAAATGTCTTTTAAGTTCTAATGCCCAGGTACAAAGCCCCAGTCACCCACCCTAGTTATGGTTCTCTGTGTATGTTGTCTGACTGCCTCTTATACAAGATTCTTCTGAGGGAGGTTGGACAGTACAAACAGCAGATGGTATCATCCTTGGCTCATCATATATAAAAGCCTTGCTTTGTTCCTTCTCTTGTAGCATATACTGGTACTCTGTGGCAGCAATGACCATCAACACCCCTGTCTTCCAGTCTGGCATTGAGCTCCAGGCAAAACTCCAGGCAACTTACCCAGTGAAATTGGACATGAAATTGAACCTAAAAGAGAAACACTTTAAGTATGAAACCTTCCCATGGCCCCCAGAGTTGGAGCTTCTGATGGCCAGGTATACTAGTCATTGAGATCTTCTCTCAGACTCCTTCTTGAGGGAACAGAATAGCATTGACAAAGCTGGAACTCAATTTGAACTTTGAAATTCCCATGCCTTCCATCAGGATATTCTGATTACATAGATGCCTCTTAGAACAGCCTAGAAAGATTCACTTCAGTTTGGAGACGTCTATTCTTAGAGATTTCAAATGATGTACTGGGAAGTCTATTGGTTTTTTGGAATTTATTCACTCACATTATTGACTTTCTGGAATAGTACTGCTTTCTTAAGCTAACAATTGCTTCTCTAGCGTCTCCCTTCCCCTGAGCTCAGAGATGAATGCAGGGGCCAAGAAGCAGCCAATAATCAGTAACCCCTTACCCCAAGTCTACTCTCACGGTTCTCACAGTGCCAAGGCATTTGCTATATCAAGGAAGAGTGGGGAGACAGAAACTGAAAAGAAGATTCCTCTAGTTCCTGAGGAAGCAGGATCTGAGATCTCCAAGGGGCAAGTTGGTTCCACAGAGATGATCTTTAAGGTAGTGGACACGGTCATTACAAATATGGAGGATTAGAGGCTCCCATAGAAAATGGTCACAAAGGCATTAGCTATCACAGAGAGACAGTCAGTGTGGGATTGTTTGAAGACCTGGGAATTAACACTGATAAAGGCTCAAGCATGACCTTCTCTAGCAAACTTTTCCTGATCCCTCCGCCTGCCGGTGCTCCCCCTCCTTCCTTGGTATTTAAGAGTATAGGATTTTAAGGTTTGCAAGCCACCTTGCCTACACACTCTCATTTGATCCCCTCAGAGGTAGGGAATATTAATAACCCCACTTTACAGGTGAGGAAACTGAGGCAGACAGAGGTTAAGTGACCCAGGAGGTGGCATTGAGGGAGCAGGACATTGTAGAACAAATCTTCATTATCTATCTATGCAAAATCTTGGAAACATCACATTCAAGGAACTGCAAGTCAGCCCAGTACATGGTAGATGCTCAATAAATGTGTTAATAGTTTGCTTGATGACTCTTGCAGGCACCATCCCCTGCCTCTTTATGATGATTTCCAAAATGTCCTTGTTTACATGTAGCAAGGAAGGACTTCTGAACCTATCCCTCCCAATTACTCGGACTCTCCCAAGCCTGAGCTTCGCTATGATGAAGGTAGAAAAACCCATTTTCAAGATGCATGGCTCAGCCTGCCTTATTTGGGGATTCAGTCCTACTTCTCCATGAAATCCCTCAGTGCTGCATCATTCCAAGGTTCCATTCTCCATCACATAGTGGGAACACATGAAGCTCAGCTGGTAGCCAAACCAGGTAAGCAAAGATTTGACTTCCTCATGGGGATGGTAGATGGGAGACCAAGAACCCTGATGTCCTGCATCCTGGGCACCTTATACAGATACTACTGTTGAGAAGATTGGACTGGAAATCGAAGCAGGACCTAAGGCAGCTTCCAGATTAATCCAGATGGTGAGTACCAAGGCATTTCAGAAGGATGGACACAAAGAAACGTCAAAAAGATCCTGGGGATAGAAAATGTGCTTAGTGTGAGTTGCTTTGTCTCAGGCAAACCCAAACCATGTTGCCATTATGCCTTAGGAAGTCATCTTAAAAAATTAAGAGGGTTATTTGGGTCACTTTTTAAGTCAAAAAAGAAGCCACAAATTTGTGTCCAGATTTTTTATAATTTTCTTAACACTTTTTCCCATCTTGTGAAATGGCTTTTTTGATTCTCCTATAGTAAAATCCTCTTCTTTTCAATAATAGCATTTATATATCAGTGTAAGATTTGCAAATCACTTTCCATGTTAACTATTCTAAGGAAATAATGTGGTAATATTGGGAAAAGTGCAGTGTTTGGAGTCCAGGGACCTGAATTAAAATTCTGGCTCTGCTGTTTATCTCTCACCTGGTGACCTTGAACAAATCACTTTCCCTTGTAGAACTTTGGTTTCCTCAAATATAAAATGAAAGGGTGAACCAATAGTCTCTTCTCCTTTCAAATATATGATTTTGTGATTTTAATTAAATATATCCTTATAAACGGAGTAATATTATACAAACAGCTAAATGGGAGAGTTCATAGAGCACTGGACTTGGCGTCAGGAAGACTTAAGTTCCAATCTTGCCTTCAACACTTTCTTGCTGTGTAATGTGCCAGGTCATTAAACTTCCTTCAGATTTAGTTTTTTCCTCTAAAAATGGAGATAATATATATAATAATAGCACCTATCTCGCAAGGTTATAGTAAGGATCAAATGAGAAGAGTTCTTTACACATTTTAAAGGGCTCCCTAAATGCTGATATCCACAAGATGGAAATTGGTTCTCACTCTTAAACCAGGACCAACAAGTTCTCTATTTCTTAGGAGCATGATGATTTGGTGTCAAAATCCTCCAGAATCCTATGTGCTTTGTAGGAGAAATAAAGCAAAAATGGAGCCCCTCCCAAGTAATGCAGGATTTCATCTCCCAGGAATGTCCCAGAGATGCAGGAAAATGGTGAATTTGTTCCTCCAATTCCTCATCTGCCTTCTTGATTTCTGACAAAAAACTCTCAGACATCATTAGCAAGGAAGGAGAGAAAAGTACCAAACAGCCGGACCAAAATGGCAGCATCCGAGGCCATGCTGCCAGTGAGACTGGCAGCAGTAATGGCAGGATCAGCCATGGTGCTAGCAATACCACCCAGTACCAACTTGCCCGTGAGCAAGATTCACAGATTCAGCTCACAGATTCACTGCAGTCTCAGCCAAAACTAGGAATCCCAGGAGTTGAGGCAAATCCAGTTAAGGTTGTGGTTGTGGTGGTGATACAGAAAACAGTCCAATTTGGGGTACAGAGTCTGGCCCTTATCTTCATAGAATACTTATGAATGGATGGGATGGGAAAGTACTGCCATGGTGACTAGACTCTGGGATTGGCCGCCTGGGGGTGGTTAGGCTTATGGTAATGCCTGCTGGTGGAAGAACATGAGACAAGGGATGACAGTCACAGCACAAAGAGAAAGGGCCTCCTTCCTTGGAGTAAGCATGCTCCTCAGCATGTAGACTAAGCATGAGTCTAAGCCCTCTTGAGTCCTCATAGTCATTTCTCTCCATTGTTTATATGAAGGGAGTTACTGTGTCCTAGGAGGTGAGGTTCACCAGTGTCTCTTCTCTTTCCTCGAACTCAGATGATGTTCTCGGAGAACAATCATCCACCCATAATAACTGGATTATTTAGGGTAGAACACAGTGACCATAAGCCTGACAGCTTCCAGTTTGCTATCTTCACAAGTAAGCACTCCTCCAAAGCTGGCATCCAGTTACGGGTCACTAATTTCACCAAAAGTAGCCAATGGAAAGCTTGTGTTGATGTCACCTTGGAGACTCTTTTCTTGGCAAAGGTAAGCCACAAATCTCACTGAAGGGGCTCATCAGGAGGCTAGCACATACAGATGTTTCCATTTATTCCACTTCCCAACAGGCTGATGTCCTGTCCCATTCATGCATTGCAGGCATCCCTGAAGTGGGGTCAGAATTGCCAGGAGTATCAAGTTTTGGGGGAGATTGTCACTGGGCAGTTTGTTAATCACTCTATTGTGCAAATGGAGGTTGCTTGGCCAGAAGTCTCAGCAGAAGTCATAGAAATGGGAAACTGGTGAGATTTCCCACCCCTACCCTTTATCTGTTGTATTTCCCAAATGGGCCTGGGATGGAGAGTGTCAGTCTTAACAAGGGATAAGAGTCACAAATAATTTGTGGAAATCTGGTTTATAGATTTCTTTTGGGTCATGGCCTAGATGATCCCCAGGTTTCATTCTTGCCTCCCACTTCTCAAGCTGAAACTGCTTTAACAGACCCCTTTAGGGCATCTGTGAACTTGGATGGGGAAAAAAGCAAATTACATCTTTATTTCAATATATTTTTTTCCCTTTGTAATCATTTCAATTCTCTTTATAATGCTATAGATTTTATTTTATACATTTCAGAAGGAACATTAATTCTGAGAATGAGTCTATAGGCTTCACTAAATTGGTGAAGAGGTCCATGGCACAAGAATCCCTGAGCAAACTTCTCACTTTATGGTTGGGGAGCATGAGTTCCAGAGAGGGTAAATCACCATCCCCAAATGAGACAAGTAGTAAATGACAGAGCTGGAATTCAAACCAGATTCTCTGACTCCTAGTTTAATTTTCTTTTCATTTCACAATGTCTCTCTTGATATTCCTAGTGTCTTGTATTTAGTATGCACTTAATATATATTTATTGAATGGATGCATATTTCGTAGGTGTTTAATGTGTATTTAGTGAATGGATGAATATTTTCTACTCATTTCCAGGTTTTATACATTCATTCCTGAGTTTTTCTCTAGACTGGGATTCTCTGAAAGAGCCTGGAAAAATCCTCTTCAGAAAACCAGTTTGGTGATGTCACTTACACCTCGCAGAAGTGTGGACATCATCATTAGGTTACCCCATGTAAGTGTGTCCACCCTTGCTCGGGGCTTCTCCCAGAAGGAATCCTCTCACCACTCTTTCTTTTTCTTTGTTGTTTTTCAGTTGTTTTAGTCATGTCCAATCTTTCATGAAACCATTTGGGGTTCTCTTGGCAAAGACACTAGAGTGGTTTGCCATTTCATTCTCTAGTTCATGTTTTACCAATGAGGAAACTGAGTCAAACAGGGTTAAATGACTTGCCCAGGGTCACATAACTAGTAAGTGTCTGAGGCAGTATTTGAACTCAGGTCTTCCTGATTCCAGGCACAGAGTTCTCCTAGCTGTCTTTTTTCATTGGCAGGTTGCTTTTTATGGACAAGATATTCTCTTACCCATCCCATGCCCTATAAATCTACTAGCACCAGCTTCTAAGCTACCTATCCAAGTGGGGGATTTCTTTGCACAAATCAGCAATTCCATTACGGAGACTTTCCAAGGTGAGAAAACTGCTCTCTAGGGGCTTTTGTTTCAGGATTTATACATGCAGTACTCCTTTTCTATGGGGTCCTCCCATGTAAATCAGTGCCAGCTATCAAATTAAATAAATAAATTCAGTTTAACTAGCATTTGTTGAATTAGAAAATGGTATCTTGACACCTTGTATTTGTGGAGGTAGCATAAGATTCTTTAGATGGGTTAATCAGTTTTATTGATTTCTTCCTCTTCCTCTTTTTCTTTTACAAATTGTTATGAGAAATGATTCTCTGAGAGGGAGAAGGTACAATCAGAAATCTAAGCAATGTAAAAACAAAATATATGCATAAAATAAGTTTTTAAAAAGAAAAAATGGAATTTTGAGTAGCAAGATGACTATGTACTATGTAAGCTTGGACAAGATCACATAACCACTCTCTACCTGGCTTTCCCTCTCTGGAAGATCTCTGAGGTCCCATGCAGTTTTGAAGACACTAGGACCAGCCTTAGAATCATAGCCTTCATGCCCTACCATGTCCTTACGCTCTGTCTTTCTATAAGCTCTGCCCAATGCCTGGAATATATTTTCCCTTGGGCTCCATAGAATTGCAAACTTCCTTTCAAGGTAAATTCATGGACTAGCTTCCATGGGAAACCTTTCTTGACTCCTCAAATTATTTTATACAACCTTAGGCTTAGAGTTGGTAGGGACCTTTGAAGTGATGTCTCCCTCATCTTACACAAGAGGGAACTAAGGACCAGAAAAATGCCCAAAGTCACACAGCTAGTAGAAGCAACCCAGTCCTCTGACCCCCTATCCAGCCCTGTTCACACTGTATCTGTGTCTTATCACTATACTATATCACTGACTCTTGTCCTTCACCACAAAATGGGGGAATTGGACTACATGGAATTTAATGTCCCTTCCAGGTCCAAATGCTATGGTCCTAAATGAACCAATTTTCACTCTTTCCCTTAGCTGATTGCTCAGTTAATCAAGAAAAGATCACCACCTTCAATGGAATCCAGTATAGCTATCCCCTGCTTGCTAACTGCTTCCACATCCTAACCCAGGATGCTAGCTCTGAACTGAGGTTCCTGGTGTTGATAAAGACAGCTGAAGAATCTGCTGACCAAAAGGCCATCAATGTCAAACTGGCCAATCAGTAAGTCATTCCAAAGCTTCCAGGAAGAACTGCTTTACTAACAGAAGGTCACTCTAGTCATTTGAGAGTGGTTTTGGTTTGTCCTGAGAAATGGAGAGAGAATTATAATTTTATGTCTCCACAAATGTGAAAGCAGCTTATTAAATCATCTGCTTGGAAATTCTGATGGGCTAAATTTTCCATATGCTGCTCAAATGTGTATGTTCCTTCTCTATTACAATTTACCTTATGGCATATGTTGAGCATCATTTAAAAAACACCCATTGATGAACTAGAAGCATGGACTCATTTTCTTGTTAGCAAATGTTTAAACAGTCCAACTCATCTCTCTCTCTCCTTCTCTTTTTTCACCCTCTATCTCCTACTTTTTCCCCTCTATCTTTTTCTAAAGTGACATTGACATGTATCCTGCTAAAGGAAACCTTTGGCTTCAGGTGGATAGCAAAGAGATTCCCCTGAATGGAAGCATCTTTCTCTCTGGCAGTGGTGGGTATTGTCCTCTTTTATTTTTTTCTTCTTGTTTTTCTCTTCTGTTTATTAGAAAAGGAGAAACATGCCAGCCAAGACCATGACATAACCTGGTGGTAAGAGCTTCTGATTCACCTCAGTTTCCTCATCTGTAAAGTGATAGTCCCTTCGGAGATCCCTCCCAGCCCTAGATCTATGATCCTATATATATCTAGTGATTCATGGCCATCTCTCATGCCTGGAAACCGAGCCCCCTTCCTTCAGTTCCTCCAATTAATACAAATGACCTCAGCCAAAGTAGCCTGCCCACTTCTTCGATTTTGATACAGGAGGTCATGAGGGGACCTCCTGGGAGATTTTGAGAAAGGAACTGAGTTGGTCGGGCTTAAGGTTCTCACTAATATAATCCATGATTCTTGGTATTTCTTTTCATTCCTTAGCACAGCAAAGACCTCAGCTGAATTTAAATGAGTATGTAATCTGAGGCCACAAAATGCCTCGAGCTATTTGCTTTAAAAAAAAAAGGAAGAAAGAAAATCCAAATCCAGTTAATTTAAACTCAGCTTTTCAAATCAACTCAACAAAGATTTATTAAGCATTCATTATACATAAAATGCTGTGCTGGTTTAGGTCTCACACCTTGATTTAACTATTACTTCTTTCTGAATTGAAGGATAAAATTTTCCTTCTTATTAAAGATCACATTGAATTTCTCTTTTTATCTTTTAGAGTCATTTGTGTCCATCAAGAATGAAAGTCAAGGATTCTCTCTTTCTGCACCAGAGCATGGTATAGAAAAACTTTATTATGATGGGAAAACATGCAAGGTATCTTTGCCCTTTTTTTTGGCTAGCATTTTCACCTGAAATAATAAGCAAATTCTGCCCCTTGGTCTCTAGGAAGGTACTCTGCTATGAAACCTTCCTACTTAGGAAAGGGTGTGAATGGTGAACTCTGCCTCTACCCTAGTCCTATAGTTTCTGCCCCACCCCCCACTCACCTCCATGTCAGCTCTCTACCTGAGATGTCAGCTTGGATTATTCAGCTGCCTAAAGCAATCAGATGCATCCCCTTCTGATCGAAGGATATTAAGGATGATGCATCTGGTTGGGAAACTGTACTAGACAGACAGTGTCCTCTATTTCTTTCCTCCCTCTGCCTCCCCGTTCTCCATTAGTATGACCTCTTCTTCATAAATTGTTATTAGGTCCATATTTCTTTCTGGATGATTGGAAAAACACGTGGTCTGTGTGGACAGGCGAATGCAGAAACTATCCAAGAATTCCAGATGCCCAGTGGCTACATAGCTAAAGATGCTGTGAGCTTTGCTCGATCTTGGGTTCTGACAGATGACTCCTGCTCCAGAGGTATGAAGACATACCTTGGGTCCCAGCCTAAAGTGAAAAAAAAGAGCTTTTAACGCAACTGAGATTTACAGACACATAATATTGCTTTAGATATTATAATTTTATGGCATTATCTTCCACAAAGAAGGAAACTTTATAATATCCAATTAAGGAGTCTCTTTCCTTGGAGATCTTAAAGAGGAGAATAGACAACCATCTGTCTTGGTAGTTTAGACATTCGCCAGATGTTAGGGGGCTAGATCAGTTTATAGCTTATAGTTCCTTCCTAGGATTCTCTGATTCATGGAAAATAGAACTCTAATGTACTGCAAGCAGTTACAAAGTCTCTACATACATGGTTGACCCACCCCACTTGGCTCTTCAATAATGATAGATCTTTGAAAATAAAAATTGTGTTCTCTCCAGTCTCCCCATGGAGCATTCATGAGATCATGTATTTCGAGATGGCAAGAATCTTGGAAATCATTCATTCCATTTTACAGATGAAGAAATGGTGACTTGTCCAAAGTCCCATGGCTGTAAGTGGTAGTACTTGGAAACCCAATATACTCTCTAAATGTGTCAGTTTCTTCATGGTGCCATGAATTCTTGCTCAAGTGGCATGAAGGAACTCCAGTGAAATTTCTGTTGTTTATATAGATGGAGGGAAGAAGCATGAGCCATAAGAAATAATGATATTTTAGTTAATGGTATCATTCTATTAAATACCCCCATATACAACACACACACATGTACACATGCACACACACACACACACACACACACACACTCAGACATACTCTACCCAGACTCCAAGCTTATTCCTAAATCCAGGTTGCCTTGGCCTAGATGTAACTTGGTAGTAGACAGGATGCCCCAATTTGACATACAGTGTCTAAAAAATGGATAATGACCTTTGCACTACTTACTTCAAAGGGTCATTGTTAGGAAGGCTTAAAGTATAATAAAAATGTGCATATTGCTATAATTTCTTTTGATCCCTTCTTACAGTTTTATTGTGGAAAGAGTGGCAGGAAAGGAACTTTCTCTACCAGTCCAAATTGGTACCTTCCCTGCAACCTGAAATAAATAACAAATGAATGAATTAATGCTAGCAACAGCAATGATAACAGCTAACATATATACGGAACACTAAGGTTCATCTGCTATGACCATTGGCAAAGGAGGTGCTATCATCATCCCCATTTTCTGGAGAAAGCAATCTAGATTGAGAGACATCAACTCTTCGAGAGGTGATTAGTGTCCTGGGAGTGAATGATTTTCTCAAGATCATATGGTTGATATGTGTCAGCAGAGGGACTTGAACACAGGTTTCCTAATTCCAAGGCCATCTTCCCCCAACTTCTCCCAACTTCTACTACAATTTTCATTATCATTAATTACTTTCATACTAGGATCCAAAGAGAGCTCTAGAAATGCTCATGGACAGAATTCTTAAACTCATCAAATTTCAGAGGTGAGAGGGGCACAGCATCCATTCATTGTTTATTCGGCAAATATTTACTGTGTTGTACTGCAGGCAGCATGATGTATGAGAGAAAGCTGACCTCAGAAGCAGGAATACCTGAGTTCGTGTCCCTCTGAAACATAGGGGAACTGGGTTTAAATTCGACTCGTGGCACTTTCTTCATGTTTTACCCAGGAGAATGTCATCTAAGCTCCGTGAACTTTGTTTATAACAGAAGAGAGTTGGGATTAGATAGTTTCTGAGGTGCCTTACAGCTCTTGCTCTAGAGTTACATTTCTGGAAAAGTCACTTGGCCTCTTAGTGCACTTAATAAATATCAATTGATTGAGTAGCTAGGTGGTACAGTGGATAGAGTGCCAGGCTTACAGTCAGGAAGATCCATCTCCTTCAGTTCAAATTCAGCCTCAGACATTTACTAGCTGTTTGACCCTGGGCAAGCCACTTAACCCTGTCTGCCTCAGTTTCCTCATCTGTAAATTGAATTGGAGAAGGAAATGGAAAATCACTTTATTATCTTTGCCAACAAAACAAAATCCCAAATGGGGTCATGAACAGTTGGACGTGACTGAAAAATGACTTAACACCCACAAAACTATTCGAGTCTTCTCACCATGAATTCCCTATGACAATGAAATCAGAAGTCCAATTTTAAAAAATGACATATTAGAGACTGTGAGGATGCAAAGAGGTATCAGATATGTCCCTTGCTAAGAGGCTTACAGTCTCAGCAGGCAGGCACATAGAAAAGAGAAAGCTCTTTTTAAAAACAACAATAGCAGATAATTTGTGATTAAGGCAAAAGGAGTTGCCTTGGAGTTCTCTTGTCTGCATTGATCCCACAGCCAATCAATTGACGGATCTCCTGTACTTGACTGTCCCATTATCTCTGGCTGCCTCCCCCTCCTTGTCCTTCCCACTGTGATCACCTTAGTGCAGCCTTTCCTTCCCTTTTATTTGCACTCTTGGCCAAGTCTCCTAATCAATCAGTCTCTCCTTGCCTTCAATTTCTTCTAATCCATTTTATGCACCACTGTCAAAATTATCTTCCCAGCACAGTTCTCTGTAAGCTCCTTGGGAGCCTAGACTGTCATTTTTTTAAAAATTGCATGCCAACGCCTAGTACTATACCTTGCATAGAACTGGTCTAATGAATTATGAGCATGATATAGAGTCACTGGAAGACCTGGGTTGGATCCCTCCTTGGACACTTAACTAGCTTGTGACCCTGGGCAAGGCACCAATCTCTCTCAGCCAGTTTCCTCACATATAAAAGGAAAGTAATAATCCTACCTCTCAGAGCCGTTGGGAGGATCAAGTGAAATAGTAGATGGAAAGCACTCAAAGAGAGATAAATTTAATCACCATATAAATGTTTTTATTATGGTAATCACTGGTATTATTTAAAGGTGTTAAGTATTTTAATAGTGAGATTTTATATATATGTATATATGTGTATAGTTAGATATTGCTTTGCAATCCCTAAAGCACCATATAAATATTAGCTAACATTAATAATAGTTATATTACAATAAAATAATGAGCAATATTCATGATAATAGTATAGTCTCTCTCTGCCAATTTCATAGGATATCAGATATAAAATCAGGAAGACCTGAGTTCATATCCCTTCTCAGATACTTACTAGCTGTCTGTCCCTAGACAAGTTCCTAAAAACTCATTTAGTCATAGTTTTCTCACCTGTAAAATGGGAATCCTAATAGCACCTACTTCTCAGGATTGTTGGGAGGTTCAAATGAGATGATAAACGTAATGTGCCAAAAGACAGCTCAACATAAATTAAAGCACTGTATAAACGCACGTTATTATTATAGCAATTTTCAATACTTAATTAAGGTTTGTCAAGTGCTTAAAAGTAATGGGAATTCATACAATATGTATATACAATTATATATTAGATATAGTGTAGATGTTATATATTGCATATATAACATTATGTATGCTACATATAATACATATTATGTTATATATATAACATGTGTGTTTGTATGATATATTGCATATTATATGTAACACCATATATTACATATTATATATACACATGTGTATATATGATATATGTATTATTGCTTTGCAATATTGAAGCACTATATGAATATTATATAATAATAATAATAGTTTCTTTCTTCCAATTAAACTTACTCAGCCTCAGTTTTCTCATCTTTAAAATGGTTATAATAGCACCTACCTCCCAAAGTCATTGTGAAAATCAAATGAGACAATATGCAAAAGCATTTTGCAAGCTTTAATGCTAAGTATCAATCATTAACTTCCACTTCTACTATTATTATCATAAAGAACCTTAAGAAGGAACTTGTCCAATCCCATCATTTTAAGCAGAGAACAATGACGAGCCACTGAGCAGGTGGTGGTGTTTCAGATTCGGGTTTTCTGATTCAAAATCCAGTTATCTTTCCAGAACACCACACTTGTTCTCATAATGAAAGGTAATTAGGTGGCACAGTGGATAGGGTATTTGACTTGGAGGAAGACTCGAGTTCAAATCCTATCTTAGAAAAAAAAAAGGCTAGCACTGTGACCCGGGGCAAATCACTTAACTGCACTTAGGCTCAGCTTTTTTCATCTGTAAACTAGGGATAATAGTGGTGAAGATGAAATGGGATATCTATAAAACACATCAACTTTAAAACATTATATTAACGATAGTTATTATTATAAAAACAACATTCCTAAAGTGCTTTAAAATCATAAAGCCCTTTGCATGTACAACTACTGTCCCTCCTTCTTCCACCCCAAGTGGAGGAATGTTTTGCATGTATCAGGCTTCTTTGGCTGGCTAGCACAGGAGCAGAATGACCTTTCCTGAGACCAAGGGAGGCAGACAGTACTTTGCAAAGGTCATCTAGTCCATGCTCCAACCTGGTTGAGTTTGAGGTGTCATGGAGTACAGGGTCCAACTCTGGGCTAGTTATAAGCATAAAGGTTGTGCCCATGGAGGCCCAGGGTTCTGCTACTGTGGCTTTTGCAATCACATCAAAGGACAGGTAAGCAGAGAGACAGGAGCGGGTAAGGAAGGGAAAATGAAAAAAATCTCTGCAACTAACTCATTGATGGTTTAATTGCAGCTTGTTCCTTTCAACACCAATTCATGAGACTTGAGAAAACAATTTACCTTCAAGGAGAAAATTCCTCTTGCTCATCCGTCCAGCCAGTGTTGAGGTGTTGGAAGGGCTGCAGAGTGGGCCAAACCATCACCACCCTTGTTGGCTTTCATTGCCTTCCAACTGGTAAGTATCCCTAGTGTTCTAAGGAAACAACATTGTTCACTGTTCTTTATCGAGAACAGGGATCAAATGGGGAGACTACGTTGCACCCAAGTAGCACAACAAGAGCAGCCAGAAGAATAGATATTACCACTAATAAATGAGCCTCCCTGCAGAGCAGGAGACACTGTCTGCCCAAGTCTGAGACACATGGTCAGGATCAGGAGTATGTAGGTAAATATTTAACAACCAGATTTGGGATGTGCACAAGACATCCTGTTAAATTTGATCCATACTATCAGCACTTTATGCATCTCTTTCTTAAGTCTAGACAGTTAATAAAGGAATAAACTGAGCCTTGATTTGTAGAACTTGATATCCAAGGCATAGATACATTGGAAATTTAAACATCTCTTGTGGGCCAGTTTGGGCCCTTGGCTGGAGGGCTTACAAGACAGACGAGGAGCTAGACACCTGACCGGAATGTTCAAAGGAGGCAAATGACAAACTACTGTCCCACCTCCCATTCTTCCCCAGCTCCCCATCTATTGGGGCTCCCTCTTTCCCAGAGTTCAGTGTCTTCATGATGCCTATCCCTGCTTTGCCCACGCCAGCCTCTGTTTCACACCAATACCCAAGCCCTCTAAATCATACAAATGTGGAAGATTTTAATCAGTTATATTAAGTACATAGGTTCCTAAAACTAGAGCTAGAAGCAGACTCAGAGACCATATAATATTCTTACTCCATTTTACAGATAAGGAAACTGAGACTCTTGAAAACTGAGAATTACTTTTCCAAGATCTTACAGGTAGATAGCCCTAGGGATAGTTCCCAAACACAAGTTCTTGGACTCCAGAGTCAGGGTTCTTCTTCAAGGGATAGTTGTAGTTTGTAAGACAGGATTATTAATATAAATCTCTACTTGAAAGAATTTTGGCTGGAGAGACATTATAAAATGAAAATTTGGGGACATCTGTGAGGATACTTTTGCCAAAGATTCTCCACTTCGTTCCCTAGGTGCCCTTTATATGAGACCTGGTGGTGGTGAGGGGGAGGGCAGGTTTCACACACTCCTTTGTCTTTTCCTCTCAACAAACAAGAGCAGGGAAACTTTGGTGGCTGCCTACCCTACTCGAGCACTGTTAAGGAGATAAGTCCATATGAACACCTTGAGCTATGTTGTTACATAACCCAAAGATTTTAAATCTCAAGGAGAAATGATTTAAACAGCCTTGTTAAGCACATTTCAAGGCAGATGTATCTGAGCAGTGATGTTCCCTGGGGGTGGGGGTGGGGGCTGGCTTGATTCAGAATCTACATTAAATGTTTCAGTGTTGTTTGAGTTGCTCTGGATGACTTTGTCAAGTTCTGAGATAAGGGAATCCTCATTCCCTCTTTTTCTGCCTGACTTGGTTTAAATCAATGTGGTCCATTTATTGTCTTTGAGCACTACATTTGAGGTCACAGGACACTACACCTAAATCCGGAAGGGAAATCAAGGGTCTTTTAATCCAAACCCCTCAGTTTACAGGTGAGGAAACTGAGCCCAGGGAGATAATAATAATAAATAATAACTATATTTATATGGCACTTACTATATTCCAGACTATATGCTTTACAATTATCTCAGTTGACCTACACAGTAACCCTGGGATATCATCCCCATTTTACAGATGAGGAAACTTGATACAAAAAAAAAGTAACTTGCCCGAGGTCATTATCTCCTGATTCCAGAGCCATAGTTCTTTCTACTCTGCCTTCTCAGTTACAATTCTCTTCTTTTCCCTCTGGGACAGATTCTGATGCCCATTTTGCCATTGCACCATCAAGACTGGAACTAAAGTCTGAGGATGTGGAGGAGAAAATTGATGTTCCTACCCAGTGTTCCTGTGATGAGGAGATATGCCTGGCATGACTTTCCAATAGCCTTAGAATCTTTCTACGTGGCCACCTCTTCATGGTGCTTTGCCCAGGCTTTCTGGATGGGTTCATTTGGGTCTGGCACATACAACTGAATTTATTTATACACCCAAATATGATTTTCTAAAGAAATGAAAATGTTGACCTTTGTGGAAACAATGTACTATTCATCTCAATATTTGATTATGAATAAATGTGTGAATATCAAAGGAAACAGATTTATTTTTTTTCTGATTCCTTTTACTGAAAGATGGAAAACCTTGGTTCACTCAGTGAACGTCCTTCATATTCACTCCAGTGGCTCACAGATGAAGTCTTTAGGGGGAATACAAACATTGCATTGGACTCTTGGATGGATTATACAAACGTCTGTCCTTGAGGTACCTTATAAGTGAATTTTCCAGAAAACTGAAGCTTATCCTCTTTCATTTTCCAAACTTGTTTTGTTTTAAACATTTTGGGGAGAAATCTTTCTTTAATATGTTCCTCACAACCGCACCCACTGAAACAGAGAGTGCTGAACCTTATTGACTTTCTATTGATGACTCAGCAGCATAATCAACTCTAACAATTAGAGTTGTCCAAAAACAGAACGTGCTGCTGCCCTGAGAGGATGTGTGTCCCCCACTCCTTAGAGGCTGTCAAGCAGAGACTGGATGTCCATTTGTTGGGCATATTAGAATGGGGATCTTTTCCCCTGATGGATGGATTGAACTACGTGACTGCTGACGTCTCTTCCAGCTCTTTAATTCTATGATTCTGAGACCATTATCAGTCATTGCACCAGTCATTGCACTGACTATAAAATATCCTGGTGGCTATTAAGTTGTGTCCTTACACAACTTACCCAGAATATCAGAGTTGCAAAGAACCTCTAGTACAATCTAATCTAGTCCCTAAACGACGACACCCCTAACAATGGTCATTCATCTTCCAGCCACCTGAAAAGCTAAAAAAAAAATGGGGACCTTCATACAACCCAAGGCAATACATTTTGCTTTTGGACAACTATAATTATTAAGTAAATTTTTCTTTATATTAAGCTGGAATCTGACTTTCTATAATTTCTACCTGTTGCTTCTTATTCTTCTTTGAGGAATCAAGCATAACAAGCCTTGGAGCACCTTTGTTTTCTTACTATTAATTATTTCGCCAAAATTAGCACAGGCAGCAGAGAATTGACTCATACTTTGTTGCATCTCAGCTTCAGAGGCTGCAATGAGTGCACAATCATCTGCAAACAGAAAATCATGCACCAATACTCCCTCTACTGTGATCTTGGCTTGTAGTCTTTTCAAATAGAAGAACTTGCTATTAGTACGGTAGTTGACCTTGATGCCGTGTTCATCCTCACTGAAAGCATTTGTCAACATGGCTGAAAACATCACGCTAAAAAGCATGGGAGCAAGCACTCAGCCCTGTTTCACTACATTGGTGACTGGGAAGGCACAAGAGCATTGTCCACTACCCGGAACCCAGGCAAACATGCCATCATGAAATTGAACTACAATATTGATGAACTTCTCTGGGCAACCAAATTTTGGTGTAGTTTTCCATAAGTCCTAACAACTAACAGTGTCAAAGGCCTTCATTAGATCTACAAAAGTTGTGTGCAGACCTCTTTTATGCTCCTGACATTTCTCATGGAATTGTGGGACAACAAACACCATATCAACAACTCAGCCCTTTCTGAAGCCACACTGGCTACAGGTAGATGACCATCTTCCAGGTGAAGGATCAGCCTATTAAGGAAGACTCTAGCAAGAATCTTGCTAGAGATGACTAAAAGAGAGACTCCCCCTGTGATTGTCGCAGGACAATCTATTCCCTTTACCTTTATGGAGATGGACAATGGAGGCATCCTTGAACTCCTGCGGGACAAGCTTTTCTTGCCATATAACCTGGAAACTTTTAGTCAGCAAGAAAACATAGGTGCCCCATCAGCTACCAGTACACCATCCACATGTGGAGCCATTGGTTACAGCAAATGGAAGCTTTGAATGCTGTAGATAAGTTCACTTACCTTGGCAGTGTACTTTCTGAGGATGTACACATCGACAATGATGTTGATGCTTGCATTGCCAAAGCTAGCTCAGTATTTGGAAGGCTCAGAAGAAAAATTTGGCAGAGAAGAGGTATTAGACTGACTACCACACTGAAAATCTACAGAGCCATTGTGCTGACTTCATTGTTGTATGCCTGTGAAACATGAACAGTCTACAAGCACCATACCAGGAAACTGAATCTCCTCCACTTGAACTGTCTTAGGAAGATTCTGAAGATCTCCTGGCAGTTTAAGGTACCAGACACTGAATTCCTTGCTTGAGCTAAACTTCCAGGCATTCAGACTATGCTTCAGAGAGTGCAACTCTGAATGGATTGGCCACGATGTTCAAATGCAAAATGTAAGCTTGCCAAAAAGACTATTTTATGGAGAACTTGCATGGAGCACGTGATCACATGGTAGTCAGAAGAGGCCCTACAGGGCAACTCTCAAAGTCTCTCTCAAGAACTTTGGATTTGATTGTGGGACATGGGAGACACTGGCACAGGACCACTCAGCATAGCACGTCCACATCATGAAGGCATGCCCACATCTATGAGCAAAGCAGAGATAGCGCAAAGTAAACGTAGGATGCACAAATTTGGAGTAACCACCCCGAATGTTCACATGGACTATCTGTGCCCAACCTGTGGGAGACCATTCCGAGCTCATGTTGGTCTGATCAGGCACAGTCAGACACATTGAAACTTGAGTTTATCATGGTGATGTCATTTTGGTCCTCTTCAAGAACGAAGGACAACAACTAATCAACCATTAACAAGCCATATCTCTTGTTTTGTTTTGTTTTGTTTTTTGCAAGGCAATTAGGTGACTTGCCTAGGGTCACACAGCTAGTAAGTACCAACTGTCTGAAGTCAGATTTGAACTCAGATCCTCCTGAGTCCACAGCCAGTGCTCTATTCACCATATCTCTTTCTCAGAATGGTCTTTCGAGCATCCAACAAAACCTATTAGGCCTCCCTGCCCAATTTTCTCTTCTCCAGGTTAAATGTCCCTAGTTGTGATTCCAGTATGGAATAATCTCCACTTCTCTCACAATTGTGGGCACTTTCCTATGGAATTGTTGTTTAGCTGTTTCAGTTGTGTCCAACTCTTCATGACCCCATTTGAGGTTTTCTTGGGAAAGATACTGGAGTAGCTTGCCAACTCCTTCTTCAGCTTCTTTTACAGATAAGAAAGCTGAGGCAAATGGGGTGGTGGGTGTGTGAGTCACACAGATAGTAAGTATCTGAGTACAGATTTGAATGCGGGAAGAAGAATCTTCCTGCCTCCAGGTCCAGTATTCTATCCAGTGTACCATTTAACTCACCTTCCTATGGAAGTGCTCTAGTTTAGCATGTTCTCCATAAAATGTGGAGTCTAGAATTGTGTTCAGATTGTGTTCAGACACAATACTCTAGATGTGGTCTGACCAGCACAAAGTACAGTGAGGCTATCCCCTTTCTCACTCTGAATTGTTTCCTTCTTTAATGCAGCCTGCAAAGACATTATCTTTTTTTTTTTTTTTTTTTACTTTCATGCCATCTGGTTCTCCTTTTGAGATTACAGTCCACTTAAGTCACCGGATCTTTTTTCAATGAACTATCTAGTCACACCTTCCCCATCCTGTGCCAGCAAAACTGATCATTTGAACCCAAGTGTAGAATTTGAAATGCATTTCCATTAAGTTTCTTTTATTTAATTCAGCTTATGATTCTTGCCTACTAAGGTACTTTTGAAGTCTATCAGAAGTCTGTCTCTTTCAGCTGTCCCTCCCAGCTTTGTGTTATTTGCAAATGTGATGAATCTAAATTTGATCTTTCATCCAGCATGGATATAAACATTAAACCAGACAAGGACAAAGATTAATGTCCAGGGTACTCCACCAAAAAACCTTCTCGATTGACATCACCCTGCTAATGACCATCTTTTGGGATGAAGCTTTCAGTGAGTTTGAATCCCACTTCCTTTCCTTTCTCCATCTTGACCAAAAGGATTGCATGAGAGACTTTGATAAATTCTTTGGTGAAATCCAGGCTAGTTTTCATGGGATCACCATTTTCCTTTCTAACTACTCATAAACTATAATTTAATAATAATTATTTATTTTATAATTATGTATGTAAATATATTACATATAAACACACATATACATAATAGTTTAATAATGCTTTGTGGAATTATTTCAAGAAGTAAAGTCAATCCCAGCAGCCTGTGGCTTAAAAACTCTAACTTCTTCCGGTTTCTGAAAATCAGGTAAATATTGGCATTTCTCTCATTCTATAGGATATCTTAATGATTGAACCTGCTGTTTCCTATGGCACTTTAGGATGTAGCTTAGTTGGTCCTGGGAACCTGAATCAATACAAGCTAGTTAAGTTCACTCTTACTATCTTCTTTCTTATCTTTGATTTCAAACTTCCTTTTAATGATCTTTTTCCTCAGAAGAAAAGACAGAAGCAAAATCAGAGTTGAGCAGTTTTGCCTTCTCATTGCTGTCCATTATCATCATATCTTCAAGTTTTCTATCATTTGGAATTCAGAAAGTGGATCCTCTTTATTGGTCAAAATCAGATCCAGAATAAAATTCCCCTTTTTGATTCTTCCTCCTTTTGAAAGATGATATTTTCACTAATCCAAGTCAGAAAGCTGTTTTGGGGAAAGAGAGAGCCTCAGATCTCTCGAGGATAATATAAATCTACTATCACAGCAATATCATGCTTCTTTGCCAAGCTTGTGATGTCTCCCAACTCCCTGTCTATTTCTTCTTTCTAACTAGATGGTCTAGAGTACACTTCAATGACAAAATCACTTCTCAACCAAACACTCTCAACCATACCTCCCACCTACTGATTCCTAGATGTCCTCATGGGTATATCTTACTATATAATGATTCCCTCCCTCCCTTTAATCAAACCTGTTTCTTTTGAATAAGCTGTACCCATCAAGAACCATGATCCACTCATGAGTTTCATCCCATCAAGTTTCAGTGATGCCTATGAAGTCAAATTTGCCCCCTTGTGTGAGGACTGTTAGTTCCTCTTTCTTGTGGTTCTAAAGATTCCTTTTAATTACATTATTTGTCCCTACATGAAGCACAAATTAAAATTGGTGGCAGTTATAGTGGACAAGCCTTGGGAAGTTCCTGTCAAAAGGAAAAGGAGTTATTAAAGAATTAATGGAATGACAGTATATATAATATCTAGCAGCTAGCATTTCCTTGGTTCTTCAAGACTGCAAAGTAATTTACAAACATTATCTCAATTGATCCTCACGCTAACTCTGGAAGGTAGATGCTATTATTATCTTCATTTTACAGACGAGAAAACTGAGGCAGGTAGAGGTTAAGTGACTTTCCTCAAGTCACACAGCTAGTAAGTGTCTGAAGCTGGATTTGAAGTCAGGTCTTCCTGATTCCAGGTCCAGGAATCTGTCTGCTTTGCCACCTTGCTGAATATCAAGATGATATATTCATAGAGGGTGGGAATCTGGGTGGTGGGGAATAGGAAAGACAAGCAAGAGAGAGAATTTGGATAAGGATCAAGGCAGAAGCAAGGAGGCAGCCAGGTAGTATACTTGGAGTCTGAATCCTCCTTAGATACTAGGTGTGACATCAATAACTTTCATTAATAAAGTGCTTTAAAGTTTTCAGACCACTCTGTTCACATCATATTTTAGACACACACTGGTGACATGGAGCACAGAAATTACTATCCCCATTTTTTTAATGAAAAAACTGAGCCTCAGAGAGATTCCATAGCATGGCCACATGGGTAGTCAATATCATAGACAGTATTAGAACCCAGATCTTCTTTATTTGTGTCTACAGAACAAAGTTTGTCCAAGATGGTTTGTGCTATTTGTTAGTGTCAATTGGCAAGAGAGGTATTGAAATATAGAAGGGAGGGGTAAACTGCTGAGAAATTAAATTAACATTTCATTTAACCAGAAATTTCCACTCACTAGACAACTTCTTTCTTTGTCATTTATTAGTTAAATAATAGCTATTGCACATTTCCAACATCCTAGCCTCAACAGAGATGTTTTACAATGATTACTTAAACCAGGACTATTGACATAGACCCTAGACTTGGAGCTTTGCACCCAGAGAACATAATGTTGGTCTTCCACATTTCCTCAGTGGTCAATGGAAAAGGGAAGAGAAGGGGAGGGTGTAGAAAAGATAGGGAAGAAAAGAGGGTAAGAAAGAGATGCCTCCTCAGTAATCCAACTGACATTTGTTAAGTGGCTGCTATCGGCAGGATCCAGCCCTCCACCAATGATGCTCATAAGAGAATACGTGTAAAGCTCCAAGAGCACTTAGAAACCAGGCCCCTCATTTTATACGTGAGGAAACTGAGGCACAGAGAATTGGAATGTCATACATATGACAGTCACCTACCTCCTATCTGAGGTGGGATTTAAACTCAGTCTTCCTGACTCTAAGAGCAGCATTCTGTCCAATCTACCATGCCAGAGACAAAAAAAAAAAAGAATTTATTCTGACAAACAAATTTGTATATAGATTTAAGCTAATGGAATTTATTAAAGAAACCAGAGCTTTGATTTATGCCTCAACTCGCTCTAGCAAAACAAGAAAGCCTTTTTGTCTCAAATTTAAACTATCGCTAATGTTTCTAAAATTCATTAGTCTGCTTTCCTGGTTTGGTAAAATACAACTGCAGTAATTTTTTACAATTAGCAAGGGAATACTCCCTTCCCTAAAGACTTTGCAACCCCTCCCCATTTCCCATCCAATAAACTCCACAGATTCTGTGTTACCGCTAGGGTCAATAGAAATTCTTCTGCTTAGTAATTAAAGTTCTGTAAAATCTGATCCCATCCAAATTTTGAGTCTTCTTTCACATTACTCCTTTTCAAACACTCTCTACAATCCAATCATAATGGTCTACTTGCTGTTAAATACATATGACACCCCATCTTCCATCTCCATGATTTTGGACCAACTGTCGTCCATCCCTGGAATGTCTTCCCTCTTCACCTCTATTTGTGGGAATCCTTGGTTTCCATAAAGTTTCAGCTCAAGTACCTCCTACTGTATAAAGCCCTTGTGGATATCCCATTAGCCAAGGACAGTTCCTCTCACAGAATAGATAGATAATAAATACGTATTGATTGATTTATTGAAAACTGTCCCAATAAGAGACATCCTCATTTTGTGAAGCATGAATGCTTTCCTTCCAGGCATCAGGGATCTACCAAACTGGTATGGCCACTGGCTTCTTCCCAGGTTTTTTAGGACACAAGAGAAGCTCCTTCTTTATGCCTGTTTTGATCAAACAATGTTAATAATAGTGTATGGAGACAGCCAGATGGTCCAGTGGATAGAATGTCAAGCCTGGAATCAAGAAGACCTGAGTAGTTCAAATCTGGCTTCAGATATTTACTATCTATGTGTTCCTGAGTAAGTCACTCAATGTCTATTTGCTTCAGTTTCTTCATCTGTAAAAAGAGGATAATAACAAAACCTACCTCGCATAGTGATTGTGAGTTTAAATGAGAAAAATATCTGTAAAGTGCTTAGCATTGTGCTCAGCACATACATAGTCAATGCTATATAAATATTAGCTATATTGTTATTGCCACTATAACAGAGTTCAAAAGAAACATTTATTAATCAGAAGATTTGGCAATGATAGTATGAAACAAAGAGAAGGAGGAGAATTAAACAGAATTTAGGGTTCAAAAGAGATGAGATTGTCCTCTCTAGTCCCAAACCTCTATGTGGTTCAAGTAAATCTCCTGGTATCTATACACCATCCTCTTTCTAAAGGTTCTTCAATTGTTTTCTTTCTTTCTCCATCAACTTGATCAATCAAAAAGCATTTGTTGATTATCATTTGTACTAAGCACTCAGGTCATAAAGGCAAAAAACAGCTCACACTCTCTAGAAGGTCACAGTCCAATGGGGACTATATGCAAACAGCTATGTATAAACAAGTTGCATGTGGAATAAATTGGAAGTAATCAACCAAGGATTATCTCTGATTGGACTGAAAGCTTAGACATCTTACCACTCCCTTCTTTCCTTGGATAAGTAAATCTGTAGCTCTGCCTTATTGCCACTGACATCCAAGCCCCCCAAAATCTCTCGCAGTTTCCAAGGTCCTTCTCCATATCCAAATATCCACCAATACTCTCCTACCCAGAAGCCCTGAGTCCAATACTTTGTGCCTCTCCAACTAAGCCTCTCAGGTCATTGGCATCTTTAATGAAAAACAAACCCTGACAAAGGACCACGGCAAACTCTATTAAGTAGAAAACTCTGACTGACTTGCCTTTTTTAATCTGCAAATGTCAAAAAATGTTATAGAAAGACATTGAAACTTCTACCGAAAGGTTTGAATCTCTCTGTAAAAGTAATCAAAGCAAGTGAACCTCATCTTGCATTTGAAAAGGCAACTCTATCTATGGAATAGATTGTTTGTCCATAGTGATTAAAAATAATATAAAAAACCAGACTGCAGAGCCAAACAGCAAGCCAAAGGAACTGCGGAGGATTTATTCTCCCTTCATAGCCTGCTGGAGCTGGGAGCTCACGATGGATAGATTGTTCTCTCTTGTGGGTAAGTTCTTACGTCCTTCCTCTCCATCATGTCTACTGGAGTGCAGAGAGAAATGAAAAAAAGGCACATTTGTCCTTAAGTCTCAGTGTTTCTCACATTATGCTTCTGATTTATTTTAAACAGGGGGCAAAAATTATGCTATCAGAAAGTCTCCTTTTCGTTTCTTGTGGGTATCAGTGGAACATCAAAATAGCCATGAATCCAAAGCTCATTCATGTTTCCCTAGTAGAGTCAGAAATCATTCCCAGTGGGGGCGTAGACAGGATCATAGATTCCAAGCAGGAAGGGGCCTCAGAGGCCAGCTAGGCTAGGCCGGCACCTCCTTTTCCCTATGAAATTCCATGCTCTCATATGGAAAAGGGCAGTGATGACCCCCTTCTCCCATACCCCTTTCAGCCCCCTCCTGCACACTGAAGTGTCAGACTACAAGAAGAAGAGGAGGAGTTTGGTGGTCTTTTTTTCTGGTTACTCCTTGTCCAGTTCTCCTTGATTCTGGCGACAAACCTTTTCACTCTACTGGTTCCATATTTTAGAATTCAGTTGGCTTGGATAGGGTCAGAGAAGCTGCTTAGCATTGGACTGTAATCCGAGTTTTCAAATCCTATCTTTAACACTAACATTTACAACTGGGGGACAACAAGGTACTTTCTGACTCAGTTTCCTCATTTGTAAAATGAAGGGGTTGGAATTGATGAGGTCCCTTAACATGAAATCCAACCAGCCACATAACAAGCATTTATTAAGTGCTTACTATGTACCAGGTAATGTACTAGGTAAAAAGAAAATCTATCTATTTCTATCTCTATCTATTTCTATCTCTATCTATATATCTATATCTATCTATCTATCTATCTATCTATCTATCTATCTATCTATCTATCTATCAATATGGGAGGCAGCTAGGTGGCACAAAGAATGGAGCACTGACCCTGGAGTCAGGAGAACTTGAGTTGAAATCCAGTCTCAGACTCAACCCTGATTGACTCGCCTCCCCACCTCTAAAAACAAAATGTATCAGTACCTGCCCTCAAGGAGTCATGTTCAAAAGGGGAAGATATATACATAGAAGTTTATAAAAAAATTTTTAAAAAGCAAATACAGGGAAAGCTCCTGTAGGCTATAGTATTGCAGTTGAATTTTGAAGAAAATTTCAAGAGACTAAGGTGAGGCGAGAGTATGTTCTAAGCATAAGGAGCATTTTGTGCAAAGGCAAAGAGAGGAGAGGTGGAGGACCACATGTAGCAAACAGAAAGATCAGAAGGGCAATAATATACACTAATCCTAGAAAGGTAGGCAGCAGCTTAAAGGTAAACAGAAGAGTTTGCCTTTGCTCCTAGAGTTGCCAAGGGGGCAACAGTGCTAATTAAAGCCCTTGGTTGGAGGGTTGGTGATGGTATTCTTAAGTTCAGAAAACTCCTAAGAAATCAATAACTCCAGTTTCTAGGTAGATACACTATGACCTTTGTTCTGGGAAGAAAAAGTAGGAATTCATCATACTTAGTCTCAAGGAAAAAAGAGTCAGGGATCAAATGATTTTAGACTAGGTAGAGGGAAGGAGTCTATGAATTCATGGCATACCTGAAAAAATTCTGAGGATTTCTGCCTTTTTCCATCACAGTTTAGGGACTACCAGAAAGAATAGAGCCTCCCCTTTGTACCTTGTCTTCAGGTCAGAACCCTCCCAGCCCTTGACCCCTAGCCCTCAAGATATTACCATTGAGGAGTAAATCACACTACTGGTCAGAAGTTTAGTAAGACTGGGAGTGAAGTCAACCAGCAAACTAGCTATAAGTGAAGACTGATAGACTATAGACCTGTCAACACCTAAGAGAAGTCACCTTCCTAGTGGGCCAAGTCAAAGACGTACGCTTCCATAGTCTCCTTTCTTTGCACCTACTTCGTCATTCTGTCCCAAACAGATATTATGGACATTGCTCAAAATGTTCCCTGATATGGAGCCATCAGTGCCCAAAGTGGTTTATTAGTCCTTATGCCCCATTAAAAAAAATAACCTCCTCACTTGTGCCCAATATATCCTCTGCTCTGCCATTTTCCTCTATCCCCTTCCAACTCTTTGCCTAATTCTTCTAAAACCAGCCACCTTGTTGATGACTGTTGTGAAATGTCTGTGAGATGCAATGGCATGCTTATATTCCATGAACTAGCAGTTCTTGTAAAACTTGATGAACACAAGGGTATCCAAACCAGTGTATTGGGAATAGCTGCCTGTACCTTCTATATATGATCTGGAAGTGGTTAAAATATGGACCACGTAGCTGATTGACACATGGGGGGGGGGCCCTGGAATCATTCTGGATGTAGATGAGAACTTGTAGACCTGGCATCAAACATGGCAGATAAGGCATGAGAATTGGAGTCAGGAAGACCTCATTCAAGCCCTGCCTCAGACACTTGGTAATAGTAACTTTGCTGGGTTTCTGTTTTCCTTACCTGTAAAACGAGGGGGTTAGGATTGCTGGCCTCTAAGATTCTACCTCTCCGTCTCTGATTCTGTAGTCCTGTGGTCCTCTGAACCTTGTCTTTCAAGCTCTGGGCCTTTACAGAATTCCCCATTCATTATTCAGAATTCATGGTTTGTTAGAAGCCATGTGTAGATAGTTCTATTATCTGTCTGACTCAGGCTTCCTTTAGGCTACTTCACTGACGGAACTAACTGGCCAGTCATTACAGCTGGTGAGATTGTTTTATTCATTGAGTTCACTGAATTGTAGGATTGTTTTTATACAATCTCTTAAGTCAAATAAAGCAATTGTGCTTGGGTGAATTTAATGACTACTTCCTCCTTCACAGAGGTGCATCCTGGGCTCAGGGAGTCAGGAAGATAGAGGTTTCAGCCCTGACTCTGCTATTTATTATTTGTGTGACCACCAGTATTGGTGCAAATTTGAGCAAAGATTTGATGACCACTTGAAGGGTACATTATTGGGGGGATTCTTTCTCACCCACAGGGTGATCTAATCCAGGGTGACCTGGACATTCAGTGGCTCCCTTCTAACTCCCATGAACCTAGGAGATGTGAAGTCTTTATCCAAGACATCTGAAATTGATCTGAAAAGGCAGGCAGTTTGGTGACAGTGGATCGAGCTCTGGATTTGAGGTTGGAGAGACCTGATTTTAAATCTGGCCTCGGACACATCTTTGCTGTATGAAACCAGGCAGGTTTACTTAACCTCTCTCTACTTGTTTCCTGTGCTATAAAATGGAGACAGTCCTAATACCTATTTTCCCAGGACTGTTGTGAAGAATATTTGTAAAGTGTTTTGGAAACCTTAAAATGCTATATGAATTGTTGGCTATTTTAAAGTAAAGATGCATTTTCATCTTTTTTTCTTGGTGGATGTGACTTGTGCTTGAAAAAATCTATTTGCAATAGGCACAGAAATTTAGACTTGTTGGTCTTTGAAGCGTGTGGGCCTGTGTGACAGCCAGTGCTATGAGGAATTTCAACTTGAAAGCCAAGGCCTGTGTCTTTGAAAAGGTTCAGCACTCATGAGTGAGCTGATAAATTAATTCTTTTCTATTGTTTATTCATCCATTCATTTTTTATTCACTTATTCAATAAATCTTTATTCTTTAATCACTGTCTCTGCTTTGGGATAACTTTTAGATTCCATGAAGATTTTGCTCTGCTTTAAAACTTTTCCATCAATATTTTGGTTTCTGCAACAAGGAAAGAAGGATACAAGCATCTGGTAAGTGCCTACTGTATGCCAACCATTATACTAGGGACTTTACAAATATTTTCTCATTTGATTCTCACAAACACCTGGGAGATGTGTTGCTATTCTCCCCATTTTACAGTTGAGGAAACTGAGGCAGATAGTAGATAGGAGACTTGATCAGGGTCACGTAGCTGCCTAAAGCAGGATTTGGACTCAGGTCTTTCTGACCTCAGGCCCAGACACCTAGTTGCTTTCAACAAAACAAGCATGTCCTAGGTGTCTACTCTGTAGGTTGAAGCCAGACTAAAAAAGTTCACATTTTGTCCCAGGAACAATTAGATAAGCACTGAAGCAACTTGACCAAGGGAATAAGTAACATGGGCACCCCCCTGCTGTAGTATGGTTGGAGGCAGTGTGGTACAATGGAGACAGTTCTGGATTTGGAGCCAGAAAGACCTCAAATACTTATTATCTGTGAACAATTGAGGGGGCTAGACTCAACGTCTTCTAAAATCTCTTCAGACTGAAATCTATGATTCCTGTGGTTATTTTGGCAGCTGAATGGAGGGTGAATTGAAGAGAAAAGGAACTAGAAAGAGGGAGACCTAGAAAGAAGGTTACAGGAGTAGTTCTGGTGAATGGTGGTGGGGTGTAGGGTATAGACCATGTGAATTCAGAGAAGTAGGTGGATGAGAAAAGGGTCATAGATTTGGAATTTACAGGAATCAGCAACTCAAGGAATATGGGGGGGAAGGCAAGCAAGAAAAAAGAGGCAAGAAGGATTCTTAGGTTTCAAACCTGGATAATTGAGAGATGTTGTCATTAATTCATTTCAATCATGCCTGACTCTTTGTGATCCCCCTTGGGGTTTTCTTGGCAGAGACACTGGAGTGGTTTGCCATTTCCTTCTCCAGTTTACTTTGCAGATGAGAAACCTGAAGCAAACAGGATTAAGTGACTTGCCCAGGGTCACACAGCTAGTGCGTGTCTGAGGTCAAATTTGAACTCAGGTCTTCCTGACTCCAAGGCCAGTGCTCCACCTACTCCAATACCTTAGGGAGGGTCTAATTTAAAGAGTAGGGAATTTCACAGAGGGGCTAAAATGAGGGTCTTGTTTTTGTTTTCTGCCACGAAAGTCCCAGTACAAAGAAATAGAATTCACAGAAGAGAACAGAAAGAAGGAGTCCAGGAAGAGTAACAGACAAGACAGCTGTCAAAGTTGCAAGTGGAATGGATATTTTTTTAAAAAAGAAAAGTAAACTATTATAACATAGTAGACATAATAATACAATACATTCTCTTCTCCTCTTCCATTCTAGTATATTGTGAACATGTTATTTTGATTTGGTATTTATTGAGTTTAGAATTTTTCAAAAATCAAAAGTTAGGAGAAAAACTAAAGACATAGTGGTAACAGCAGAATAATAATAGTAAGAATTAAGAATAAGAGCTAGCATTCATATAATGCTCAAAGGTTTGCACAGCAATTTATGTAAGTTATTTTATTTTACTGGTTCTCACAATGATCCTGGCAGCTAGGGTAGAGTATGAGCACATCTCAGTTTGAGCTTTGACACTCAAATAAAATTTCAGCAAACTTCCTCTGGCAGCAAGATCAATGTTCAATCATTGCATCGTGCTTGTTGGCCAACTGACCAATATGAACCCAAGTCCAAGGCCACCCAAAGGTTTCTGTCAATGATTGAACGGTAGCGTCCACTAGTTCAGGCAGGAATTTTGACAGAAAAACAAATGTAGACGCACACTCAATATATCCACCTACCATGCCTTTATTCATATATAGATGGGTGATAGCTACAAAGCAGATACATAACCCAACAAAGACATAACTAGCTCTTGGAGGATGGGGCTTAGTCTCAGGCTGCTGACATCTAGAGAACTAAACTTCTAGGAGAAGGACATGTGTATATCCTTACTGCCATCCCTGTTCCTTTAGCATGGGACTCACCGCCCCCCCCTCACCCCAACCTTGCCAAGGTGTCCTCTTAAGGCCTGATTTCTCCCCCAACTTTCTCAGGAATGGGACTCTAGAGAATGTTACCCCTTCCCAGGACAACCATATGGAGGGGGAAACTTCATTTAACTATAGTCCTTCCTCCACCCTGCCTTTCATTGGTTTTGCCCCAGACATCATTTCTACTAGAGACAACCTCTTGTGCTTGGGCCTTCTTGCCACCATCTTAGATTTCAGTGGGTACTAGTTTTGTCCCAGAGAGTTCAGAGAGTATCAGTTGCAAAAAAGACCAGGTCTGCCCAGACCTGGAACCTGGATGCTTATGGTCTATGGTAGTTATAACCAACACTGCTTTTTTCTTAGAGAAAGTCAAAACAAAGTGAATGTCCTTCCCAGAATCACAAATGAAGAGAGAGGAATTCTCACACATGGATGAACAGATGAAAAACATTTGTTAATCACTTACTGTGTGCCAACGTTAGAGTCTACTCTTGGAAATTCCCTGGGAGCATCGTATTTCTAGGAATTGTTTGCATGTAGTCTCTCCCATCAGAATATGAGTGTTCTGGACACTGAGGACAGGGACCAGGTTTTTTCCTTTCTTTGTATCTCTAGGGCTTAGTACAATAACTGGCACATAGTAGGTACTTAATAAATGCTTATTGACTTACCAAGTGCTGTACTGAGTACTTGGGAATAAAAATACAGAAGGATAAGTCCTTACTTTCAGTGAGTTTACTTTTTAATAAAGAGGGTTCATCAGGGAGGGGATGGTAAGGTGTAAAGTGCTCAGGTTGCAGTATCAGTGTGGATGGAAAGGTCCATAGAGCTCAATGACATTCAAGTCAGGATGAAAGGGAGAGGAAATGGAGAAAATAAATATTTATTAAGTATCTACTATGTTCCAGGAACTGGGCTTAGCTCTTTACAAATATTATCTTATTTGGTCCCCACAATATCCCTGTGATGTAGGGGAGATAATTATCCCTATTTTTACAGATGAGGAAAGTGAGGCAGACTTGCCCAGTGTCTTACTCAGGGTAACACAGCCAGTAAGCAGCTGATACTGCATTTGAATACAAGTCCTTCTGACACAGTCAAATTGGAGTAATACATTTTACACTGTTAAATTTCACCATGTGATTCCCACCTTGATTGCAAACCAAAGGATGATTTCGTTAGTCATATTCAGCTATTTCTTTCTTTTTTCCTTTTTCCTTCTTTCTCTCTCTTTATTTCTTTTTCTTTCTCTCCTCTGTTTCTCCCTATCTCTCTCTGCGTGTGTCTATCTCTCTGCATGTATCTGTCTCTGTGTCTGGGTGTACGTGTGTCTGGCTCTATCTCTCTCTCTGTCTTTCTCTGTCTCTGCCTCTCTGTCCTCTCTGTCCTCTCTGTCCTCTCTCTCTCTCTCTCTCTCTCTCTCTCTCTCTCTCTCTCTCTTCTCTCTCTCTCTCTCTGTCTCTGTCTCTCTCTCTCTCTCTCTCTGTCTCTCTCTGTCTCTCTCTCTCTGTCTGTCTCTCTCTGTCTCTCTCTCTGTCTCTCTCTCTCTGTCTCTCTCTCTCTGTCTCTCTCTCTGTGTCTCTCTCTCTGTCTCTCTGTCTCTCTCTGTCTCTCTCTCTCTCTTTCTCTCTGTCTCTCTCTGTCTCTGTCTCTCTCTGTCTCTGTCTCTCTGTCTTTCTCTCTCTCTCTCTCTCTCTCTCTCTCTCTCTCTCTCTCTCTCTCTCTCTCTCTCTCTCTCTCTCTCTCTCTGTCTCTCTCTCTCTCTCTCTCTCTCTCTGTCTCTCTCTCCTCACTGACTGGTTTCTATCAGGCCCAGATTTGCCTTTTCCATTTTGAAGCTGTTAAATCTCAGACCTACCTGTCATACTCATCTGGTGGAAATCTTTCTAAATTGTCTGACACATTTCACTACCTTTAGAAATAGTATACAAGAAGCAAAATTGAACTTTTCCTTTATAACTTCAGGTCATCAAGATGAGTTGTGTCTCACCTTGATGACTTTAGGGACAGGTCAGTTGTGTGAGATGTTTTCAAAGACGTCTAAAGGCCCCCAAGCTGTTATGCTTTATTGGTATTCTTTTGTTTAGTAGTGTCTGACTTTCTGTGACTCTGTGGACCATGGCACATCAATGCTATGATTTTCTTGACAAAGATATCGGAGCAGTTTGACACTTCCTTCTCCAGTAGATTAAGGCAAACAGAGGCTAAGTGACTTGCCCAGGGTCACACAGCTTGGTGAGTGTCTGAGGCTGAGTTTGAACTAATGTTTTCCTGACTCCAGAATCCTGGGCCCTATCCACTGTACCACCTAGCTGCCTCCTTATTACTTCTTTTAGAAGATTTTAAGAATTTTTCAAACTTATCTCTCAATATTAGGTTGTTAGCTTTTGGTTTTCATTTCCTTGCAGTGTAAATTCATCTTAAAATCCCAACCCTGCCTATAAACCAAATAAACTAAACTCATTAGCATTGTGTCTAAAATAAGAGGTAATAGATTTAGAGAAAGAAATTGAAGGACTCTCCTGTAAGTGAAGTATTTGGACCTTGTGAAATCCATTTTGACTGTTTAAAGGCTTTTTCGGCTTCCTTGATTCTTTACTGTATTTCAGATAGTTAAAATTGTTGGATATGACCTCTGTATAAGTGAGGTCATTCAAAATGGAATGTTGAGAATAAGAAGCTACATAGGGACCTGCATAATTGTGCCAGATTGCCTACCTGTGCCTTAAAAGTCTTAGCATTCCTTATGACAAGCAATGCATGTGACTGGAGTCAGTTGATTTAAAGAAATGCCCATGTTACCCAAGGCTAAGATTAGAGCATGTAGACATCAAGGATGTGGGGTAGGACAAGCTTAGTCTTTGAGTCTCGAGCTTAGGGCATGTGGCTTAAGGTGGGGAGATGGTTATCAAGGAAAGATATGAGTAAAATGAACAACATTCAGTTGAAAATTATTTATTGATCTCCTTCAAGGTACTGCAAGTAATAGACACAATAGACATAGTCTTTGACTTTCAATTTGGGAAGGATAGCCTGCATAAACAAGCAATTACAACAGGATGGTCAGCGACAAGAACCATATGAAGTATTATAGGACAGCAGAGCATGTTACTTCTGGCTTGTGGATGATCTGGAAAGATAAATGGGATAAATGACATGAGCTAGACTTCAAAGGATGGTATAGATTTTGATAAATGGTCATGTAGGGAAGGGGTTCCAGAGAGAGTAAATAGCATGAGCAAAGGTACATAGTCAGGACATTCCAAATTCAGAGAATCATGGGAAGTCTTGGTTGTCTTTAGCATTGGGAATATGATGGAGAGCAGAGAGAAGATGAGAATGTAATAAGCCTGAGGAATTGTTGCAGAAGGCTTTGAACTCTTATCCAAGGAATTTGGACATTACATGGTGGGGAATGAGGTGCTTTGGGAAGTTTTTGACTAAGGGAGCAAAATGCCATGGTTACTGGGCTCTTTCATAGGGCCTGGCATATGGTGGGCACTTTAATAAATGTTTGTTGATTAACAAACTGGCTGACAGAAGGTTGAACTTGAGTTCTGAGCCTTAAAGGAAGACATGGATTCTAACAGTTGAGGTGAAGAGAAAGAATGTTCTTGGCTTAAGGCACAAGCAATGGAAGGGTACAAAGACAGGAGAGGAGGCATTCTGTGTGGGATGTAGTAAGTAGACCAAGACCATAGACTGAGGGCATGGAGAGTAGTCATGTATGTGAAGACTAGAACGATAAACCAGTATGTCTAAAGGTCAAAGGGGCAAGTGATACTAGAATACCAGAGAAAGCTTCACTGAAATGGTTGACTAGGGCAGGCAGGGAGGGTAAAGAGAAATTAAAGGCAGAGGGAGACTGATGGACTAAGAGAATACAGAAGGAACAAGGTACCAGGAATCATAATAAGGGATGAGCAGATTCAGAAGAGATGTAGATGTGTGAGAAGTGACAGGTAAGGAGGATGTAATTAGAGAAGAAGCATTCCGAGTCACATCTTAGAGCACAATTTAAATTTTTCATAATATCCAATGCATGGCTATCCAAGAAGGTCCCTTAATGTGAATAACAAATCCCTGAAATGGTCTCATATATTCTGATTCACACCATTTGAGGTCATAATTATGTAAAATATGGCTATTGATTCCAGCCCAGAGGAAATAAACAGTGAGAATTTGATAATGCAACCGTTTCAGGGGATTCATTATTTGTACTAATTTAGGACCTGTCTGTATTGTTGAATTGCTGAGATACAGTAGAGAGGAAGGGAGGAGAGTTGGGGTCATTGAAGAATTTCTTGGTTGGGGTATAATATAGATTGTCTATGGTGGATGTTGATATCACCAAGGTTGATTGCAGGAGATGTGAGAGAAAGGAAAACTTAACTCGCTAAAGTCAAGGTCATCAAGAAAGATAGAAGAATGTCTTGGAGGTCTGGAGCTGAAGGAAATCAGGCTGTGGATAGAAGGAATCAGATTCAAACACGATGTTTAGAATTAGGGAGCATCATTTGAAGCTTGAAAGAAATAAAATTTCCAATGGAAAATGAAAAGTAAATTAAGCTGAAAATACAAGTAGTTTCAAGACAGTTTAGCTGAATTTGAGAATGACAGATTCATTAGATAGTATTAGGAGAAGCTAGACACGTTTTGGTGTGCATTCATTCATAAACCATTGCTTGACTTCAATGTCAGAGAGAGATACTTGGACTGGATTGCTCATAGGTCTACCCCAGCATGGTACTTCCTATGTTTAGCACATTGCCTTCTCCCTCTGAGGGCTGGGCTCAATTGGTTATGCTCTGTAACATTCATCAGCGCTTTCTAAGATCTTTTCCTGATGCTTTGCTGAACAGAGTCAATAGAGTTATACGGTTATAAAATGTTAGAGCCGAAGGGGACCTCTGAGATCATCTGGTCTAACCTCCTCATTTTACGGATGAGAAAACGGAGTCAATTCATGAAAATAGTGATGGTGGCTTTGCAATTAAATGCTCAAACCTTATTCACCTGCATTTTCAGAAAAATACCTGCTCTTCCTGGGAGAAAGATACAGGGAGGAAAAAAAGTGAAATAAGACTTGCCTCTTTCTCAACTGATTGAAAATATTGCTTGTCCTAGAAGGGAGGACATATGTCTCTCTTGATGATAATGTACAGTTTTCAATTTCCCTCCCTAGATTAGATCTCTACGGCTAGAAGAATATATTGGCAACTTGCTTAGAGATTCATTTGCTCATCCATATAAGGTCACTGGGATGGTCCTATCTGGTGTGACTCAGTAATTTACATTTGATTATGATGGGGAGTGGGGTGTACCAGTGCCATCTATCAGTGTCAACTGAGTTAGGATGATCCTAAAGAAGTTCCATATCACCACAAAAATAAAAAAAAGTCACCATAGGTACCAGTAAGATTTGGGTACTTACCCTTGATGACTACTCTATTTCAATATCCAAAATACTAATGAGAATAATGATAACAAGTCTCATTTTATCTTGTGCTTTGGAAAGCCCTTTCATCAACATTCACTTATTTGATTTTCCCCATAAGCTGATGGGATAGGTAATGCTGATATCATTACTGACATTTCACAGAAGGAAAAACGGAGACCCCAAGGACTCAAAGGGAAAGTCTTTTAACCAAGGTCACCCAATGAGTGACTGGATACCTGGGTTTGGGAGCTTGATTTCTAGTACAATTCACCAGACCACAAGGAAAAGAGATATTTGTATCTCATAATCTCCATCTTGTTTTTTTTTTACTTCTTTCTGGTAGAGAATGTCAATTTTGATAAGAAGAATGCCTTTCCCCCTCTTTTCTGTTTTCTTCTTCCAAGGCTGTGGTAAAACCTGCCCTGACTCTATCACCCAAGAAGACAAGAGAAAAATTGGATTTTGGGGACAGACTCAGCATCTCAATAATTGTCAAGACAAGGCAGCTAGGAAGATTGGCATAACCTCTTTTCCCTTCCACCAGGAATTTTATGAGGTATACACCTGTGTACATGAAAACTCAGAAGTTTTAATGCTGGAAAGGGAAGCCTCTCCTTTAAATCATTTTTTCCCACTTCACCAAAAATAAAAGGGACCTTTCCTGAATTTTTTTTTATTTTAGGTCCTATTGATGAAATGGAGTTCCCAGGGCTATATCTACTCCCTGTTCCCATCCATCCCACCTTCCCCATCCCTATCCCCGCCCCCACCAAGGCTCAACAGACTGCCCCTCCTTCTCTTCTACTGCGGTAGATTCTGCAGTCTTCTTTTTCAGTTTCAAAAGCTCCTGTCCTCAGTTTTCTCTTCCCCTTGCTCTGTCCCACTATGAATCCTGAAGTAATGCTCCTTGCTTTCCATCATCTCCTCTTCTTCTATCCTTAAAAAGTTTCTCACTTAGATTTAGAGCTGGGAGAGACCTTATAGAACAAGTCCAGTCCTCTCATTTTACAGATGAGGAAACTGAGGTCCAGAGAGGTGAAATGAGTTACTCCTGGGTCACAAACTAGTAACTGAGGCAGGATTTGAAGCCAGATATTGATGACTCTGAGTTCAGCTCCCTATCACTATACCACTGGTGTCAAACTCAGAGAAGAAACCCTGCCTATGCATATTAACTTATTGTTATCCAAATCTTCATGATCCCATTTGGGATTTTCTTGAAAAAGATAACAAAGTGATTTGCCATTTCCTTCTCCAGCTCATTTTACAGATGAGAAAACTGAGGCAAACAGAGTTCAGTGACTTGCCCAAGGTCACAGAGACAGTAAATGTCTTAGGCTTGATAGGAATTCAGGTCTTCCTGACTCTGGGCTGATCCACTGTACCACCTAGCTGCATATTAACTTAGAAAACCACAAACTGTCATTACCTATATTGTATTATTTTTTATTCAATTTGTTAAACACTTCCCAATAATATTTCAATCTGTTTTGGCCCACACTCTGAGTTTTACATGCATACTGCATTGGAGCCTGCAATTCAACTTGATGAACATTTATTAAGCACCTGCTGTGTTCCAGGCCATGCTAAATGCTAGGGATCCAAATAAGAAAAGGAAAGACAGTTCTTGCCCTCAAGGAGCTTGTAATCCAATGGGGCAAGACAACACACAGAAGGAAATTAAAAAGGGGATGGAGGACCACTGCCCTTCTCAAATCCACTCTCTTCCTCCCCATCCATTCATTGTACTCCCAACAGACTCATCTTCCTAAGTTATGGAAGGGGGTGGGGCTGGGGATAGGGCAAGGAATGATGGATGATCCATGGAGTCAAACCCAAGCAGAGTTGCTGATGGAAAATGGAGTTCCCTGGAAGATTCTGAGAGTTCTGAGCCCTGTGTAAAAGAAGGCTTTGGAAGGAGTTTGTAGCTCTACCTCCAATTCTCAGTCAGAGGGGAGAGACAACTGAAGGAGTTGAGAAGGTATTGAGTATCAAAGATGTCAACACCTATGGTGGTGAGACCTCAGGTGGTCATTGTATCCCAGGGTGGGGCATGGTGTTTCATGGAGTTGAAGTCAAACGGAGCTGCTGATGGAAAATGAAAAGTTACCATAGGTCACCAGCTCAACACCTTTTCAGTATACCAAAACCTGGGCCATTTAAGCAGTTTCTTAATTTGTCTCATTTGAAATGTTAGGTGTTGCAGTAGATAGAGTACCAAGTCTGGAGTCAGGAAGAATCATCTTCCTGATTTCAAATCCAACTTCCAACACATATTAGCTGCGTGATCCTGGGCAAGTTACTTCACCCTCTTTACCTTGGTTTCCTCATCTTCCAAGTGAGCTGGAGAAGGAAATGGTGAACCACTCCAGTGTCTTTACCAAGAAAATCCCAAACGATTTCACAGAGTCCGACATGACTGAAATGATCGAGCAACAAAAATTCCTTCCTGAAATCCATCCTATGCACTGCTTCCTTATTCTCCTTCTAGACTAATTAATATAATCTGAGATTACCATAGGAAGGGACCCCAACCCACATCTGTCTGAGAATCCTTTCTACAGGATTCTGAACAAGAGGTCCGATTAAATCCTCTAGTGAAGGAAAACCAAGAATTTTGGGAGTCAGCTAATGGGGTTCTGTCACCTCCATTTTCAGATGAACAAATTGAGGTGATAAGATGTTAAGTGGTTTGACTAGAATCACATAGCTAGTAAGTAACTGAATCAGGACTTGAACTAGGGTCTTCATAACTTCAAGTCCAGAGTTCTCTCCATTGTGCTACCTGTCTTTTTTTTAACCTTTCTTTGTATCCTTTCCCCCTTCCACACTCCCTGACACATAGTAAGTGCTTAAAAAATGCCTGTTGGCTCGACTAGACTTAATCTCAATGTATTCCTTCCAGATGCTAGTGCAAGCCTACTCCAAACAATTTGGTTTTCCTTTTGTAAAAATTGGGTATGTTCTCATGTATCATCTCCTTCATTAGAATGTAAGTTCCTTGAAGGCAAGTATAGTCTTTTACAATTGAGGCTCAACTCAAGCACTACCTTATACATAAAGTGGTCTCCTCCATTAGATGGCAAGCTCCTTGAGGTTAGGAGCTGTTTTACTTTCATTTCTATGTCCCTAGTACTTAGAACAGTGCCTGGCACAGAGAAGATACATAATTACTTGCTGATTGACTCATAGTGGTTTTATAAGTATTTGTTGAAAGAATGAATGAATGGAGGGCTGCTTTGACTATAGGCAATATTGTTATTTTGAGGAAGGAGAATCCATAAGAAGCTTGAAAAAATTTTCACTTCTACTCAACAACTTCTTTGGGGACTCCATGAAAATACCATCTCACTCATGTCCCTTGAGAGTGATGCTGTATTTGTCTCTCCTTTGCGGATCAACCTTAGTCCTGACCTCGCCAAACTTGCAGGTCAATTATCAGCTCCTTCATAAGTGATCTTGTATGCCTTGCTGAGGATGAGACCTGGCAGGGGGAGGGAAACTGCAAATGAGCATCAGAGAACCTGGGGAAATCACTGCCTCTCTGGACCTCAGTTTCCTCATCTGTAAAATGAGGAGGTTGGAGGGGGTGGCTTTTTAGGTGTCTTCTAGCTCTAAATCTATGATCCCATGTGCTTGTGACTTATAGTTCTCATGACATTACCTTGAAACCCACTAGAAGTGAAAACCACTCTTACCACCAGCCTAATGTCTCATTCCCAGTGCCAAACAAATCAAATGCCTTATTGAGAAACATTAGCTAGGGAACAGCTGCTACCTTTCAATTTCTACTTAAGGTCTAATTAGCATGATGCCAAAAGAGGACACAAGAATTTATCCAAAAGAGAGCAGCACTACCAAGGTGACTAGTCTGATAATGATGATGAAGAATCCCACGCCCCCGGCACCAGGTGGCTTTAAGGACAGGAGAATAAATCCCACGAGGTCCCCAAAGAGCTGTTGGCTTGAGCTCTTTAAAAAAAATCACCACTAACATCATGTTTTTGTAGATGGACTTCTCTTTTCCAACAGAAGGTGTCACTGTTTTTCTCTGGTTGTTTTGACAAAACCCTTTCTGTAGAAGCTTGAAAATCCTTTTGTAATTTTTTCCTAAACCACCCTCTTTGGAGTGGTTTCAAAAAACAAATATGGCAAATCCATCAGAGCTCATCATCCATTAGATCTTGCCAAGATAATATCACCCATGTTTGGTTTTTATCAAGGATTCTGGTACCATTAGCTCTAGAACCAAGAAGGAACCTCAGAGGCCATCCAGCTCCCTCATTTTACAGGTGAGGAAATTGAGGTCAAGAGAGGTGAAATAATTGACCCAAGGTCACTGAGATGAGTTTTAGAGGTGTGAGTTGAACTCAGGTCCTTAGGGCCTAATTTGTATGTAGTTTACATTTATATATGTAAATCAGCTCCCAAGAGCACTAAGCATTACATACTGGACTAGGAGTCATGTGACCTTAGGTCCAGTCTCATTAACAACCTGAACAACATTGGTCAAGTCAATTAGAATCTGTCAAAGACAGAACTGGCCCTTAACAGATTTGGCCTGGAAACACAGGTAATGTTTACAGCTCTTTTAAAGGCAGGAAATGCAGGCATAGAGTTTTAGAGAGGAGTACTTTTATTTTTAATTAAAATTTTTTCCAACTGTCAAACATTTATTTTTTTCTCCCTCTCACATCTCCCCAGCTACCAGTGGGAAAAGAAAAAAACAAACTCAAAAATCATGTAACAAAACAGCAGAGTTAAGAAAACAAAATTAATTCCCATACTGACTGTGTCCACAAACGTGTCCCTAACTGTGTAACCATGGATAAACCAGTTAGTCATTCTGACCTCAGATGCCTCCACTGCAAAGTCTGGAAGGGTAGGCGTGAGGTAAGTTCCAGACTGGGCTAGGTGAACTCCCAGGGGTGCCTTCTTTTATGAAATAACTATTTGAAAATAATTTGGCTATTTGCTGTCTTGTACAATCAGCTCCTAAATTTCCAGGAGCCAGTCTCCTTGGTCATACTTGACAGTTTCATAATTGTCATCTGACACAGTTACCTTTTAGCTATTAACAATGGGGCCAGAACAATCCATCCCTGCCCCACTTGGCTCCAGACAGAATAACAGGTCTCAGGAAAAGGGGGCCTCAATGAACTATGAGCTTTGTGCCTAGACTGGAGAGAGAGGTCACTTTTTACTGTTAACTGAGCAGGCCTTCTTTGATTCAGAAAAGATTTGGTTTTTTGAGAAGTAGTCCTTGGGATAGAGAAGATCTAATGCTGCTTCCCTTTCTCAAGAGGAAAGATCTTTAGGCATGGGTGTTCTAGCATGGGACCTGGCTTTGCCAGCCTGACAGTCATAATTTCCTGAGCTCCCTGACTGTTCCTTTTGTTTCCTGTAAGACCAAACATCAGGAAATCAGGCCATTCATTACCTTCTCTACGGGGAAAGAAGGTCCTTATTTAATGGCCAAAGCACGGGGAAGAAACAAGGCTCTTCACTTTTCCTTGGGGAGGGCACAGAAACAAGTCTGTGTGTGTGTTTTTGTCTCTGTGCCTATCTCATTCACCCTCACACACTCCTTCACCCTCCTCTCTCTTCCCCTTTCCCTCTTCTGCACATCCTATTTTGTCTAGACGAAGTGCTTGCCTCTACAGTCTGAGAACCTTGGATCAAAACAGACTTCATACTTACTTACATGTGAGACTTTGAGCAAGTCATTTCTTTTCTCTGGGAAGTTTCAGTTTCCTCATCTATCAAACAAGCAAGCTGGACTAGGTGATCACTAAGGTCACTTTTCCTGCTCTAGGACTATGCCTATGACTCACCACCTCAAAAGTCCATATGGCCTCATGTTCAGACACAACTGAACCTCTAGAGTGGTTTAATTCAATCCTGTTTATGAAAATGCTTGTGGATCTCGTCTTTGAAATGACTATTATCTATTATATTCTCAATTCATAGAAGTCATTTATGATGCATCTGCATGACTGTTGGAGCTAGAAATTTCCTTGAAAGTCCATATGCTTCCTTCCTTATCATGTATCCTGTTATCTAAGTAAAAATGTATATACTTATTCAATTAGGGTCAGCCTACCCTAACTCCTAGTGTCCTTGCTGAAAGTTAAAATACAGTAAAAATAAAGTTAGAATGCTGAGTTAAATAAACACAGAACTGACCCCTAACAGATTTGGCCTAGAAACACAGGGGTAGGAAAGGTAAGCACGGAGTTTTAAAGAGGAGTACTTCTCTTTTTAAATTATATATTATCTTTTATAATTATCCAACATTTATTTTTTTCTTCCTCTTATCTCCCCCCAGCTGTCACTGTAAAACAAACAATACAAAAAACACATAACAAATAAGCTTTGTTAAGCAAAACAAAATAAATTTCTATATTGGCCATGTCCACAGATGTGGTCCCCATTATACATTTTAGTTCACTACTTTAAAGAAAAGCATTTTTAACAAAGCCTTCAAGGTCCCTCTGACAATGAATGACCAGACCCAGTGTTTTCATTAAATTTTGGTAACAAATGAACCCTCCAACCCAGTAATCTCAGGAAATTAGGGAGATCTTGAGACTCTCCAGGGATTAAAATTCATGTTGGGAGTGGAGAGGGTTAGAGATGTCTTCTGGTCCCAAAATGGTGTCCCTCACCATGACTTATCAAGAAGGTTGAAAGTTGAGAGCTGAGAGTCAACCTGCTCTCTTGGCACCTGTGGCCAGGGGTAGGCCTGGTCTCTGGAAGTATGTATCCACAGGTTTATAGGTGCCCCTGTGGAGGGGAGTAGGGATGCATAGCATATAGAGAGCTTTGTAGTGAAACTGGTCATGAAAAGATATGGGAGGAACATTAACATTCTAGAAAGTTGAAAAAGAAGAGATTGGTATGCTTTGGAGAGTAAAACAAAGGATTTTGTGTGCTATAATGCTCTCTGACCTAGATCAGTGTGTCATGGAATGCCCTTACAAGTTACCTTATAAGAATTATCAGAAAATGAAGCAACTTTCTATAAGGGAAATGAGACCATATTTTCTCTTCAAAATATTTTTTCCTTCAGAGGCTACAACTCTGTAGCAATGATAATAGGTCATCTAGCTGGTCATTCTCTTGGTGAATTACAGCAGAGTTGACAGAACAAAGGGACAGAGCATTGTGACTCTACACTTATATTGACTGGTCTCTCATGGGTGAACAAAATTGTTTCTTAGAGCAAGAAGGGTTAACTCAATGCCAATTCCAAAACTGCTATCACACAAAACATTCCTACTCTAACTTTTATCTTCCAGATTTCATTTTCCAACTCTATCATATCTCTCATGGTATAAATCATTGAGATTGTTGGGTTTCCAACATTTTAAGATATGTAGGACCATTTTGGTTATTGCTTCTAACACAAATAAACTCTCCACCAAACATCAGTATGTAGAGAGTACTTTAGGAAAAGATACACTGGAAAATAATACACATATACTCAAACAAACTTCCAACTGTATTATCAATTGAACAATATTAATGAAGCACTAGCTTTATGCAAAGCCCTGTGCTGGGTGCTAAGGGAGATACAGCATTTAGATCAGGCCCACGCCATACCTCAATAGGGTTTATTTTATGGACGCAATGTTGGTTAGATAAGACCTCAATGCAAATTTTCCTACTGATGGTTGCACTCATTCATTCATTTTTTAATTCTTTTACTCATTCAGTATAGATTTGCTCAATGTCTGAGTCAGTATAGGATAATGGATAGAGAGCCAACTCAAAATCAGGAAGATTTGGATTTAAATCCTGCCTCTGACACATACTGGTTGTATGACCCCAGGCAACTCAGTGCCCCAGGAAACTCTCTGTGACCATAAGTTAAAGAGCTAGTGCTAACCTGAATCAGAATTTTCTTTCTATGCATTCTTTATACCAATTAAATTATAGGTCTAGTCCCCCTAAAATGTGTAAGGCACTATGTTAGGAATTGAGGTACAATGAAAAATAAACCAGTCTCTGTCCTCAAAGAGTAAAGAGTCTACTAGGATGGGAGGGAAAGAGGACTAACAAACTAGAAACTCAAGGAAAGTTTCAAAAATGGGGTAGTGCCTAAGCTGAGCCTTGTGTGAACATGAGAATGTCAACAGGCATTCAAGGCATGATGACTGTCCCTACACATCAGGTGGGTTGGTTTCCATCCCAACCGTCATAACATTCTAATGCTCCTTAGAGTCTCATTAATATTAATATCTTACAACAGGAGTGACAAAGATTAGACAAAGTGAAAAAGTCAACTCCACTTGGATCCCTTGTCAAGGGAATCTTGGTCTGAGTTTCAGATCAACTACTACAGCTTCTAGTCTTTGGGTGACATCAAAACTCAGTAGGCCGCTGTTGGCGGGAACACCAATAGGACACTCATAGAACACCCCTGCTGTTCCACACACCAAGCATGTGGCCATTAACCTCTATGAAACACCTATTACCAAGGAAAAAAATTAGCAGCTCCTAGGAGCTCTATGTACTCTCCTAGGGTGCTCATGGGAGAACATTTGACTTACATTAGTACTAGTGCAGCCATCCATTTCTTATTGTTAATAGTATTAGGTGGTTCAAATAAAACATCCAGTTTGATTCATTGCAATAAATTAAAATTAGTTCTCCCAGCAGCCCAGTCTGTAGAACTGCTAAGTCATGAATATGAAGCTACATGGTTTGCCTTCTAGTTTGAAGGCTGAACTGCAAATTTGGAGGATCAGAGAGTTCAAACCAGAAGGGACCTTATGTAGTATCTAGTCTAAATATTCTTAACTTCTTTTGTGTCCTGTACGCCTTTGAGAATCTGGTGAAATCCAGGGATCCTTCTCAGAAAAATGCTTTTAAATGCATAAAGTAAAATGTATAAGTTTATAAAAAAACCAATGATTAAAATATAATTACTAAAAATTTTTTCGTAATGAATTCAAGACCTCTTTGTTAAGAAACTTTTAGCTAGTACATTCTTCATTTCCCAGCCATCCCCTCTGAGATTGTCTCCCATCTCTTCTGGATGTACCTTATCCAGCTAGGTGGTTCAGTGGCTAGAGCACCAGTGCAGGACTCAGGTGGACCTGAGTTCAAATCTTACCTCAGACACTTGACACTCACTAGCTGTGTGACCCTGAGCAAGTCACTTAACCCCAATTGCCTCATCCTGGGTCATCTCCAGTCATCCTGATGAATATCTGGTCACTGGATTCAGATGGCTCTGGAGGAAAAGTGAGGCCGGTGACCTGCACAGCCCTCCCTCACTCAAAACAAAGTCAAGTGCAGGTCATGTCATTATTTCTCTGATGGCATGGCCTTCTTCTGCAATGAAGGACAGACACATACCTTGTGTATATATTTTCTCCACCAAAATTTAAATGCAGCATCAATAATATAATAATAATAACTCACATTTATAAAACTCTTTAAGGTTTGGAATGTACTTTATAAATGTTATCTCATTTGATTCTCACAAAAATTCTGGAAAGTAGGTGCTATTATTATCCCCAACTTTACAGATAAGGAAACTGAGTCAGAGAGAGGTTAAGTGACACAGCTACTAAATGTCCGAGGTCAGATTTAAAGTTGGGTGTTCTTGATTTCAGATGCCCTATCCACTACACAACAAGGGGCTGTTTTCACTTTTTGCCTGTATCCCCAGTGCTTGCTAAATACTTGTTGACAGACATTGCCTATGAGAAACCTGAGATTCCAAAAAGTGAAGTTGATTTGCACCAAGCCATACAAATTATAAGTAGCAAAGCCAGAATTTGAATCCAGTTCGTCTGCCTTCAGATCCACACTCACCTTTCTATCAGACACTACTTCTTTCCCATTGCTGATCAGTCAGAGGTTGGATATGTCTCACAGAATTCTTTTTGAATCAGCATAACACCCCCCTCCACCTCCCTCCAGGCCTATTCTGATGTGGCCTAAGGAAGACCTTGGACTTTCAAAGACTATTGAAGTGGGATGTGAATACTGTGTGATTGTGTGACGCCGGACAGGCTTCAGGGACATTACCCTTGACAAAATGAGTTGGCTGTCTGAGGAGCGGCAGGGCTAAGAACGTTGCCAAGAGTTTGGCTACTAGGAATGGATTTCTTGACCTTGGCAATCTGTGAAACAAAGGGAAGGGGGGAAAATAGATCTTCATCTTCTGTGTCCTTCCATTTCCACGATGGGAGAGCTGCAGAAAAGGGGACAGAGTGTGCTGATAATTGTACTGTTTCTAGGTCATCTATTAGCATTAGCTTAGAGGCAGCTCCACAGCACCAGATTTGGAGGCAGGAAGACCTAAGGACAAAGTCTCTCTAAGACACTTTTACTAGCTGGGTGACCCCAGGCAAGTCACTTTAACCACTCCCTGCCTCAATTTCCTTTTCTGTACAAATTGGGATGTGAATAACACCAACCTCACAAGATTGTTGTGAGAATTGAATGAAGGAAAGCATGCCATGACTGCTGATGTTGTCTGTCATGGCACACCACAGAAGCCCTTCCTGTGCCCTCGGCACACAGAGATTCCCTAAAGGTGAGAATCTGTCCACATAATAGCAACAATCAAGCAGTCCATTGTATTCCCAGGGCAAGTATCTAAGACACCACAGAGGCATATCCCAAGACTCTTCCAGTCAATGACTACCATACGCTACTGACCATTTACATTTACCTGGACACAAAGGATACTGCCAGAGAAAGCATGGATGGAGATTACAGGGTTTTGGGCTTGGGAGGTAGTATTTTTATCACTGCTGTCTATCAAAGGCAAAGGATTCAGAAGAGAAATGGAGATCTGGGAAGTGAAAAGTTGATTAATAAAATGGCATTGGAGATTAGGATTTGGATATCAAAATATAATAATGGCAGATTGTGGGAAGCATTAGCATGTTATGATCATTGGGACTGAAAACAGCTCTCCTTAGCCATCCCCCTTTTACTCAAGGAAACTTCTGAGAAATAGCACAATCCAAAATGCCAGGTTTCTTTTTGAGAAAGATAACAATGCCAGCGAAAACTGAATCGAGATTGGGATACAGGAGGGCAAACAATCTGAGATGAGATGTTGGATAAATATATTTGTGGAGCACAGGGAGCCTTCTTGCCTTCCAATATTACAAATTATCAAAGTTTTGAGAACAAAGTGAAAGAAGAGTCATGAGCCCGGCCACTGGTGGCCTTGGTGGGCAATAAAATTGATTTGGAGCGTATGAGCACAGTAAAACCTGATAAACACCTATGGTTTTGCCAGGAAAATGATCTCAGCAGCCATTTTGTCTCAGCCAAGACAGCAGGCTCTGTCTTCCTGTGTTTTCATAGCGTGGCTCCCGAAATCCTTGGGATCAAATTAAACAAGGCTGAAATTGAACAGTCACTGAGGGCGGTGAAGGCAGATATTGTAAATTGCACTCAGGAGCCTTTGTCAATAACTATTAACCCTCCGAGGAGCTCCATGCATACAGTTCAGGGAACATATTTTTCTTTGAATTGATCAATTTGTCAGCTCATATACCTCTTGTGTGGATGGGCCCACAGATGGCTGAGAGCATTTGTTTTAGAAGTGACCATCTCTTATAGCACATTTGGAAGTTTCCAAAAAGGAAATCAAAACAAAACCAAAGCTCATTATGGCTTTATGTACAGCAAAGCAATACACATTCCTTGGATTAGCAAGGATTGAACAATTTGAAAACAAAATTGCAAATCTATTCTTTAGAATAATGCCACTTTCTTAGAACACTCTGATAGCTAGGTTGCTAACACTTATTGTGTCTTCATGTCTTATTAACCAATGGTACCATTGATCGGGAGGCCTATATTTGAAAAGCTTCTAATCCTAAATCAGGAGATTTGCCACAACTCTGTCTCACTTTCTGGTCTAAAGCAACATATATCAAAGCATAATTCAGAAAGTACTGTCAGAACAAAACAGTTAAACAAATGGATTTTTCCCCCAATAAAAAATAATTTAATAGTCCTCTCTTTGGGAGAGAGAAAAAGAAAGCAGTATAATATTTCAAAGCTGTATTTAAGTGAAAATTCTCATTTAGTGACTGTAACTCTCTGAAAGAAAACCTTAAATAATAAAGAACTCTCACATGTCTTTGAGAAGCTACCCAACTCCTTGCATTAAAATTAATGTACTTAAAGAAGACTCCTCCAGCCTATTTTATTATAGGAGACCCCTTCCAGAATCTATTTGCTCTTTATTTAGGCACAGGTAAAACAAATGAGACTAGGACAGGGTTTTTTTTTTTTTCATCTATAAAATAAGGGTTTTAAATTGTTCATATTGTAGTTGGAAACTCACTAAGTAGTGAATATTGACGTTGTAGTTTTCTTGCCGAATCACCATCATTATCCATTGTGTAAAGCTCAGCTTAGATGACTTTATGAATTTTGACGAACATTCACCAGCTGTTCCATGTGACGTTTCTTTTGCAAAGTGTTTGCTTAGTGATGTGCTCAGAATGACTTATGAAGCATTGCCAGAGCAGTACTGGATCAGCCCATCCTCAATGTTCAGGTAGCCTTTTTCTCCTTCAAATAAATTACTTAAATGATCTAAATCTTTGGCTCATTGACTCCTTCTGGAGTTAATCTAGGCTCATCTCCAAAATAAAGCTTTGTTATAGCTCATGTCTAGATTTCCCCAAATGTGAGGAACAAGACTCACCTCTCCCCTACTCCTCTCCATGGTGATTCAGTGTACAGTATCAGGATCCAATATGACTAAACTTTTATTTCATCTACTACAAAAATTCTAAAATGCAAAATACTCACTAAAGCCCATAAACAAATACAGGGGAGGGAGAGTTAATTAGGCATCTACTGTATGCCCCGCACTGTGTTAAAGCACTTGACAAATATTATTTCATTCATCCTCACCTGGGAGGTAAATACTATTATGATCATCATTTTATAGTGGAAGAAACCAAAACAGACAGAGGTTAAGTGACTTATTTAGGGTCACACAGTTACTAAATTTCTGAGGTCAAATTTGAATCCAGGTCTTCCTGACTTCAAACCCAACATTCTATGTAGTGTGCCACCTTATATAAGAAGTGGCAAGTCATGATTTCAAGGAAGCTATGGTTTGTGGGAGGCCCAAGTGAGAATTTTGGATGTAGGGATCCACTTGGGTAAATTCACAGAAGTGGAATATTTCTGTGGAGTAGCTGGCAGGCTAGTTTGATTGGAATGGAGAATAAAACAAGGGGAACAACATAACTATAATATAAACACATATTATAATATACATTTCTGAGTCTTATTTTTTTAATAAATTTATTTATTTAACTTTTTACATTCATTTTCACAAAATCTTGGATTCCAAATTTTCTCCCCATTTGTCCCCTCCCCCCCACCCCAGTACACAGAGCATTCTAATTTCCCCTATCACCAATCTGCCCTCTCTTCTATCACCCCTCCCTTCCCTTGTCCCCATCTTCTCTTTTGTCCTGTAGGGCCAGATAACTTTCTCTTCCCCATTACCTGTATATCTTATTTTCTAGTAGCAAGAACAATACTCAACAGTTGTTCCTAAAACTTTGAGTTCCAACTTCTCCCCATCCCTCCCTCCCCATTCATTTCCTTTGGGAAGGCAGGCAATTCAATATAGGCCATATCTGTGTAGTTTTGCAAATGACTTTGATAATAGTTGTGCTGTGTAAGACTAACTATATTTCCCTCCATCATATCCTGCCCCCCCATTGCTTCTATTCTCTTTTTTGAACCTGTCCCTCCCCAAGAGTGTTGATTTCAAATTGCTCTCTCCTCCCATTGCCATTCCTTCCATCATGCCCCCCACCCTGCTTATCCCCTTCTCCCTCACTGTCCTATATTGTAAGATAGGTTTTCATACCAAAATGAGTATACATTTTATTCCTTCCTTTAGTCAAATGTGATGAGAGCAAACTTCATGTTTTTCTCTCAGCTCCCCTCTTTTCCCCTCCACTAAAAAAGTCTCCTGCCTGCCTCTTCTATGATAAATAATTTGCCCCATTCCATTTCTCCCTCTCTCCTCCCAATACATTTCTCTCTCACCGTTTACCTTAAATTTTTTAAGATATGATCCCATCCTATTCAATTCACTTTGTGCTGTCTCTGTGTGTGCATGCGTATGCGTGTGTGTGTGTATGTGTGTGTGTAATCCCAGCAACTACCCAGATCCTGAAAAGTTTCAAGAGTTACAAATATTGTCTTTCCATGTAGGAATGTAAACAGTTCAACTTTAGTAAGTCCCTTACGACTTCTCTTTGCTGTTTACCTTTTCATGCTTCTTTTCATTCTTGTGTTTGAAAGTCAAATTTTCTTTTCAGCTCTGGTATTTTCATCAAGACTGCTTGAAAGTCCTCTATTTCATTGAATGATCATTTTTTTCCCCTGAAATATTATACTCAGTTTTGCTGGGTAGATGATTCTTGGTTTTAGTCCTAGTTCCTTTGACTTCTGGAATATTATATTCCACACCCTTCGATTCCTTAATGTAGAAGCTGCTAGATCTTGTGTTATCCTGATTGTATTTCCACAATACTGGAATTGTTTCTTTCTATCTGCTTGCAATATTTTTTCCATGACCTGGGAATTCTGGAATTTGGCCACAGTGTTCATAGGAGTTTCTCTTTTTGGATCTCTTTCAGGCAGTGATTGGTGGATTCCTTGAATACTTATTTTGCCCTCTGGTTCCAGAATATCAGGGCAGTTTTCCTTGATAATTTCATGAAAGATGATGTCTAGACTCTTTTTTTGATCATGGCTTTCAGGTAGCCCCATAATTTTTAAATTCTCTTTCCTGGATCTATTTTCCAGGTCAGTTGTTTTTCTAATGAGATATTTCACATTCTCTTCCATTTTTTCATTCTTTTGGTTTTGTTTTGTGATTTCTTGGTTTCTCAGAAAGTCATTAGCCTCCATCTGTTCCATTCTAATTTTGAAAGAACTATTTTCTTCAGTGAGCTTTTGAACTTCCTTTTACATTTTGCTAACTGCTTTTTAAAGCATTCTTCTCCTCATTGGCTTTTTGAACCTCTTTTGCCAATTGAGTTAGCCTATTTTTCAAGGTGTTATTTTCTTCAGCATTTATTTGGGGTCTCCTTTAGCAAGGTGTTGACCTGCTTTTCATGCTTTTCTTGCATCTCTCTCATTTCTCTTCCCATTTTTTCCTCCACCTCTCTAACTTGATTTTCAAAATCCTTTTTGAGCTCTTCCATGGCCTGAGCCCGTTGAATATTTATTTTGGATGTTTGGGATACAGAAGCCTTGACTTCTATGTCTTTCCCTGATGGTAAGCATTGTTCTTCCTCATCAGAAAGGAAGGGAGGATGTTAGGGACCCGGGAGTCTGGGCCTGATCTCTCAGGCCCACAGGCTTTATCTGACCAGCAAAAGCCTGCAGGCCTTGGTGGAGTTAGCTGTAAGCAATGACCGAGGCGGGAGACAAGATAGTAAGAACTCCATTTATTGAAGCAGTGAGTGGTGCTTTTCTCTTTTCAGACACCAGTGCTCTAAGTGAACCTATCAGCAATTAGTTTGCCCTTATAAGGAAGTAGTGTTCCTTTGACCAGGACTGCCAGGGACACATATCCCCTAGAAAGAAAAACATTTTGGGCCTTCTTTGTTCTCCAAAAGCCCAGGAAAATAGCCTTGAGCAAAACAGGGGCGGAACCCTTCCTCCCAGCACCATCTTGTTCATGCCTTACCAGTCTCTCCTCAGTTTACCTGAGTCATGACCAGTGAATGCCATCCAAGAGGCTAGGTTGGCAATTCCCTTACAGGAGGAGATATCTGTTCACCAAGAAAGTAACCTTCTCTGGTCTTATATTTTTTCCCCTTTTCTGGGTATTTTCCCAGCCAGTTACTTGACTTCTGAGATTCCTATCCACACCCACCTCACCTCCAGATCCACCCAGCTAGTGCTTGGGGTCTGAGATTCAAATGTTGCTTCCCAGCCTCAGGGCTTTCAGTGGGGGCAGGACTGCTATTCAGTGTGAGATTAAGTTCAGCTGCTTGGGTGGAGGCAGGGCCACCACACAGGGCTCAGTTCCCTCAGGGGGTTTATGTGGAGATCTTCAATAATGGATCTGAGCTCCTGTCTGCTTTGGGAGCTCCTGTCCTCTGCTGCCTCCGCTGCTGCCTCCTGAGGGACCCTGAGTTATGGAGATACCCTGCTCCCCTCTCGGCCAGCCTAAAAGGCTCTCTCACTGACCTTTGCACCTGTGAGTGGAGGGACCTGCACAGTCACTGGAGATTCTGTCCCTGAAGCCTGCTTGGATCTGCTCCTCTCGGTGCCGTGTGGCCAAGGCAGGGCTGGGCTCTGGTCTGGGTCTGGTATGCGACGGACCTTTGGTGTCAGTTTTTCAAGTCTCTCTGAAACAGAAATCTCCTCCACTCTGTTGTTCTGTGGCTTCTGCTGCTCTAGAATTTGTTGGGAGTTCTTTTTTACAGGTATTTTATGGGCTGTGTTAGGGGCTAGCATACGTGTGCCTTTCTACTCCACCATCTTGGCTCCTCCCCTGAAGATTTCTTGAGTCTTATTTTACATAAGACTTGAAAGGAAAGTAGAAGCCACATTGTGGAGCGTTTTAAATGTGAAGCTGAGATTTTTTTGATGTCCTGGAGACAAAGGGAAGACACTTAAGATTTTAGAGTAAGGGTGTCACATCTGCACTTGGGAAATATCACTTTGGCAGCTGTGTGGAAGAGAAATTTGAGGCAGGGAGACCAATCATGAAAGAGGCTCATTAAGTCTCCATTCAGAGCCTCAATCTCATCTATAATATCTTTCACCATTTAGTCACTTGGCTACTCCTGGAACGCCTCCAGGGAAGAGGAAGCCACTACCTCTATAGGGGTAGTTCATTTCACAGCATTTTAATAGCTATTAGGATATTTTCTCTCCTTTGTTTTGAGCCTTCTTATAACTTTAACCCATTAGTCCTGATTCTGCCCTCTGAGGCAAAAAAAAAAAAAAAATAGAATTCCTTTTCTATGTGAGTGTTTCAAATATTTGAACACAGTTATCTTATATAGGACTTTGGTAGTCACCTAATCTATCCTATGCCCAAAGGGAAATCCTACTACAATATTCCCAAGAGGCAATTGTCTAGCCCTTCTTTGAAGACCCTCCATGAACGGGAAACTTATCAAGTCTCACAGCGTTTCACTTACAGATAACTCTGCTTACTAAAGGAAACTCCTCTTGACATCCAACTTAAAGTGGCCCCTTTGTAATAGGCACTCCATTCTTCCTGGTTCTGACCTTTATGGTCAGGTAAAACAAGTTTAATCCCTCTTTCACATTACAGTTTTAAAATAACTTCAAAGTCTTCCTCTTCTTCAGGCTAAACATCTGCAGTTCCTTCAACTGATCCTTATAGAATATAGAATAAAAACCCTTTGCCATTCTAACAATCTTCCTTCTAACAATCTTCAGTTTATCAATATCCTTCTTTAATTGTGACTCCCAGAGCAGAATTTATTATTAGGACAGAGTACATACTCACTGTCATCTGCTATTCCTGGAAACTGCCTTGCAATACAGCCCTATGATTCTTTTTGTCTACCATATATACTGACTTACATTGAGTTTACAATTCTGTAAAATCTTCAATTTTTTTTCAGATAAACTTAACTAACCATAACTCCCCCACTCTGGAGTTTCAAAATTGATTTGTTGAACCTGTGTGTAAGACTTTACATTTATTCATAGTGAATTTTATCTTATTAGATATGGCCACTTTGTACTAGCTTAACAAGACCCCTTTGAATCTCAACACTGTTTTCATTTTTTAATTTATCTCTCCTGGTTTTGTGTCATTGATAAAATGTTAAACAGCATAGATCTAAGTACATATTTTATGTCATTCTGTTGGTAACTTTGTAGCCCACATCTCTCTATCTTTTCTACAAGAATAATATGAGATACTTGAAAAACTGTTTTGTTAAAATCTATGTATATCTAGGTATTTTGGAAAATCTAGGTATATCATCAGGTCATGTACCCTTCTTCAGTTGTGTAGTGCCTTTCTTGATTTCCAGGATATTTGGTAAGTCACTGAGAGTGGTGCAGAGGTTATGGTTGTCATTTATTTTAGTACTCAAAGATGTAGTTAATTTCAAAGAAATGACTTCAATTCAGCAAGGTCGCTGAGTGTCATCTTACTTAGCTTGGATATCAACTCCCTGTTAAGGAGTTTCGTTTTGTCCTTTCCAGTCTTCTTGATCAAAAAGCAAAAACAAAACAAAAAACTAGAAGGAAAATAGGTATTAGAACCACTTTGTTGTTGTTCTGTTTGTTATCAGTTCTTATAGTCCCATCCTTCTGATGATTTGTCATAGCTTCTAGAAATAAGAAGAGTACATGATGTACCCTGCCCTGATGAGATCATGCCTTGAGTGTTTGCATTCAGTTTGGGGCACCATATTTTAGAAGGGACGTTGATAAATTGGGAGACATCCAGAAAAGGAAAGCCAAGGTGATAGAAGGTCATGTTGTATGAAGACTGATTACAGGAATTCTACAACCAGTCAACATTTATTAAGCACCTACAATGTGCAAGGCACAGTGTCAAGCTCCATAGAGATTATTTTGTTATTTTTATTTATATCCACAGAGTCTAGTACAAATGTCTGGCATATAGTAGTCAGATATTCAACCAGCACTTATTTAGTATTTACTCTGTTCCACACATTCTACTAAACATCAAGCATGTAAAGAAGGTGGAGAAGGGAGCATACTTGTCATTTTTGACCTCAGAGGTCAAAACAAGAAACAATGGATAGAAGTTAGAAAGAGGAAAATTTGCCAGGAAAAACTATGGAATATTTAGATTGACTTAGAGGTGCCTACCTCAGGAAGTACCAGGATGCCCTCCTTGAAGGTTGAAAGCCAATGCTGGAAGATCTTTGCTAGGCATGTTATAGCAGGGATTCCTTTGTGCTATGAGCTATGTCCTATGTGCTATGTGCTAGGAGTCTTTAATAACTTCAGTGTAATTGTAGCTCCATAGGTCCAGTCTGATGGCAACTTTCCTGGCCACCGACTTAAATACAATCAAGACCAGCACAAAGACTTGCTTAAAGACATTTTTTTTTTGTTCAGGGACAATCAAGCTTCTGCATATTAATGAAAAAATATGTCTAAGCTCAGCTCTCAGGGGGCCATGTTCTTTGTTGTTTTATACAGACTGGATCAAACTTTATCCTTTTACACAAGGCCTGAGGACTTAAGAGAGGTCTGGAAGAATGGTGTTACTGGACTAGGTCACTGGACTTGGGGACTCAAGACCTGGGTCTAAATCTAGCCTCAGGATTCCCCTTCAGTTCAAGAATTTTGTTTTTCTGCATATTGGAGCCTCTTTAGAACTGCTTTGCCCTTCCCTGGGTAATACTCAATGTTAATTCCACAAAAACTATTCCATATCATGACATTCCATACAATAATGTATATAAAATATTGGTATTGAGAAACATGGGCTTTTGTTTCTGGGAGAAAGTTGGGTTCATTATAGGAGCTTTGAGAGGCAAGAGAAATCTGACCTCAGAGATGGGAAGACATGGGTTCCAATCTTGCCTCTGACATGCTGTTTGTAGGGACCCTAAGCAATACATATAATCTCAACACTGTAGAAAACTCACTTAGACTATAAACTGAAGAGAGGCTCTGACCTTCATTGGAAGAGGTCATCTCACCTGAAAGTTCCCTATATCAATAAAATCAGAGAGCTAGCCTCTATCTCTAACCTTACAGGAGCTTTGTGTTTCCCTAAAGATGATCCTGGTGTTTGTTTCTGCATCCAGCCTGAACTTAATTTTCTTACATAGACCATGACCCCAGGAAAGTCTCTTTGAATACTAGAAGCAAACAAGAAAGGTTGTTTTTTTCCCAAAGCTCTATGAGTGTCTCTAGTGGGGTCTTAATCTCTCAAGTACCTTTTCTGCCCTCAGTCAAAGAGATACTAGGACAGGGGCTCTAATCTGAGTTCCATAGTCCCTTCTGATTATTCATAGATAGAATTCAAAAGGTCTGTGAATTTGGATAGAAAAAAACAATTTTATCTTTTCAATAACCTCTGGTTTCCTCAGGAATTCTATGTATTTTAATTTATGTATTTAAAAACATTTTCCTGAGAAGGGGGTCTATAGACTTTACCAGACAGTCCAGGGATCCATGATATATACAAGACAAAAAACCCCTCATTGGAGGCATTTCTCTACCATGCCCAGGCTCCATCCATCCCTGCTCTAGGACCCTCAGGCTAATGTGAATCAGATGACCTATAGACTAACTTCAGACTGGATGTGAAGGGGACCCAAAGGCAGTAAGACATCATAACTCTTAGACATCCAATACAAATTAGAAACACTCTTTGATGGCATTAGCTCTCCTCTGCTTCTGAAAACAAAAATGCAAAAAAAAAAAATCAGGACCCCAAAGAGGGAACTTCCCCAGAAAAAAAAAAAGGCCTAACAAATTCTAATTCAATATGAAGGTTAATGGTCCTTCAAAGAGAAAAACAGAGCTTAGTGGAAGCCACCCCACGGTGCCTCTTATTATACTTTCAATAAAGAAAAGAGTCTTTAATAACTTCGGTGTAATTGTAGCTCCATAGGTCCAGTCTGATGGCAACTTTCCTGGCCACCGACCTAAATACAATCAAGACCAGCACAAAGACTTGTTTAAAAACATTTTTTTTTTTGTTCAGGGACAATCAAGCTTCTGCATATTAATGAAAAAAAAATATATCTAATCTCAGCTCTCAGGGGGCCATGTTCTTAGTTGTTTTATACAGACTATATCAAACTTTTTCCTTTTACACAAGGCCTGAGGACTTAAGAGAGGTCTGGAAGACTGGTGTCACTGGAATAGGCCACTGGACTTGGGGACTCAAGACCTGGGTCTAAATCTAACCTCAGCATTTACTAGCTATGTGACCTTGGGCAAATCACTTACCCCTTATGAACCTCAATTTCCTCATCTGTAACATGAAGGTGTTGGACACCACGGCCTCTGATGTCTATCTAAATTGATGCTCCTACGATGACCTAGGATGACCAGCCATGATGTTTTTTTCCTTATCACTATTTTTGGGTTCACTTAGTTTGTGGCTCTCTCAGAACTGCTACTTCTAAAGCAATGTAAAAATATTCAATGACCTAATGCACACATGTCATAGCTGAGGAAATGAACAAATTATGTTTCTGTTTACTTTTCTAGGCCAAAGGTGACAGGCAAGTACAGGTGAATTTCACAAGTTAATTCTGAGTCCATCATAATAGGGAGAAATAGAAAGTCTTAGGAATGAGTTGGAGAAATCATTTTCACAAATATAATATGGGATGGGTGATCGTTAGATAACCATTTGTCTATACAAGTTCTGAGACTTTTGCTTTGTCTTGTTTTAGTGGCCTACAAACTCAAAGTCAAATGTAATCTGACAGCCAAAACATAATGTTGGATTACGTTAAGTGAGGTTTTGTAGCTAAGACCAGGAAGGTATGGTACTATTGATGCTGTCCTGATCAGACCACAACTGGAGCATTGTTTTAAATCCTGGGTCTAGAGGGACATCCATAAGCTAGGGAACGTTCAAAGGAGACCAACAAAAATGGTGAAGATCATGCTATAGCATATGAAAGCCTGTTAAAAGACTTGAGTATGTTTGGTGTAGGGGGAGAAGACTAGATAAGAGATATCTTCCATTTGCAAGAACATAGAATGGAAGGTGTTTGGATTCAGAAAACAAAACTAGTAAAAATAATCGGGAGGGACAAATTAAGCTTTGGAATCAGGGAAAACTTCCTAACCATTAGAGCTATTCTAAAGCGAGGTAATGTGTTTGCAGTCATTGGATGGTCTTTGGACAAAAGCTGAATGACCACTTGTTGGGTAGATAAGGGCATTCTTGGTTCAGCATGGGTTGGGCTAGATGAGCCCTGAGGTCACCTTCCAACTTGGAAATTATATGACTCTGCTATTCTATGGTATACTGTCCCATGGAGCCACACCTCCAACCAAGGTAGGAGGCCTTAATTAAACCAAAAATAATTATCCTGGAGAAGTGAAGGGTACACAAAACCACCATCGATGTAATTAGTTTTCTAATTAGTTTTCTAAGTGCTCTTCCCTGCTGTGGACATTAGAGGCTACATTGATCTTCAGATGTCAGTTTGTTTGAAATAACTCTTTATATAAGAAAGTGGCCACTCGTTATGTAGGAATGCTTCTCTTGGCCATGGTCTTCATGTGGTTTACAAAACCAGTTTTTGGTAAGTTAGTCTCCTTCCGCATCATGTTAGCCATTTTGACGACCACAGAAAAAGCAGGCTTAAGTTCAAATAGGAAGGCAGAGGTCATCATTCAGACATTTGACGGCAAAGAGCCATCCATCAGGATTTGGAGAATTTCCTGAACCTTGAGAACTGACACAACCCGTTTATGGCAAAAGTAAAGGTGAAACTTTCACTAGAATCAGATACCCATGAAAACATCAATGGTTCCCTCTATGGTAACTTTCCAGACTCTACTCCACTGAACTCTATAGTCTTCAAAGCCTGACTGAAATCTCACTTTCTCTGCCAAGCCTTCCTTATCTATGCCAAATAAAAGGGATAAGCACCTCCCAAGACTATCTTGTCATTTGTGCCACTGATGTGGCACTTAACCAACAACACAGGCTCATTTAATATATGGTTGCTTATATAAGGAGGTGTACAAGAAAACTGACTCTGGGCTCAGAGGGCCTGGGATCAAATCTTACCTTTCATGCTAACTACCCATTTAGACAGAATATATGGCATGTGATCTAAGGATCAGGTCTTCATTGGCCAATCTCCTCATTCCACACAAAATGAGCTCCATCATATAAATGACTATCTAGGTTCTGCTTGAAGACCTCTTAGGAGAAGGAAGTCACCACCTCTTAGGATCAGTCATTGCATTTTTGGACAGCTTTAATTAGGACATTTTTCTTGTTATCAAGCCCAAATGGCTTCTTGAAACTCCTACCCCACTGTCCCTGGTTCTGTCCTCTGGGGCCAAACAGAAATCCTCCATGTAATCTTTCAAATACTTGAAAACAATTTCTATATTCTGAGTTTCCATATTAGGCTAAACATGACCAGTTCCTTCATCCAATCCCCACTTAAAATAAACTCAAGGCCCTTTACAATGCTGGATGTGTTCCTCCTCCAACATCAACACTGGCCCCAAAGATTCATGTACAATCAGCTCTTCCTTGTTGATAAGAACATAGTCCATGATAGACCTTCCTCTGCCTTGCAAAGAATGAAAACATCATTAATATAAGACATGTCAGGAATTTCTTTGTTCTTCCTAACACACACACACACATACACTCCTTGAGAACATGTCTATATAGATGAAGACCTCCATAGTTTTAATGCCATGTCTCTGGGTCAAGTTTGTGATTTGTTTCCCTAATTCCTTGTCTAATTCCTCCTCTTGTTTATGGTACTCTGTAATTAAGTTCCATTCCAGTATGGAATGCATCTCTCTCTCCATTACAAATCCTCAACCTCAGGTTCTTCACCATTATTCCCTCCCCTCTGGTTTCTGGATTTCCCCATGAATATCTGTTCTTAATATTAAATGCTACTCTACTGCCCCTCATATTGATTTTGCCCCTTTTGCAGTAGGCAGTGAGGGCACAATGAATGCACTTATTCACTGGTTCTATGACAATGCCGTGTGAGATGACAATAATATGAAGTTCTTTCCTGATTTACTATATAATTTTTCAGTGAAGTTCTATGATATTATGGTGAGGCTTGATCATTATATTATCAAGATAATATGATGATATAATAGAATAATACAGAGCCCATATATAATAATATACACACATATACACACACTAGGTTATTTAGATAATATTTTCAAAGAGGACCAATAGTGGACCAAGATGGTGTGATGATGTGGGTGTGAATTGTATTTAAGTGAGGCAGAGGTGCAGTTATTAACCTCACTGTTTCTTCCTAAATCATTGAAGTCCAGAGGCAAGGATAAAAGCCAAGGCAAATGGTAACGATAACAATAGTACCCATTTCATAAGGATGTTGTGAGGATTACATGAAATAATGTTTGGGAGGCACTTAACACAGAGCCTGGTATATAGTCAGCACTATATAAATGTTAGCTATTATTAAGGTCATCATCATCATTGTTATTATGCTCATTCTACTGTACTGTACACAAGTGTGTGAAGAATTTCCCCAGTGGAATGGATGAGAACAATTTGTAATATATAACTCATAACAATATATAATGAGGCAGTACTTTCAGAAAGTCTGTACTTGGGGATAAATGTTTGTGTTAGCCCTAGAGAACTGAAAGAATTTCTTTTTAATTGGCTGAGCAAGACTTCCAAAAAGATGAAGCCATTATCTCACATTCTTTCATTTGACGGACTTCAGGATATGGATAGTTCTCATGTGGAGATTTTAATCAGAGTCCAGAAACTGTCACAACATTCTGAAAGCCTGAGTTTCACATTTATTATTTGGAGGTGCTGCTTTAGTGACCCAAAAGTAATGAAGAAATGATGTAACTCCACCCTGTTTTCCAGTCCTCCAAACCCAGGTGTTGGACGTGAGATGCTTCCCCATAGAAATTTCTATTTTGAAATAGCAATTGAAGAATGAAAAGGGGTCACAGTGGCTCCCTTTCATCATCTTTTATGATAATTCTTCTTGGATAGACAGAAATAGTATGTCCTTAAGGATAGAATTTATTCTCAGTGTCATGAACCCCTTTTCTGTCAATGCTATAAGTTATCTTGATGCCATTTTAAAACAATCTAGATCAGTCCCCTCTTCAACATGACTTTTTAAAAATCCCAATGAAAGGAGGAATGACAGAACCAAGGAATTCCTTCTACATGATTAAAAATTATCACAAAATCTTAGAATTAGAAGGCAGCTCAGATGCTCTTTAGTCCAACCTGTTTCTGCACAAGAATCCCCCCAAATGCTGTTGTTGTTGTATGGCTCAAAGAGGACCAGTGATATCACATTGACTGACAAGCGAATTGAATTGAAGTGAAGCAGAGCTGAGTAAAGTCTTCGTCCCCTCTCTCTCCCAGAGTCCATCAGAGTCTAATAGCAAGATGACTAGCAATAACCCAGCTCCCCCAAAACATACTGAAAAAGTGATCGTTTGGTTTTTTCCTTGAATGCAAGACCTCCAGTGAAGGAGAATTCACTACCAATGAATCAACCACCACTTGTTAAGCACTCGTTGTGTATGAGGTACTGTCCTAAGTGCTGGAGACACAAAGACAAAGGCGAGGCAGTCCTAGACTTACAGGAATCTATTTTCTAATGACATTCTACCTCCCATGTGGTCAACAATAGTCAACAAGCACTTATTATGCATTTACCATATCCTAGGCACTTTGCTAAGGACTGGGGATACCAAAAAACAAAAACAAAAACATAAAAAACAACAAACCAACCCTGTCCCTGCCCTTAAGGACCATAGATTCTAATGAGAGTTTATTCCACTTTTAGCTAATTGTTGGGAATTTTTTTGTTTTCCTCCTTGTAACCTCTGGGCATTCCTCAGAATCATTTCCCCCGGGGCCATCAAAATAGCCCTATCTATCTTCCCATTGAGTGCCCTTTAATTTTGATATGATGGGATATGTCATGATTTTTCAAGACAAGAGTAAGGAGACTGCTGACAAGAGGCCCAAAGATACATTTGATTCTACATTGTTCAATGGAGGTAGGTTCAGTCATTTCAACTCCATAATGCCCATTAAATAAAGAAACTTGGTACTCCAATTGAGCTGCTGTAATTAAGACCATCCACAGTATGCTTCATTTGTAAATTGTCACTGTTCCTTCAGTATTCTCAGCTTTCTAGAAATAGGTAGAATCATGGAGAGTTCAATAGATAATCACTGTATCTTCAAGAGCTAAATAGACTAATTTTCACTGCATTGTAGGCAATGCTGCTCCCTCCTCACCTCCAATTCTTGGATTCCATAAAGGCTCAGCTTAAATATCACCTTCTACAAAAGGCCTTCCCTGACTCCCCCAGCTGTTAGTAACCCCTCCGTCTTCCAATTACTTTGTAGATAGTTTGCATTTATGTAGGTATATGTCATCTCCTCCCCAGACCCAGTAGAACAGACCCCTGCTTGGGGTCAAGGACTGTTTCATTTTGAATTTTGCATCCCTAAGACCCACATAGTTCCTGAGCTGCTTGTAGGTTCTTAGTAAATCCTTGTTGAATTGAAATTAAATTAAATGCTTCAACTCTAGGTCTATTAAGAATTTTCCCTCTTTCCTGGAAAGAGTCAATTGTTTATTTTGGGCATTGTGTATATGCCAATGTCACTGTGCTTTTAAAGCAGTTTTGTAAAGCATGGCAGCGTCAAGCCTTTAAAAGAGGATTGAACAGAACTGCATTTAAATATGCCAAGTTAATGCAGAACTGTGTTGGTGGTGTTGAGAACAGAATTACCAAAATTACGAAAAAAAAATAATTTCAAGAGCAATCTCATCTAAAAAGATGGACTAGAACTGGGAACCACTTCTTTTTCCTCATCTTTGATCATATAACAGGATGTCATAGACATTGTCATCAACAAATGTTTATTAACCCCTTCCTGAGCACTGGATTAAGCACAGGGTAGTTATAAAGAGGTGCAAGCCCAGATTTTGTCTACAATGGATTTTCCATCTATTTGTTGATACAGGACATAAACATAAAAAACAATAATCAAAACATAAAAAACAATACAAGAAACATGTATTCAGTGTCCAACAAGTAGGACAGAGAGAGCTGCTATGCAATTTCAGAAGAGTGAGAGATCCCTAGGAACTGGGGGGATCAAAGTCTTAAAGGATCCACAGCACCACAGGGTATGAGTGTTAAAAGGGAATTTGATGGCCATTGGGCTCAGCATGTAGACTAAAGAAATTCCCATATGACATATCTGAGATGTGGTCATCTAGCCTCAACCTGAAGCCTTCCCAAAAGGGAAAAAATACTAGCTTTCAGGGCAGCCCATTCTACTTTTGGGCAGCCCTAGTGGGTAGGAAAGTTTTTTCTCTATATCAAGCCTAAATTTTCATCTTTCTTACTTCCAGCCATCATTCTTGCTTCAGTCCTCAGGAGTCAAACAGAACAAGTCTAATCTCTCTTACAAATGCCAGCACTTTAAATACTTAAACACAACTATTGGATGCCAACTATGTTTTCTCTTCTCTCACTTAAACATGCTCAGTTCCTTCACCCTCTCTTTATATGACATGAACTCAAGACTCCATTATCCTGGTTGTCTTTTTCTGGATACTTTCTTGTCTATCAATCTCTTTCATAAATAGTGATACCCAGAACTGAATACAATCTTTTAGATAAGGTCTGAGAAAGGCAGTGTAAAAAGAGACTTACCTGATTGCTTCATAGGAGCTATAACTCTCAATACAGCTTTAGTTTTTTATTTTTTGGTTGCCACATCACTAATATTGTGTTTATAGTTCATTAAACCTCCCAAATCTTGGTAAAAAATGCTTTCTACTACACTTGCCTGAATTTGGAGAGTTGACAAATTGGTTGGGACTCATAGAAACTTATAGAGAAGATGAGGAAGGCATTTACAGCAGAATAATTTTCTGAGCAATGGCATAAAGACAGAAATACACATGGTTTCCTCTTGATGAGGAACCAGAAGACCATTTTGGTTGGAGCAAAGTACCTCGTAGAGGAATGCTGAATCAAATATTTGAAAAGTTGGGTTGGAAAGACTTTAAAGTCGAGCTCATTTCTCAAGAAGGGTTAACAATGGATCAGACCCTGAGGAATATTTCACAAGGTAGTAACCAATGAAGATCCCATATCTGGTCAAAGAAAAAAATAATTTTGAAGTGCTCTTCAATAATATACACAGGGATTCAGATAGGGATAAGTTTTACAGAGGGAAGAAATGATGTGATATTTGAATGTGTTAGGAAAGAAGGATTGACCAAATTAGCTATTAATTCTATGTGCAAAAGAGGAGTGAGCTTCAAGCTCTGCATCACAGGAGAAGTGGGATCAGAGTAGAAGGTGAATTCCACTAATGTGAGACCTTGGTCAAGTCACTTAATATTTCTGGGCCTCAGTTGACTTATCTATAAAATTAAGGCAGTTGAAAAAGAAGGTCTCTAAAGCCCTTTATGACTGTAAATGTATACACCTCTATGACTTTCAGTCCAGAGGTGAAGAGGGATTGAATCTATATTTTCTAGCCCAAGTTATGTGGACCCAATAAAGTACCTCAATAAATCCAACTTTCTTCTACATTGCTCCTCATCTCGAAGGACAATAGAAGAAGATTTAAGAAGCAACATAGAGAGCTTAAAGTGGACCCTGAAGACAATGGAGAACCACTGCAAGTTCGTGTTGTTTTAATAAAAGGTTGATGTCCAGTAAGCAATAATTAGGAAGATTAGTCTGAAAGAGAGACAGTGGACTCAAGAAGGGTAGCCAGGAAGTTATTTCAGTTACCCAGGATCAAAGAAATGAACTAGACTAGGGTGGTGGGTAAGGGAATAGAGATGGAAAACAGGATGTTGAAGGAAGAAAACATGAACGGAATCAACCATGGTAGAGGTAGGGGAAGGATATGCTAAACACTGGAGGCAAAACAAGGGCTTCAGAGAGGAATGATCTATTGGGATGAGAAGAGTCCAGAAAGTATCTACACAGGGCAGGGCAGGCAAGGTAGGTTAAGTACAATTACTTGGAACTTTGAATTGCGCTGAAAGCACGTTGATGTCAAAGTCATAAGACCCAGGTTTTACTCTTACCATCTTTATCTCATTCTATGATCTAAGACAGGTCATCTCACATCTGTTTTCCTCATCTGTAAAATGTCAGGATTGAACTAGATGATGCTGAAGATCTCTAATAGTTATGCTGAATGATTCCTAGCTTTTGTGGTGCATTCCCATTTATTAAGATCTCCTGTATCTCAAATGGCTTTCCATCCCATAGTTTGAATAAAACAAGCTTTTGTGCCCAATCTACCAGTATCTGTAAACATAGAATTGATGAAGGAGAGTTGGGGAAGGAATGGAGACACTGTGTCAAAAGCAGAAGAGTATTACAACAAGAGAGAAAGGATATCTCTGGATGGTGACATCCTAGAAAGAGAAGACCCAGAAATCTCAGAATTAAGAGGAATGTTCAGGTGGTGAACGATGGGTCTTTGAATTCCACTGCATTACAGAGTTGATGAGAAAAAAACTTCATGAAGGCTGCCTTTTCCTTTTAGTCAATTGAAAATAGATCTTATTATAGAATTTCACAGCTGATTGGTCTCAGAAGTCAACTAGTTGCACTCATAATGGCTCAAGAATTCCTCCTATGATGAAAACAATGTAACTCCTGCCCTAGGAAAAAGGTCATGAAGACTTGGTGAAGTGGAAAGGTCAGTGCACAAGCATTACCTAGAATTTCCCAGGTTTTACTCTGGTTCCCCATGTTTCCTCTGCCAAGTTTTAAGGAACTGGGGGGATTCAGAAGGTGGGGAGAGACAAGATGACATGGGACAGCAGACTGGGAAGGGTGGGACTCCTGGAATCCAGTCCACAGTGCTCACCCAGGAAAATTCCCATTCCCTATCCCCTTTAATTTGTGTGATCACTTCACTTCTCATTTTCCCTCTGACTTGAAGGTTGGATATAAGTTGAGTGAGTGAAGATGGGAGAAAGGCTGATCTTCCTGGCCATGATCATTGTGGTCTGCAAATGAAAGTCCATTCCTTTAAATGTTTAATTTGCATTCCAATACTGTGTGAAATTGCTATAAAGTAGATGGTTTGGAATAGACAGAATGGAACGGCAACTCTAATAGCAGAAGTGATTTTTCCTCAGCTCAAGCTGAGGTGGAGGGTGGTAGGGGAAGCTAAAAAAAAGAGGATTTTTTATAATATTAAAAGTTGCTGAGATACTCATATCCCAGACTGCTTGTGAACCAAGAGAGAGTTTTAATTTGGAAAATAAGGCAATAGTGAAAGGTAGAAGTTGGTGTGTTTATTCAGGTAAACACATTCTGCATAAAATAACTAGCCAGCCCTACCACTATACCAAAAAGTGGTGAGGGCCTCCTCTTGGGGACCTTCAGTGAGGAAGAACTTGTCCCCTTTGAAGTCAGCTTTCTAGAAGAGAAGAACCGTAAGAAGACCAATGACATCATGATGTGATGGGTGATATCTTAACTCATGCATGAATTGGATTTTAGGGAGGCAGAACTGCACAAAAGTCATCAGCCTCACTTTCTCTTCCAGAGTCATCCAAGTTCAGTGGCAAGACAAAAGTCAGGCGATGGCCCAGGATGGAGTGGATGACCTTGGTGTCTTTGATGTCTGACCAAGATCTAAGTACTCCACAGAGCTCACTTCAGCTGCCTTAGTGGTTGTTGGAACAAATTGTTCTCAACCACCCTTTCTGCTTGGAGAAATCTTCATGTGCGTGGTTTTCTGACCAAAACAGAGATAACTGGTATTTACATTTACTTTGGGGCAATCAGAGCCCAAACAATGACCAAGCGGGGATTGTCCTGGGACATATTGTTGGCCAATCAATGAGAGCTAGTGTGATGTGGGTTTAAGGCATGGTCCTTAAGAAAGAAATCTAGCCTGTAAACCCTGAAGATTCTTATAAGATTTCTGAAGGGAAGGGGAAGGAAGGAAGGAAGGAAGGAAGGAAGGAAGGAAGGAAGGAAGGAAGGAAGGAAGGAAGGAAGGAAGGAAGGAAGGAAGGAAGGAAGGAAGGAAGGAAGGAAGGAAGGAAGGGAAGGAAGGAAGGAGGGAGGGAAGGAGGGAAGGAGGGAAGGAAGGAAGGAAGGAAGGGAGGAAGGGAGGGAGGGAGGGAGGAAGATAGGAAGGGAGGGAGGGAGGAGGGAAGAAGGGAAGGAAGGAAGGAAGGAAGGAAGGAAGGAAGGAAGGAAGGAAGGAAGGAAGGAAGGAAGGAAGGAAGGAAGGAAGGAAGGAAGAAAGGAAGGAAGGAAGGGAGGGAGGGAGGAGGGAAGGGAGGAAGGGAGGAAGGAAGGGAGGGAGGAAGGAAGGAAGGAAGGAAGGGAGGGAGGGAAGGAAGGAAGGGAGGAAGGAAGGAAGGAAGGAAGGAAGGAAGGAAGGAAGGAAGGAAGGAAGGAAGGAAGGAAGGAAGGAAGGGAGGGAGGGAGGAAGGAAGGAAGAAAGGAAGAGCTGTACTGCCCAACTGGCCATTTCTAGTTGGGTCCCCAGTGAGGCAGCTCCTACTACTCACAGAGGGTCTTGTTTATCCAGAAACCCTGAGAGTTTTCCCCTTTCAGATTGTATTTTTCTTCCTCATTTCTTACCTAGCCTTAACCACTGATTGGGTGTTGCCTCCGTCAGACCAAGGCCTGTAAAAAACCTCAGCTTGAAAGACCAAGGTCTTCCACTCCATCTGGGGCTGTCTTGAGTCATCCTGATCTATATCTGGCCCCTGAACCCAAATGGCTGTGGAGGAAAAAGTGAGGCTGGGGATCTTGCACTGCCTCTCTCACTTAAATCCAATTGTCTTGCATGTCATGGCATCCCCTCTTCGAGAATGAAGGGCAACAACAGCCCCCTCACACATTTGGGGTGGACATCCCCTTCACTCATAAATGGGTCTGAGGTCTGTAGGTTCCCCTCAGTCTGGTTCAGCCCATCTGCCAAGACAGTTTTACCAAGGGTTGGCTGCCACTTAAACCTTTTACTGAGTGCTGGCCACCATGTGTCTCAATTCAGCCTATGATTGCATTCGCTTTTTACCTGCTGTCACACTTTTGACTTATGTTGAGCAGACAGTAGTCTTATTTTATTAAAACTGGTCTATGGGGACAGTTAGGTGGCACAGTGGATAGAGCCCTGGGCCTGGAGTCAAAAGAGCCTGGGTTCAAATCTGGCCTCAGACATTTACTAACTGTATGACCATGGGTAAGTCACTTAACCCTGATAGCCTCCCCTCAAAATAATAATCAATCAATCAATTAATTAATCAATCAAAATAGTAATTAATTAATTGATAAATTGATATACGAAAATGCATTTGGTTAATATTCTTTGGTATTTCTCTCAAAGCAACTCTCAAAACTTTATGGTTCTAAAAAATAGAATGTAATTAGCATGTATTGCTTCTTGAACTTTGCTCACTATAAATGGAGTCCAATCGTTTTTCCTCTCATCTGTCATTTTTTCTTCAGCATGATTTCCTCTGTTCGCCCTTCATTACAGAAGTGAGTATAACTCCTTAAATGCAGGGATGAGTCCTAGCCTTCATAGCTGCCTTGACCTGACAATTGTGGAGATACTGGACTTTTGTGGCAAAATCTGTTTCTCTTGTCTTCAATCTATCGATAAAGATTTTTCTTTCCAGATGATGAAGTTAGTTTCAAATGCACCAATGCCAGCCTATGGAGAAAGAAAAGGAAAAACCAGATACTTTTCTATCAAAACTTTCACTCTATTTTGGAAGGGAGTTACAAAGGATGGAGTGTGTGAATTCAAAGTTGAGGAATCAGTAGGACTGAAAATCAAGAGGGCCAGACTTTAACCTCACATCCAACCTTGACTCAATGAGGAATCTTAGGTAAGTCACAGAGCATCTATAAGATCTTAGTTTTCCCATTTGTCAATTGGCAGAATTTCAGGGGAAACAGTATGATTCCTCTGTCTCACTCTCTTTTAAACTTCTGTTGCTTTTTGTACACCCAGAATGCTCCTGTTATTTCACTGGAAAGTGAGGGAAGTCAGGAGTCAGAGCAAGAGATTCCAGACAAGAAACACTTTAAGTAGCCTGACCCAGGCTGATCCCTGGCTTCAGTTGGAAACTGGGCCAGGCGACTTAGCCAGGCATGCCAATGTCTTGCAAGGACAAGAGAGCTGCTGTATTCATCTCTTGTTGCCAGAGGATATTCATAGAAAGTATATTTGAGTTTCAACTCTCATGTAACGTGAGCTTATCCTGCTATTATTGCTTTATACTAAGACCTTCCTGGCAGGGGTTGTGGTGGAAAGAAAAGACAGGGTATCATATGTCACCATCCGTTCCAGAGTGTCTGCAGACATTCATACGGGACATTGGGAGTAGTTAAGGGAGAAGAGGGCATAACAATATTAATGATAATGATAGTAACAAAACAATAACAGTAATAACCAAATGAGTGAGAAAAGGATAAAACAAAGAAACTATGTTAAATTCCAGGATTATCATTGAACTGAGAAAAGGGAATCAAAGAATTAATTTAAAAAACACTTGTTAAATGAAAGTAGAGGAAAACATTAATTTGCTTCCCTAAGCAATGGAGCCCTCATTCTATTTCACAAATTCTGATGCTCAGCTTGTCACTTTAAATTCTCGACCACATTTGCTGTTACACGGAACTTGTGATCTAAAGAACTTTCAGGACAAAGTTTTGTCCCTGTTTCTAACAGATTATTTGAGCATAAGTCATATCCACCAGAGAAAAACAATAACAAACCACAAACTTAAAAATTGTTCTTTCTTTTCAGACACATTTTTCACCTATCAATCTATCATGGAAAAGCTTTAGTGCTCCCAAGCTCATCGGATTATAAGATTTAGAGCTGAAAGGAACCTCAGAGAACATGCAATTCAACAACCTCATTTTACAGATGTGGTTGTACCAAAACAATTCCAAAACCTTCAGACAATTCAATGGAAAAAAACCAACAGCCAAACTAATTTTTGTGGTGTTTTTTGGTTATTTCCATTAAGGGATAAATGACCACCTCAACTTACCCCTCCTTAATAAACTCTAGTGATTCCCTATTACTTCAAAACTCAAATAATATTCTGGTTAAGTATTTCAAGCTCTTTTCAGCCCAGCACCTTCTTATCTTTCTAGACTTCTCCCAGATCACTCTACTCCACTCCACTTGCACAACAGTCCAGTCATTCTGACCTACTGCCTTTTCCAACATTTACAGCATTCTCGTCTCCCATCTCTACAACTTTGCACAGGCTACTCTCCTCTCCAAACCTATAAGACTCTCCTTGCTACATCTTCCTATCAGCTTTCATGCCTCCTTTCAAGACTCAAATCAAATGCTACCATGTCCAGAAGGTTGTTTTCAATCCCCTTAGTTGACAGTGTAACTCTACTGTAACCCATTGGAGCTCTTTCTCTAAGGCTACCTTTCAGTGATTCTGTATGTATCTGTCTCCCCCAGTAGAATGTAAACTTTCAATTCATAAAACACACAAAAAACATAGGATTAGAAGGAAGTTCAGAAGGAGACACTGACAATATTAGAATTTCTGTGTTAAATTTGTTATATATTTTTTAAAAGCTGTGGATAAATAAGATTCATCCTTGTAGCTTAATTGAAAAAATAAGCTATAGATTACTGAGATTCATCTTTGCTGTTTAATTGGGGAAAAAAGGAGTATTAACTTTTGGAGGGTACTATGTTGATTGTTCTGTGTTATTTCCACTACTTAGCATAGTACCTGATAAATAGTAAACTTTTAATAAGGGCTTGCTTAATGAATGAATGAGTGAGTGAATGAATGAGTGAAGTAGCCCCCAGGCTAAGCCTGAAGGAAACTTGCTTGAACTGCGGCTGTCACTATCATGGTTTCAGTTCCATAAATAGCTAATTAAGCTAAGTCTGTCTAAGCACTGTAAAAAAAAAAAAAAAAATGCTACTCAACATGACTCCTTAGCTTCCCATGAAGAAACCTTCTTTCAAAAGTACCCTTAGGTTAAATATGTTCTATGATACTTAATAACAATTTGTTGTTAACCTCAGTCCTAGACTCTCCAAATTTCTTCTGCTATATTATAACTAATCATTTTTTCATAAATATACCCATGTATCCAACTAGGGTTGAACCCAGATCTCTGAGAAGGGAAATAAAAGTAAGCATTGAATGAATGGTTCTCTTTATTTTCCCATGAAACCCACAAGAAATGAATCATAGACTTAATCCAAATGTAATGATTATTTAGGCACAATTTTAAAAGGATATTCAAACCAATAGCCAAGAATTTCTTAGAAAAGTGAGTGATTCACACCTTGTGTTTGAAAAGAGATGTCCACTCTTGGAGCGAACTGTTTATCCCTAGTTTAAAAAAAAAAAATCAAGCAAGGAACCATAGGAAAGAAAATCTTTACTTGCATTCATAAATGCATCCTGGCACCTAGAACTCAGAATTTAGTATGTACCATCACCAAGAGGGGACCCATCTTACTACTATTATTGTTTTATATGGATTAATTTTGTGTCTTCACTCTCTCCACTGCATCCTTTGGGTTTCAGAAAGAGACCAATAAATAGTAGTTCTCCAGTCACAGGTTTTCAAATGATATGTTTTAAATGGGGAGTTAGAATTATGCTGTCATTAAAAGTCTACTTTGCACTTCTTATGAACTTTGGGAAATGTACAGAGAACCAAGAATCCAATGTTCATTTGAATTTCCCCTTAAAGGGTATGGGTCCAAAGACAGCCAGATATTCAGCTATAGGGATGAAGAGATAATATAGTAAAAAAAGCAATTTGGTGTGGATAGGTCAACAAGCAAGATGAAGAGGACTGAACCCTTAGAAAAGTGAACACTATGAAATTGAGATATTTCAAGCCTAGCGCAAAGTACCTCATAGTATAATGGAAGATGTGGGTTGTAATTCTGCCTCAGATATTAATTAGCTATGTCACTCTAGGCTAGTCACTTAGCCTCACTGCCTCAGTTTTCTCATCCATAAAATACTTTCTTAGATTCTTTCTAGCTCTCTCTTAATGTATGGCTTTATTGATCCACTTCTAGGGGAAAGATGTGATTTTGAGGTACTAAGCCAAAAAGGTTATCTTGAATGTCATTGGATAATTCATTTGTTTCTTTGTTTTTCATGTCTCTTAGATGTCTTTAGCTTAGTCCTAGTTCATTTAAGTGTTTGTATAGGCAGACTTCCTTTAGGCTCAGCCTTAAGGCTGGTCCATTGAAACAGCAGGTCCACCATTATAATGGATATTTTGACTGTCATGGTTTTTCCCAAGTGAAATTGATTGAATTGTCTGTTATGGATTTGTGGTGGTACAACCACATCTGTGAAATGAGTCTGTTGAACAATATGTTCTCTACGGTCCTGTCCAGTTCTAAATCTTATAGGACAAAGAAGCCGTGAGCATCAACGCTTGTCCATGATATATTGATCGATGACATTGATAAATGAGCTAGAAAGGAAGGACAATTTTAAAATCTATGGTTGTTTTTCTTTTCTCCAGTGAAGAGAGCTTATGCTCAAAGCATTCTGTTTGAGATAGGCCTACAAGTTTATCAGGGAAGGTCTTAAGATCACATGGGTCCTATATAATAAGATCTGCTTTTAGACGTCACTAGTTACAGTTAAAAGAAGTGTGATGAGGACTGAGGGCTCATTAGTGAGAAGATAAATTTATTCATTCATTCAGTAAGTATTGAGTGAGTCCATGATCCTTTTTGCTCAGCTCAGTGATAACCCTGGAGTTCAATAAAGGTTTTGTAATTTCTCATTCTTTAGGATTTTTTAAAAAAAAAATTATTATTAATAATAATATTTCCTCTTCTCCCAATATCCTTATGAGAATACTGAACACTCTGATATATACATGAATAGATAAACTGTGATATACTTCTCTGTTCCTCCTAGCCTGTATGGGCATAAATTGGAGAGCAGGGAAGACCACAAAAGATCATCTAAAATTAGGAATCTATTTTTTCCATATCATGAAGGCCTTGAGGATAAAACATTAACAGCAAGGTAAGATCACCTACCATGAGGAATGATCACCTACCATAAATATACTTTGATTTTATGTAAATACCTTTTGGCAACAAGAACAGGATCTCACAACTCGACGGTACCTGAGGGAGGATGGTACCTTTGACTATCTAACCTGACAAGTTTCCAAGAGAAGCTAGGACTCAGTTTAACAAAGTCCACCCAAGGGTGTCTGCCAATGACAATCTCCTGTTCTTCTCTCTGCCTCTAATGGAATAACAGAAGAAGTCAGGGAATGCAAAAAACTATGAAAGAACAGGAGGGAGGGGGATGCCAGGTACTTCCTCTGAAATACTTCTTGGCAATATATGGGAAGGTGCAAAGTAATCCTTCCCATTCTGAGATTTTATAAAAGATTGCCTGACCCTAAAGAAAAGTCATAGTCTATCACAAGAACAAGGACAGATATTAACGTATTTATTTCATAATGCAGTTTGGAGATAGAAATGGCCCATATTCCTAGCCTGTAAAAATCTTTCCCAGACAATAATCAACATTTAGCACATTAGCTTTTCCTCCCATCTTTGTGTTGAACATTTAAAACCTTTAACAAACTGGCTCCAACCTACTTTCCAGATTTATTACACCCTATGCCCTTTCATGTTTTGTTCTACAGACAAACTAGTTTTCTCACTGTTCATCACACAGGACACTCTGTCTCCCACCATTGTATTGGCAATCTTCCATACCTGCAAAGTCCTCCCTCCTCACCTCATTCTTAGAAGCCCTAGTTTCTCTCAAAGCTCATCTCAAGTGCTACCTTCTATTTGAAGCCTTTCTTGATTCCACTCCCCCAATTCCTGCTGCCTTCTCTCCCCAATTCCTTTGCATTCATTTTTGTACACACACACACACACACACACACACTTGCATAAGCATGTATTTCCTCCTCCGATAGAATATTAGTTCCTTGAGGACAGAGACTGTTTTTTCTTTGTATAGAAATACACAATGTCTGTCACATGTGGATTCATTCATTCATTTGTTCAATGAGCATTTATTTCTAAATTTTAGAACAGATTAAAAATATTTACATTGCCTATATTTCCCCTTGATCTTTCCTCCTGACTACCATCCCTAATAACAAAGAGCATTTTTTTTAAAAGGATAAAGAGTCTGGAATAGTGGTTGCATGCCCCTGTGATCCTTACTACTGAGGAAGCTGTGGCTGATGCCTCACTTGAATTTGGGATTTCAGGGCTGCAAAAAGGCTTATGGAGGAGTCCCCACACTAAATCTGGCACCAATATGGTGAGTGCCAGAGGGGAAGGCACTGGGATTTCTAAGAAGGGTAAAGCAACCCAAGTGGGAAACAGAGCAGGTCACAGTATCTGATCTGGTCTTTGAGCTTCTGGCCTGGGTGAGATAGAGAGAGACCCAGTCCCCTGCCCCCTTCCCACCAAAAAGAGGGGGAGAGGAAGAAGAGTGAAAATACTAAAAGGCCTGAGACTGTATATAGTCATTTATTACTTAGGTCTCCACTGCAAAGAAGGAGGTGTCTTCTCATGTCTCTTCCTAGGAGCCAACCTTGTTTTTTATATTTTTGCAATATTCACTTTCAGTCATTTGGTGGTTGTTGATCTTCCATATATGTTGTTGTAGTCATTGTAGATATCACCTCTCCTGGCTCTAACTTCACTTTGCATCAATTCAAGTAAGTCTTTCCATGCCTCTCTGTTTTTATCTTATTTTACTTTGAGGACAACAATTTGCTTATCTGCTCTCCAATTTATGAGCATCTGCTTTACTTCTAGCTGTTTGATCCCTCAAAAAGTTCAGCAAGTACTTTTTAAGCACCTACTATAAACCAGGCAGTGGGTAGTTAGGTAGCCTAATGGACAGTGACAGATCTGGAGTCAGAAAGACTCTTCTTCCTGAGTTCAGGTCCAGTCTCAGATATTTACTACCTGTGTGACCCTGAGCGAGTCAATTAACCCTGTTTACTTCAGTTTTATGATCTCTGTCAACAGAATCACTCAATCCCTTAGCTCCTCAGACAACTCTCTGACTGAATATCTCAAGCAGTAGCTTATCCATATTGGTAGAGGATGGATACTGTGATGGGAACCAGCTGTTGGCAGAGATCATGAAGCTTAAAAAGGGTCCCAGGCTGGGTGTGAAACAGTTCGAGTTTTAGGACCAGTTTTGACACTCAATGGTTCGGTGACCTTGGCCAATTACCCCCGCATCTCAGGTCCCTGATTTCTTCAGTAGCCATTGTCACTGCTGCTATGAATGCTCTCGCCTACCTGCTGTTGCTTGTACCGCCTCCCTCTGCTTCCCCCCACCATCCTCTCCAAGCCCAGCTGCCTCTTCAAAGTACCCTGAAATTATAGCCAACATTATTGTACAGTCTAGTGGATCCAATTTTGCTAAATGTAAAAATGTCTAGAATCAAAATTTTCCTTTTCTTCTCACAAATAACTTGTGTTACCCCTTGCAAGACTAGTTTTAAACAGAACTCTTCTTCTTTCTATAAGAAATTGTCCCCAGTCCTCAAATTCAGCAATATCCCTGCTATGAAAGAACTATGTCCTTGCTGATTTACAGCACTTTGATTTACAAAGGAGAATTTTCCACTAAATCTTTCCCTGATGCCCTTTGGGTGAGGATTTCTAAAACTCAGATTTTTTTTGTTAACAAATATATCAGAGAAACTCAATTTCCTCTTATAATTTTTGTGCATTCTTCCTTCTTAAACCCATAGAGTATGTTATATGAAAAAATCCTTTTTTCTTACGGAATAGTTTAAGATAAAGCACAGTCCTCACACCACTGTGAGTTGAGTGGTAAGAAGTCTCTTAAGATCCACTTCTCCTTTCTGTAAAAAGAAAAGAATCATAGCAAGATTCTAGAAAAAGTTTTGTGATGAGTGGAGCGGCAGATTATTCAGCCCGTGGAACAAGTGAGGGAGTTGGTCTGCAAGTGCCATCTTACAGGGTGTGTGCATTGGCTATGTCCAGGAATACTTACGCTTTGGTCTTATTGCCCCTGGTTGCTCACTTGGTCCCTAAAATGGGAGAATGAGACATTTTGACAAAGAGCACAGGCCACTGAGCCAGAAGGAGCCCCCAACTCAGTAGATTTTAAGAAGGACGGCAGGATTCCTTCTCAGGATTCAAATTCATGTCTTCCTCACTATGGACAACACCATCTAACTTCCTCCTATTCAAACAGAGAGGTCCAGTAGGTGGAGTGATACAGATTGGAGTTTAGGAGACTTCAAAATAACACAATTGAATGATGGCAGGGTTATGAAGAAATAGGCATACAACTACAGAGCTGGCAGAACTGTGGATTGGAGCTATCTTTTTTGGAATTATCCAATATGAGTTGTGAAAATTTTCATTCTTTGACCCAGTGATCTCACTCTAGTAATATTGTTGATGGGAGGGAAACAACCTACTTGTACAAACATATTCTCAGAAGAAGAAAAACTGGGGAGAAATCAACAACTAGAAAATGACTAAACAAATAGTGTAGAAACGACATTGTAATGGCGCATTATTAAATTGCATGAAATGTCACACCTGAAAAATACAAAAGAGATTTAAAGAAAGTGACCAAAGAAGAAGAAAACAATCAAAATACTACACAGTGAATAAAATTATATAAATTATTTATGACCATCTCTCATCTATCTCTTTATCTATTTATTTATCTATTTATTATCTTTATCATTTCTTTATTGCAGATTTGTGGTTTCATCAGTATAGAATGCTCCTGATGAGGAAACTTTGTATACCAGTTCAGCTGCAATATCAGTTCTGACTCTTACAATTGTTTGAGGGCATTAAGTGGTCAAGTAATTTGTTTGGGCACACACACACACACACACACACACAGAGTCAGTATATATTATGAAGTCGAACTTAAACCTAGTTTCTTCCTTTATACTAAAATCAGCTCTATCTCCACTATACCATGATGTTTCTAATAACAGCAACATTGATGTTACTGTTGCCGTCACATTTCCATCTTTTCCAATGCCATTCATATAGAAATGGTCTTGGTTGTCAACTTGTTATTTTCCTGGAAACAGAAACATCAAGGTAACAGAAACATTTGATATCCTATGAACCATTAGAAAAGAGGATAAAACAACTGTTTTGTAGTTGGATAAAAGTATTGGGTTTTAAGTGCATCCTCCTTAGGTTCACTTGAAAGCATCCTCAGTTCAATAACACAACGTGTCTTTAATTTCTGGTGATCATGACCTGGTCTCGAATCACCACCATTAATCTTTCCCTTTCCATAAACAAATCACCTTGACTCAGACGTTGGTCTGATGCTTCTGTCAATGCATTGTTGCTTAAATTCAAGTAGATGTCACTCATGGAGGGCCTTTTGATCCTGTTCTTAGGATTTTAGGAGTTACATTAGCTCCATCTTTAGGCAAATCACTTTCACTTACATTTGACAAATGTCATGGTCTATACCTGTTGTCAGCCCTTACTGTGGCTAAACTCTAATTGTTCCAAAAGTATTTCTATAAGTTTTATACTTATTTATCTGAAAATGTCTCTTCTTCCTTTTTGATTATGAAGTATCAATCTTTCTATAATGACCTTAAGTGGATAGGTCCTCTGTTTCGTTGAGAGTGAGTGAATTGTGTAAGGATAGTTTCCCAATCTCTTGTAATCCATTTTAAAGTTTCTTGAAAATGTACATTATAATTGGTGTCCTACTAAATGTGTTCTTCCTACTTAGTTTTTTTTTTTTTTTTTTTATTTCAGGTTGCCAGTAAGTCACTTAGCATATTCAACCATAGACTTCTCTTTGATATCCTTACATTCAGTGTTTCTTTTCTGGAGGAGATCAAGATATTTGTAGGTATTAATTTCATTTATTGTTTCAATACGACCTTTGGCTTCAAGTTCACAGTATTTAGTCTCCTTCTTTCTTTAGTGCACATTCTAACACACTTTTGTATTCGCTGGGTCCAAATTACATTTTGATATACCTGAGGAAAGATCCTATGGGATGCTGGAGATTATTAATGTGTTTTTGGTAGAGTTATATGGAATGATTATAAACTGATTAATAAGATACTTTGGTTAAATTCCATCTTTAATTTAGAAACCATATTTAGCTCTACTGAGGAAAGATGATAATGACTTTAAGGCTAGGCAACACCATAACAAACTTGAGTGCCTTCCAGGAAAATAATATATTTTATATGAATTATTCTTTATATTAGTGTATTGGTGGATGTTATAAATAGGGAACTGTTTTCCATGTAGAATCTATTTTCATGTAAACATTATCTTTTCACTATTTTGAAGTTTAAAAAAATATATATACAGCACATGAAGAAGCCATGAGTGCAAAACTGAGGCAAAGGTTCTGTAATCATTGACAAAGATAATAGAAACATTGTGGTGTTTCTAGGCAGCTTATTCAGTAATTACTGAATTAGTAAGTTTTTATCAAAGCTTTTTTTCTCCTACCAACACATTATTTTCTCATGAATCTACAGAATTTTGGCTGTTTGCTTTTTTCTTTTTAGTGATACAAGTAGTGATCATTCTGTATAATGTGTACAAATACCTAATGCAATTACATTTGGTGAGTTTGCTGTTCTCTTTTAAATCCATCCATCTATCCATATATATGTACGTGTACATATAAATTACTATCATTATCATTACATCCTTCTCATTTTCAATGGGATTTATATAAAAAGGGTTTTGAAACAATTTGCTCCACCATTATTGTTCCTTTATATTCAGAATTCTCTTGAGTATTACACAGGTAGATAAAATAACTCCATTTTTCAGTTGAATAGAAGTATTAGGATGCAAACTCATTCTTTGTAGACTAAAAGCACCACTGGTATAACTCTAGTAGCAGGTAAAAACAATAATAGGGCTAGCTTTTTTATAGATAGTTAAGGTTTACAAAGTCCTTTATACATTTTATCCTTATGACTATCCTGGAAGGTAGGTGTTATTACTATTCCTATTTTACAGCCGAGAAAACTGAGGCAGATGTTTAAGTGACTTGGTCACCTAGCTGTTAAGTGTCTGAGACAGGATTTGAACTCAGGTCTTGCTGACTACAGGTCCAGCGCTCTATTCACAGAGTCACAAAGATGACAAACACCTCAGACTTTTTTCATGCTATTTCAAGCCCCTTGTTCATGGTCATCATCATGTTGCCACTTTTGTCACTTAGAGTTATCTCCATAACCTCACTGAGTTTACAAAATATAAGTTTACTTCCCAATACTCTTCTTCAATTATGAAAAATCAGCCATTTTATTGCCTATGCAACAGTCCACAGTGTGTGTGTGCTTGTCATCCAGATGTTTAAATCTAAACTTCCCCTTTCTTTTCCCCCCAGCCTCCACTGTATTATGTGAGATGTGGGTTCAACGTCTCTTTTTTAACCATATTGCTTCACAATTTTCCCAACTGTTTTATTAAAAAATTAAATTTTCCCTTCCATATTGTTTTGCAATAACATACCTATTGAACATGAATCTACTTTAAGTTTTTGATTTTAGTTCTGGACTCTCATTGATCTATTTCCTGGTATTTCCAGTACAAAGTAATCTTAATAACTTATTGTATTGTAGTATTATTTAAAACAAATACCCCTTCTACCACTTCCTCCCAAATTTTCCAAATTCTTATCTTTTATATAAATTTTTATTACTTAATCTAGATCCATGAAGTACCCCATTGGAATTTGCATTAAATACAGAAATTTATTTAGATTGCTGCCATCTTTACTATATTGTCTCTATCTAGTCACAAACATTGATATCCTTTCCTTTATACACACTAAAATTATTTTTTCATTCTTTCTAAACAGATAGACCTTATGTGTATGTTGGTAGGTTAATACCCTGCCATGCCAAAGATGGCCAACTGAGTGGTGCAATGGATAGAGTGCTAGCACTGAAGTAAGGAAGATTCATCTTCCTGAGTTCAAATCTGTCTTCAGACACTTACAAACTATGTGACCCTGGGCAAGTCACTTAACTCTGTTTGCCTCATTTTCTCATCTGTAAATGAGCTGGAGAAGGAAATGGCAAACCATTGCAGTATCTCTGCCAAGACAACCCCAAATTTGGCCGCAAAGAGTTGGACATTATTGAAATGACTAAACAACAAAAATTCCAGTGCTTTTTTTGACACTCCATTTTTACTTTAAAATTCATTATTATTCATTAATTATACTTAATTTTCACTAATATTACTAATATAAACATTCATCAATAATATTAATTGAAGTGCTTATTTTTTTTTAACTGCAAAATCAATAGAATTTCCTCTGTTGTGCCTGGGCCCCAGAATACTAACCCAAGTTCCAAGGTTTTATGAATCAGATTTTCAACCACAGCTTATACATACCTACTATTGTGTTTACTTTCTTTTCACCAGGCAGCCACAAGAGTCAAATAGTTCCAAGTGAAGGCATTTAATAAAATAGTATAGTAACAAAGATAAAAACATTTCTCCAATTTGAGATCACTATCCCACAAATGTATAATAGGTTTGGAGAATGAGTCTGTACAGGGATAAAATATGGTTCTTTAGCCAGGGCTCCCATGTAGAGCAGTGCACCCCAGAACATTGGTCACTGATCCCCCATCCCCTATGCGTGTCCTCAAAGCTGTGTCTACTCAGCCTTCTTACATCTCTACAATCTATGCTCCCCTCACTCTCTCCTTTGGATGCAACAAGCAGTTCTTTGAAGAGAACTCCCAGATCCAATGCCCAGTCTCTCTCTTGAACCCTGGTCTCCAATTGCCTGCAAAGCATCTCTTCCTGTATATCCCATCAGCACCTCAAAGTCAACTATTCCCAAAATAGAACTCATGATCTTTTTCCCTAAATCCACCTTTTCTTCAAGGCTTCCCTATTTTTATTAGGGACACTATTGATATTCCCAGTCCCCCAAGTTCACAACCTTCAAGTCGTACTCAATCCTTACTCTTTCCTTACCACCTCCCCATATCCAATCAGTTGGCAAGGCCCACTCATTATATCATCTACAAAACCTCTTGTAATCGTTCTCCTCTCTACTTACACTGCCACCTCCCTGATTCAGATCCTCTTACTTAGAACTGTATAATAGCCTCTTAACTACTCACATTCATTTCATGTTCCAGTCTGCAGAGAGACTAAAGAGAACTATGATTTGTTGCTTAGAGGAAATAGAACAAAGGCCCCTAGACTTCTCAATCCTCTCTGTCTAGCCCTTGTGATTTACATAGAACAGTGTGTGATAGGGGGAGGTTTAAAGCAGTTATATTTGGAGAGGTTCACTCAGTTCCTTTTCCATTTGATGAAGCTGAGTCCTGGTGATATTTGCCTCAGCAAGAAGGGTATGATAAAGACTGAGAATAAAATTTGATTTCTGACTATCCGTTAGATGAGAGTTGAACACGGAGGTTTTAAGAGGTTGGTAGAAGAGAGTAATTAAAAGAAGAGTTAAAAGGAAAGTTCACATTTTCACCTGGGTATACAGTATCTTCCATGTGGAGCCTAGTCATAACTCTTGACCCAGAGAGCTGTAGTCCTACTCTACATGGAAAATATACTGACTGTATATCATTCAGGTGACCCTGAAGCCCAGCTGGAGCAGACATGAGACTCTGAACAGGGAGCCATGAAGAGTAACACCTAATGAAAATTAGGATGAGCAAAGAATAGTAGGATGAAATCCCCAGATGACACTGGGCCCATGAAGTCCACCTTTGTGGACCAGTCAGGTATATTTGTTCTGGGGTGCACTGCTCCACATGGGAGGCAGTAGGAGGAACCAGACTGAGTCATAGAAGCCAAAAGAGAAAGGACACTCTAAGGGAAGGGAATTGCAGAGAAGTCAAAAAGGATGAGCAACCAAGAAAAGTCCAACACATGGTGGCCCCTAACATTTTCCCAAGTGTGAATTGAATTAATTAAATGTAATTAAAATTATAGATAATTGGGAAATGTTGAACAAAATAAATAAAACCACAGTATAGAAAATATTACATGACCCACAGGGATTCTTATTAAAATTTAAAGATCTCCATTTACATTATCGTAGAGGCTGTGGTAGGAGTTACTTCTACTTCACGAAGCAAGTTTCTCCCTAGTATGTTAAGAAAACTATCCATGAGACTTAATTGATCTGGAAAACAAAGGTTCAAAACTACTGACATCACTTTTTGGTGTCCTAAGACATCACAATCCTACACCAAAAGGAGTCAGTGTCTTGTAGGTTCTATGGATATAAAGTGGCAGCTCTAGATCGCCTAACTAGCTAGGGCTGGACCAGGGGTCAGGAAGACCTGAATTTAAATTTGGACTTAGACAACTCTCTGGTTATGTGATCCTAGGTAAGTCACTTAACCTCTGTCTGCTTTAACCCATTGGAGAAGGAAATGGCAAACTATTCCAGTATCTTTGTCAAGAAGGCTCCAAGGACAGTATTAGTGTGCTATGACCCCATGGGTCATGAAAAGTTGGACGCAACTGAAAAACAATAACACTGCTATGAGTCAACAAACCCTTCTGACTAGACATTTCCATGTAGAAACAAGAGGGGGTTATGTCTAACTGAACCAGTTCCACATTTCTACTGACTATCCTTTCCATGGGAAAGCTAGATTGCCCAGTGATTAGAGTTCCAGGCCTGGAGACAGGAGGACCTGAGTTCAAATTCAGCCTCAGACACTTCCTTGCTATGTGACCCTGGGCAGGTCACTTAACTCTGTTTGCCTCAATTTTCTCATCTGTCAAATGAGCTAGAGAAGGAAAAGGCAAATCACTCCAGTATCTTTGCCAAGAAAACTCCAAATGGGATCACAAAGAAACCAACGTGACTGAAAAATGACTGAACAATATAGCTGTATTTTACCTAGGGCTGCCTATCTAAATTATACCATCTGCACTCACTCCTGACTACCTTTTCCTTTTTCAGTGGGTACTAGACAGACATAGATTGTGTAAGTGTGGTGCTGTCTAATGGAAGGGTAAGTGGGGATCCTTTCTGTCCTAGTAATCTGGGATCTGGGAATGACATGAAGATAATACCTGTGAAATTTTCACATTCCTTGTGTACTTTGGTGACTGTCAAATTCCTTAAACTTGGCATTCTCAGAATTAGTATAACCACTCCTTGGCTGGGTTATTTGTTCCTCTGAATTTTTTTGTCATCTCTGGGTGCCAGAGGAAAATGGAAAGTAGGGAGGTGAATTGCCTAGAGGGAATTAACATAAAAATATTAACCTGGGGTGTTCAAATGTCACACTATAAAGGGATATTTTCGAATAAAGAATTTCTGTGTTTGACAGAAAATATGGAGAATATGGTAGAGATACAATAAGTCATAAAGTTGGGCATGAGATTGAAGTAAGGGTCTAAGGGACAGCTCAGTCTTTCCATTTGGCAGGGATCCTCCTCAAGTCCTCTACTGCCACATGGAAATAAGGCATAGGAGAACACTGAAAAACAAATTGGAGACCTACAGGAGAAGACACTGGTTAAAAAGTCGCCATTGACTGTCTGGTGAGCAACCTCTGATATATCTAATCAGGCCTTGCCTACATACCAATTATGATAGCCAGGAGCCTATGAATGTAGCAAAAATATTCTCTTCACTCATCTCACAGATTTCCTGGTTTCCTATAAGACTCAGCTCAAATCTCATCTGCTGAAGGCTTTTCCAAGTTCCCCCACTGCTAGTATTTTCTCTGTGGAAATTGTTTTCCATTGCTCTCTATATGTTGAAGATACCTAGTCATTTACAAGTTGTGTCCATAACCAGAATATAAACCCCTTTATGGCAGAGGTCATGGCATTTTGGAATTTCATTGTATTCTCAACATTTATTTAGCCCAGTGCGTGTACTTGAAAATGCTTAAAGATGGATGACAGGTCCACTTGGACTTTTGGTACCAAAATCTTTAGGGGCTATCTCTCTCTACCTACAGTCCTTGGCTACATTTAGGGAACACTAGAAACTGAAGCCTGGGTGGAGGTAAGATTTCGTACCTCACTAATAGTAGCAGTGCATGGAATTTTAAAAGTGACAGCACTCATTTCACCTTCATTGTAGTAAAAAGTGGAAAAAATATGAATAAACCATCCTCCTTTCCAGTCACAGGAAGTTGGGAAAGAGATTCAAATCTTAATGGGACAGGGAATAAGCCATGAAGTTTTATGAGTTATATCATAGTCCTTCATACCTTAGGCAGAAACCCAAGGAAAGCAGCTTTGGAAAGCTGTGGTCGAGCATGCTCTGTTGGTGGTGGGCAAATTTCCAAATTTCAAAATAGAACCTAGCCGTTAAAGCGACTCACACAAGTAGCAAGCAGAGATGAGATTTGAACACAGATCTTTGAGTCCAAATTCCAGTACACCACATCACTTTATCTTGTTTTTAGCACTATGGAGTATAAGGATATCCATAGATGTCTAAATCAGTATAAGAGAGTGCCTTTAGCTACCCTAGCTAGAGTTTGGAGTCACATCTGGTGGTCTACCCAGGTATTGACCTTTAGTAACCATTCCAGTCCTACCCATCGGAGGGATTGTTTCTGCTTGTGTCTGTGACATACAGTGTGGTAAGTAAAGTCTTCTGAGTTCCTGTCCCCATTCCTGCACTCACCGATGCCACTTTCTGAGTCACATAGAAGTACTGGTGATGCCTTTTGCTGGAGAACCTTCCCTCATCTTAATCCTGCTAAGAACTCATACAGGAAAGTATGTTGTGGCAGCTACCCCTCCTTTCTCAGTTCACAGAGACAGTATGTGGGGAAGTTGATGTTGTGTTCATTTTCCTCAGCTCCAAAGAAGACATCAAAAATAGAAAAGATAACAGGTTCCTGTGGGAGGCTGTGTTTTCACTTCTTAATCTTGAAATTGTTGGCTCCACAGCTATTTCAGAATAGCCAAAGAATTCACAAGATTTCCTTTGAGTATTTAGAACATACTGGAAGGTCTGGCTAAGCAGTGGATAGACAATCATGCCTTTTCCTTGGGTCTCTGCAGTGATACATAGCTTCTTCTCCATTGGGACAAGGATGGAGGGGTACGTAGGAATCAATCTGGTGGACTCCATTTTGAGAAACACCAAAAAAAAGATGGCACAGTCCTCATGTTGGACTATAATAAGAATTCATATTTCCACAGCACTTTAAGGTCAGCAACTGGTGAGATGAGTAGTTCAAGGACTATTACTCCTATTTAACAGACAGAAAAACAAAGGCTGAGAAAGGTTGAGAGACTAACCCAAGATCACACTGGTACTGAATATGGGAACCAAGAAAGCAAACAAACAAAAATCCCTTCCATTTTTAGTTCTCCAGGAAGAAGCACTGGGTTCCAGCCCCAACTCTGAATTTATGGTGTGACTTTGGGTAAGTCTCTTAACCTACCTAGGTAGCCCTTTATTTCCTCATCTATAAAATAAAGGGATTGGACTAGACAGTCTCTACATTCTTTCCCAGCTCTCAATATCTGGTCTCATTCTATACAACTTTCCTTACATTCATTCTAACATTTATTTAAAATTTTAAAGTTTGTAAATCTCTATCTCTATCTTCTTCACCCTCACAACAACCCTGTGCTAGGAGAATTATTAGCATTGGACGTTGAGGCTTGGATGGACTTAGTCATGGTATCATGGCTAGGAAGTGTCAAAGTCAAGATTTGAACCCATATCTTCTTGTGTCCAAAGCCAATACTGTATGCTAGCCACTACACCATACTGCTACTTAAGCAGAATGAGTATTATTAACCTCATTAAAGATAAGGAAACTGAGGCTCATCCACCTTACAAGACTTGCCTAAGGTCGCTAAGACAGTAAATGTTGGCTCCAGGACAACTCAGGACATCTTACCATCTCTGCTTTCATCACATATTTCACCACCACCATACATCCTTTCCAGTCCTTTATCTGGAAGACAAAACCAACATTGTCATTGTTTCTGCAGTGTGGGTTCGGTGGTTTTTCAGTTGTGTCCTTTTCTTCCTAACTCCATTTGGGGTTTTCTTAACAAAGATACTGGAGTGGTTTGCCATTTCTTTCTCCAGTTCATTTTTCAGATTTGGAAACTGAAGTAAGCAGGGTTAAGTGGCTTGCTCAGGATCACACAACTAGTAAATGTCTGAGGCCAGATTTGAACTCAGGTCTTCCTGACTCCAAGCCCAGTGCTCTGTTCACTGCACTACCTAGCTCTTTCTTGTTTCTGCAAAGTCTATGACAATTACCATGCCATAGTTTCATTCATCCCTCCTATGACTACTCAGACAGAAAATTCCCTGGCCACAGTCCCACTAAGTATACTTTCCTCTCCCTCCCCCTCCATTAAAATGTAAGTTGCTTGGGAGTAGAGATTGTCTTTCTGTTTTTGTATTCCTAGTGCTTAGCACCATGCATGGTACTTAGAAGGTGTTTAGTAAATGCACGTTGACTGATCCACCCATTGCTATCTGTTGCTAGGGAGGCTGTGCCACACAGTGGAAGGAACCCTAACTCTGGACCTGTATTCAAATCCCACCTTGGATGTTTGCTGCCTGAGTGACTCTTAATCCTTCTGGGTCTCAGCTTTCTCATCTATAAAATGGGGATAATATATCATCCTCTCCCTACAGTGTTGTTGTAAGGACCAAAAGAATGTATTCTTGAAAATGCTTTTCAAACTATAAGGCATGGCCTACATTTTTATTCAGATATTGGTTGGTTAGCTTAGTTCTACTTGGCCACAGAGAACAAAACTAGGCACAGTGGGTTAAAATCTAGAGCCAATTTTGCCTTGATGCAAAGGAACTGGGTAGTTGGGTAGTGCCAGAGTGTATAGAGTGCTGGACTCGAAATAAGGAAGACTCTTTATGAGTTCAAATCCAGCCTCAGACACTTACTAGCTGGGTGACCCTGGGTGTGTCACTGGATCCTGTTTGCCTCAGTTTTCTCATCTGTATAATAAGCTAGAGAAGTAACTGGCAAACCACTCCAGTATATTTGCAAAGAAAACCCCAAATGGGGTCATGAAGAGTTGGCATGACTGAAAAATGACTTGAAAGGGCCCAACTTGCAAACAAACAGAGATATTTCAAAGTAGATTGAGCTACCTCAGGAGGCTGTGGGTTCTTGCTCATTAGCGGTCCTGAAGTGTAAGCTCAATGACCATTTATCAGGTTTATTGTAAAGGACATTCTAGTTCAGGTACAGGTTAGACTAATTGGCTTCTCAAATCCCTACCAACTCAGAGATTTGGTGGTTCTGTGAAAGTAGATAATGTATGCAAAGTGCTTCATTAACCTTAAAGTACTAGATAAAAGTCATCCATCATTGTTAATATGATGATCAGCAATTTTACACCTTAGTTAAAGAGGCATTTGGGTCTAAAAGATTTTGTTTCTGTTGGGCCTTTGTCAAGTCTGAGTAAGACTGATGTAAGCTTCTGCTCATCAGCTGGGAGTGTTCCCATCTGCTAAAACACCCGTGAAAGCTGTTCTTTTCAACAAGTGAATTGTTGGGCAGTCATTGAAAGTTTTTGTCAAATTCTCCAACAAATTCATCATGACTGATGCTTTCTTCTTCTAAAGATTTTTTAATGGATCCTCCAATGAGTCATTGATAAACTGCCTGTGAGGGTCTAGTTTTTTTCCAGGTGGATGAGTGTTAAGGTATTTGTCAAATTCAGATGATCACAGTTGGGTCTCAGGAAGATAAAATGGCATCACATTTTGCAAATTCTTCTACAAAAAGGCATCTACTGAGTTTTGCTCAAGCATTTATACTTGAATTCAATTCAATAAAAATGTATTTGGCTAATAGTATGTTCAATCTTGTCTGGGTTTTATGAAAACTCTGTTGCAAATATCTCTCTCCTTTAGGCATACTTCTGACAAATCTTAGGATCACAGATTTAGAACTGGGATATACATTAATACAGAAGTGAATTGCTTTGGATTTCCTTAGAGACCTTCTTGTCCAACTCTCCTCATGTTTCAGAAGAGACAGCTGAAGCCCAGGAGAGAACATGACTTTCCCAGGGTCATACAAGAGCAGTAAATTACAGGACTGGGACTCAAACCTGGCTCCAGTTCAATGCTTTTTCTGCCATCTCAAGTACCTCCAGACTCATAACTCTGGTAGTAAAAGCATAGCCCCTATCTCTCCCTGATGGTTCCAGAGTTGCAAGTTTCAGCGACGGTCTTTCTGGATAGAAGATCTTCTGTTTCCCTTGCTTACTGGCATCTGCTATGTCTATACCCCATTTCTCTTCTCATGGCTGCTAACTCATCACTTGCCTACTCTCTGGGTCCATTACTGTGTGATCCATCTCCTACCCTTAAAAACCTTTATACTGGCTCTGTCCAATACTTGGAATGCTCTCCTGCCTTGCCTCTACCTAAGCCCCTTCAAAACAGACGTCACCTCTTAGACAAAGCCTTCCAAATTACCCCAATTGTTGGTGCAATTTCCTCAACTACAAAATGAAGAAGTTAGACTAGTTGGTCTCTAAAGTCTTTTCCACTTCTAGATCTGGGACAGTTAGGTGGTATAATGATGAGAATCCTGGACCTTGACTCAGGAAGACCTGAGTTTAAATCTAGTCTTAGACACTTTACCAGCTATGTGACGTTGGACAAGTCACTTCACCTCTGCTTGCCTTCTCATAACAACCCATGCTCCCACCATCTTGAAAATTACTCCATATTTTCACTATGGTATCACCTCCAGTCATCCTGTCTCTATATTGCTACTGAAGAAAGTGAGGCTGATGACTCTGCCCCACCCTCCCTCCAATCCAATTCACCTGCAAGTCATGGCATCACCTGTCTGATGCCATGGTCCTCTTCCAGAATGAAAGACAAACAGCAACAATTGTTAAAACTCATCTGTGTATGTTTTCCCACCCCACCCCTACCTCCAATAGAGTGCAATGATCGTTTTAACTGTTAACTGAGGACAACAGTTGTTTTATTTTTGGTTTTGCATGCTATTTCCCCACTCCCATCCCTGCGAATGCCCAGCAAAGTGCCTGACACAAGGGTGGTACTTGTAGAATGGAATCCTTCCTCACGATTTAGCCAAGGGGACTCCCCCTAAAGCAAAACCATCTCTGTGACTCAGAGCAAATTTCTTCACTAGCATCATCCCTCAACAGAAAGGGAGATGAGAAAGACAGAGAAGGAAGGGTAGCCAAACTAGCCCCTGGATGAGCTATCAGCCTCATGATGGCTTCTTAGCTTTATTTTTTAAGAGAGGAAGAACACTTACATTCTTAAGTCTAATGGTGGCCTTAAATGACTCTTTAGCAATACCTTACAGGACCTCAGAGATAGAGTTGTGGGGGAGTCAGCAAGAATTGATGAAAGTGGCTTCTTTGGTGCCAGGTAGCAAAATTGAATTGTTAAGCCTCTAGCCCATTCCCTTATCATCCTTTACATTTTGAAAATGTTTGCCGGAAATCCAGGCATGCTCTGAATGCGTTATTGTTCCCATCTCTGCAGATAGAATCAGACTCAAGGAAAATGATTAAATTAAAATATAATCCGGTCTTGAGTAAATTGTAAGTCTGGGCTGAATACAAAGCATAATCCTTTGTAGATAGACCTTGTGCTCTCTGGCTGCCTGGGAGATTAAAATATGTGCAGATAGCTTGCAAACTGAACTGTTTCTTAGGAGTAACAAATGGAGAAGGTTTATCTGTGTTTGCATTTATCAACCCACTAAAGTTACCACCTTTGTCCATTGTCCAGTCCCAAATTTATGACATTTTTTCTTGAAATGTAAATGCCTTTAAAAACATAAACAATGTCTAATATCAATGCCTCTTGTGCCCAAGTGCCTTTAACAAAGACAGTGTCCATTAGGATCTGCTTCAAGCCTTAAGACATCAAATGGAATTTTCCTTGGGAATACTGAAGGCTAGACTGCTTGGTGTTGAGGTATCTGCAGCTATCAATCCTTGCTTTAACCTTTGTAATATATTACTGCTTGATTTTGATGGCATCTATATGCACTGTCTTTCATGTGCATGTTATATGTCCTTATAGTATGTGTTCACACCTTATTTTTCCCCCAAAAAAAGATAAGCTCTGTGGGTAAGAGACTACTTCATTTTTCATCTTTGAAATCCTAGCACAGAGCAGATACTCAATGGAAATGGGTAACAGTATTGATATCTATGTATTTCTAATGTAATAGAGAACATCCCATTTGTTGCGGGATGTTCCTTCCTCCTCATTCTCTCTCTCCTTCCTGTCCTCCCTCTCCCTCTCCTTTTCCCTTTCCCCTTTATCTCTCCCTCTCCCTTTCCCTTTTCCTCTCCTTCTCCCCTCAGTGGGACTCCTTGTACTATTCCCTTAGACTTCCTATAAACAGGAGTGGGGAAGGGGAGATTCCTCCCACCCTTGACCCACAGCTAATTTGGCTCCTTGCACATGACACCAAGCAAATATACTACTTAGGTAGGTCTGAATCTTTTATTCATCCTTAAAAAGTCCTTAGCTATTCTGACCCATGGCATCTGAAGATGTAACATGGAATAAGGAAAAAAATGAAGGATGCAAAAAACAGATGTGACTTTGAATCCAGTTATAAAAGTCTTTAGCTATATGACCCTGGGCAAGTCACTCAGCCTTGCTATAATTCCAGGTCTATAAAATAGGGATTATACTGTCTACCTTCTAGATTGTTTTTTAAGATATCACTTTATAAACCTTAAAATGCTAAGCTGATGGCTTTCTGAGCAGAGAAAAGTGAAAGGATGCAAGATATGGTGTGTTATGGAAGCAGGACTGACAGACCACGGGGAATGATTGGCTAGGAGGATTAAGGAGAAGGAAGAGTCAATGATGGATTATGAGGTTATGAGCCTGAGAGAATGGAGGTGCCATTGATAGAAATAACATCACTGGGAAGACAGGCAGAGTCAGGGGGGAAAGATGATAAATTTGACTGTAGACTGTTGAATTTAAACTATCAATAGGATACCCAGAGGAAGATGTTGAGCATTTAGTCAGAAATGTAGAATAGGTGCTCAGGAGAAAGTTTAGCTCAGAATATACAGATTTTAAGCACAGAGAAGACAATGACACCCATAGGAAGAAAAAAGGTAGAGAGAGAGGAGATCCATGATAGAACTTTGGAGGGTCTAACTGTACCAGATGTTAGATGCTGGTATGCAAAAGCAAGAATGAAATGTTCCTTGCCTTCAGGGAGTTTATGTTCTCTAGGGAGAAACAACACATATTACACATAAGTAGATGCAAAATATGCATAAAATAAATACAAACTTATTTGCAAGCGGGTGAAGACATTGGGGGAATGAGAAAATGCCTCATGTAAGATGTAGTGTTTAAGTTACATTTTTTGAAGGCGATAAGGGATTTTAAGAGATTCTAAACATGGAACACCTAATGCAAAGAAACAGAAACAGGAGGTGAGATGTCATCTGTAAAGACTGACAAGGTCAGGGTAGCTAGACCACAAAGTGCTTGAAGGAGAAGGGGGAGAAAAGAACAAGCAACTATATAGCACCTACTATGTGCCAGAAGTGCCAAGCACTTTACAAATATTATCTCATCTGATACTCAAAACAAACCTACAAGACAGTTGTGATTATTATTTTCCAGTTGAGTAAATTTAGGCAAACAGAGGGTAAGGGAGTTGCCCAGTGTCACACAGGTAGTGTCTGAGGCTAAATTTGCATTTGGATCTTCCTGACTCTAAGTTGGACCCTCTATCTACTGCTCCCCCTAGCTACTTTAAGAAGAATGCTGTGTACATTATTTGGGAAGAAGTAGGTTGGAATCATATTGTGATGGACAGATGGATTATCAAGTAACAAAATAGAATAAGAAAATGCAAAATATCAGAAGAGAGTAGTATTACCAAAGGAAATCACAGAACACTGTGATCTCACAAGAATCAAAATTTCACAGAAGCCCCTCCCTCAAAAAAATAATGGAAAGATACATGTTAAGTACAAGAGTACTACAACATATAACCAATGACAACTTAGGAAAATGAAGTATCAAAGACATGGACGACTTGAAAAAGGAGGTGGGCTGCACACGTAGTATTAGGAGTAAATGTGAATAGTAATAGTTCCTGTCTATATAGCACATTAGGAGGCAGCTAGGTGGAGCAGCAGATAGAGGCCTGGACCTGGAGTCAGGAAGACCTGAGTTCAAATCCAGCCTCAGACACTCATTTCTATATGACTCTAAAAAAGTTCTTTAACCCTGTTTGCCTCAGTTTCCTCATCTGTAAAATAAACTGCAGAAGAAAATAATAAACCACTCCAGTATCTTTGTCAAGGAAACCCTAAATGAGGTTATGAAGCGTGAGACATGAGTGAAATGACTCAACGACATATAGCACATTAAGGTTTGCGACACTCTTTGCATTTTATCACATTTGTTCTTCACAACAACCCCAGGAGGTAGGTCCTATTTTTATTCCCATTTTATAAATGGGGAAGCTGGAAACACTGTAATCTTCAACGTAAAGATCCAATTTGGCTTGATTCTTTAAGCATTGTCTTTGAACCATGCTTTCATGTCTGGAAGCATTATTAGAAGGTCCCTTAGGTATTCATTCATTTTGAGATTAAAAATTAAAATACACTTTATACATTTACTCTTAAGGGATTTCTCTTTTCTGCAATGGCAAGAGCACTAAATTAGAGTTCACAAAAGAGCAAAGATTTAGAAGAACTCAAAGCTCATGAATCTTTCTTCTTGACTCTTACTTTACAAAAAAAGGAAACTGAGGCTCAGGCGCTGATTTGCCCAAGATCATAGAAGGTAATAAGTGGAAGAATCTAGATTTGAACTTAGTCATAGGGTCCTTGTGAGCATGGATTGTTTCATTTGTACTTATATCCACAGTGCCTAGTAAAACGCCTGGCATAGTTCTGTTGAATCATTTTTCAGTCATAACATAACTCTTTGTGACCCCATTTGGGTATTTTTTTGGCAAAGATACTGGAGTGGTTTGTCATTTCCTTCTCTAACTCATTTTACAGATGAGGAAACTGAGGCAAACAGGGTTTAGTGACTTGTCCAGTCAGTGAGGCCAGATTTGAACTCAGGTCTTTCTGATCCAGGTCCAGGGCTCTATCCACTGAGCCATCTGACTGCCCTCCTGACATAGTAGGCACTTTAGCAAATGTTTTTTGACTACTTGGCTCCCAGTTCAGCTTTCTTTCTACTGCACTGCGTTGTGTGGATTACAGTGCTAGGTCTATCACCTCAATCAGTATGTAGTTAGGCAAGTCTCAACTCCTCCATTTTCTCATGTATAAAATAATGACCCAAATAACCCTTCTTAGCCCCCATACTCCTTTATGTAGTGTCCTCCTCATTAGAAGGTAAGCCTCTTGTGGGCAGGCAGATCTTTCTTTTTCTATTAGTATCCCCAGGTTTAGCCCAGTTTCTGACTCTCCAGTATGCTCATAACCATTGCCTTTTCATTCATTTATTCATAAAGGAGTTGAGATAGCTCTCTCAGGTTCCTTCTCTCTCTCAAATCTAGAGATCCTTCATTACCATGATAACGATTCTGGTATAAAGTTCTTCTATCATATCCATCTATATGTTTCTTGCAAGCTGTGAAAAGGGAGTTAATTTTCCCATTTTTTATTATTACAGTCTTCTACCTTGAAGGTTAAGTTTATTTGCTTCTCTCTGTAAGCTTTTTCTCTCCCTCCCTCCCTCTCCTTCTCCCTCTCCCTCTCTCTTTTAGCTCCATGGCAGATAAAGCTGAGAGCTTCAAATTAATCTGTCCCTTGTTCAGTACTGAAATTGAATTGGGGAGCTGCTGATGTTTTTCAACAACAGACTGGCTTAGTTGGATATCCTTCCCAAGTTCTGCTAATTCTTCCAATATCACCTCTTTATTTCTGTATGGATTTGCCCATTTGAAAAGATTATTTTTCAGTATCTTGTTACTCTTTTGGCTGTCTATTTCTTCCTAGAGAGGGAGCTATGGCATCACTACTTCCAAGGATAGAAGTATATAACAAGAATGTATGTGGGTATGTGAATATGTATGGATATGTTTGTGTGCATGTGTATGTGTATATATACACATATACATACATATGTGTATGTATATGTATATTATATGTATGCACATATATGTATTGAGCATTATAAATGCATCTAGTATTTTTCAGTCACCTACTGTGTTCCAGATACCACATTATGTGCTGGAGATACAAAGAAAAAAATGAAACAAGCCCTTCCCTCAAGAGGCTTATGTTCTAATGAAGGAAAGGAAATATGCACATGAAAATATAATGGAGGAGTATGTGATTTCCCTCTGCTCAGTTGATATAGTCACAGAAAACCTTGGATATAATCATAAGATATTAATGAAACTGTAGAGATGTGTCTACCCTCTGGTACCTTTAGGAGGATGAACAAGTCTCTGATTAAGTCACTGAGGGTTCAAACATCTCAGGAGTAATTGTCAAGTAAGGGTCTTGCAGGAGGAGGTAATTACACTCTCGATGCCCCATCCCCCAAACAGCTATCTAATATGTAAAGGAGGGAGAGATTACAAGTTAGGTGCTACCTATAGAGGAGACCCCCGTGGATGTGAGAATTCCTTTTTCTTTCCTGCACCCCACATTGCTCATGTTGCCTTGAAATGCAATTACTTAACCAACAGGAGACACTGTATCCAGTGGGGAAGCAGAGACATTCTAAACTGACAGGGTCAGAGAAGAGATTGGGTGGGGGCTACAGACGAATGAAAAAGAGATACAAGGTAATGTGAGGAGAAGAAAGGAGGCACTAGCACGAGGGGAGGGCAGGGGGATTAGGAAAGACCTAATGAAGAAAGTGGCACCTGAGCCAAGCTTCGAAGGAAATTAGGAATTCCAAGAGGCAGAGAAAAGAGGGATCCATTCCAGGTGGGGAAGAGTTATGCTTACAGGATTCCAGATCTACTGTTAGATGGGACCTGAGAGATCCAACCCCTCATTTTACAGATGAGGAGATGGAGGCTCAGAGAGGTTAAGTGAATTGCCACAAATCATAGAGGTAGTGAACATTCAAAGTAGGATTTAAGTATATGTATATGAATGTGTATGTGTGTACATGTGTGCACATGCACATCAACACGTGGTGCCTTGCAAAGATGGATGTGCTTGTGCATTGAGTGCATCCATACATGCATGTGTATGTGTGTATGCCTTGCAATGTATGATCCATTGTGTACACACACATGCACATCTGTATGTATGCTTGCTTGTGGGTGTGCATATATATATATATATGATGCGTGTATATTCTCATATATGTGCATATTTAAGTATATAAGCAGACATGTGCATATACACATATACATTTGCATACACACATTTGAGTATTGTGCATCTCTTGGGTATATTCTTGTGAGTGACTCAGAACTGGCTAGCTTCCACCTATTTTGAGTTATTCCCTCTCCATTTCTCTGGAGAGGAGGATGTCATTCTATCAGTTCATATAGGCTAGATTTGGGGTTTTTAGATTCCCAACCCCATCGTTTTGCAGGCGTTAACTAGGGCCCACCAAGGGATGGTGGCTTTCTCAAGCTAGCTCCTGCAAACCTTCTGGCAGGCTCCAACTGCCATCAACCTCCTTGTTTTTTTACCTTCCACTCAGAGAGGAAGTGTGGTAACAGAAAAAAAAATCATCCTAGGAGATAGAAGAGTTTATTTCACAAAAAGGAAACTGAGACCCAGAAAAATTACATAACTCATTGGTGACAGAGCCTGGCCCCAAGCCTGGGTCTTCCATGTTTTATCTGAATACTCTTTCTAACTCTATCTAGTTAGCTGAAGAACAAGCTGATTGGTGCAGTTTAGTTAACTGGTTTAGTTAACTAATAATCCCTGGTAAATCACCTCAGCTCTCAGTTTCTTCATCTATAAAATGGGAATGATCACATCTCATTAGACTTAAATCCCAGGTAGATAGAAGAGTCACAATAAAGTCTAACTTTTCAACACTCGTCAAAAAAGAAAAAGAAAAGAACATCCTGGAAGAGGTAAAACTATCAGAAATACTAAAAAAAAATTACTATCTCCTCTCAGCTGTTGCCTTTCCTTTCCACCAGAGACAGGAAGTCACATAGCTTGAGCTTCTGATTTCCCTTTAACTGGACTTTGTGCCAAACCAGCTAAGAAGAATTTCATCTTGTAACAGTGATAAAGCCCCAAGCCCTGGGTCTGTAGGCCTGGCTCTAATCCTCTAGTCTGAGAGAATTGGCCACCCAGAAAATACCCAATCCTGTCAGTACTTTTCCACCTAAGTGGAATCAAAGGGAATCTTAGAGGTGCCCAGTACTTAGTGGGAGTAATCTCTGTTATTATAGCACATTACCAGTTGATCAGCCATGTCCCCAGTAATCAGTATTCTGGGAGCAGGGAAGACACACAATTGAATTGGAGTCAAATCCCTTCTCTGCAGAATGCTAGCTGGGTGACCTTAGACAAGACATTTAATCTCTCCAGCCCTCATTTTCCTCATCTGTAAAACAAGGGCTTTGGAGTATCCCCAGAACTTACTCTTTAGGGGGCTCTTGGTTTATTTGTACCTAAGATCAGCTTTGCTTTACTCCACAACTTTCATTTCCTCTTAATGTGTATCTGCACCAATCAGCTTTTTTCTTCAGCTAACAAGCCATAATGAGATAGAAAGAGTATTCACATAAAACATGGAAGACCCAGGCTTGGGGTCAGGCTCTGTCACCAATGAGTTATGTTATCTCTCTGGGTCTCAGTTTCCTTTTTTGTGAAATAAAGGTTAAAGGTTAAATAATCTCTATGATTCTACCCAGATCTAACATCCTATGCCTTTTAAAAATTACATCTACAACATAAGACCTTTCCTTAGCTGATATTATACAAGAAGCAATTCACTGTTTCTTTTTCTACAGGACATAGCAGGAGATTTTGCTATTTTCCCCCCCATTAAAGTGCAGCTGAGATGTGTCCCCAGGGTAACAGAGATTGAATATATTATGTATTAATTTCTATATCTACATTATCATCAAAGAAAGATTAAGTTATCTTACTTCTGCTCAGCCATTCTAAACCTCAGTTTGCTCATCTGTAAAACGGGGATCTGCAATGCCCGCCCTGCCTAGTTCACAGTGACAGGAGTATGAAATGAGATAATATAACATAAAAACACACTATAAAACTGGAAGAGAAGACATTAGTCTCCTCTCCTACAAAATGAAATGGTGCAACGTGTGGTGCAATGATTTGGGGGCCCGTAATCAATCAGGAGATTGGGACAAGTGAATTAAGTTCTTTCATTCTAAATTTTGTTCCACCTGGGAAAGAAAGCACCAGTGTTGACGTAAGACCTGGGTTTGAGATTGAACTTGGAAGCTTATGAACATGGGTAAATCATTTAGCCTGTGAGTTCCTCATCTGTAAAATAAGGCAGTTGGTCTAGATAAATCCTAAATCTATGGTCCTTCAGGCTGACTGTTGCTATTGTAGGCTATCTTCTTTTTTGGCTTATACTCTTGCCTCACCACCCACTGCTTTTCCCGAGGTCAGTGCTGTCAGTCATTGATAAAGGTTGCGCTTTACTGTCATTTTAACCAGACCTTACTTGCCAAAGGTAGTGTGTCCTCAACCCTAGTTCAAGCTTGAACCCTCCCCAGTTGGGCTGGCCCTCTGCAATATACTGTCTAATGGGCATCTCCCTCTCTAATTATATTTTAAACAGAGTGCTGGGCCCATAACAACTACTCAATTCTTGTTGACTGGTGGATCATTTAAATCCTTTGTTTCCTAGAGTCTTGAGTTCTTAATTTCAATCACCTAAATGTGCCAATGGAGATCAGTTGCCAGAGGTATGATCTGCAAGGATTTCTAAGAGTATGTGGACAATATTTTAAAGATTTTTTTTAAAGCCTTAGTAATTTAAAAAAAACAAACTTTCACCAGGTTTTCTCCCGAAAACTATTTTACTTAGCCTATCCCAAACTTTCAACTTCCTGGGCATAACTAGTGTCATGCTACTACTTTGCTAAAATATGTAAATATTTCATTATAAACATTAAATACATTTAAATAGGAGCTAATTCTTATGTTATTCCTATGAGAATGGAAAGTCCAAAATGAGCTGAGATTTTCAATAAAGGGATTTTGAAACCTTGTTGGGGCCAAGCTTGATCCCTCAACCAAGTACATAGAATTCTGAGTTTAGATCCCAGAAGACCTAGGTTCAATCCCGTGACTGATCCTAGCTGAGTAACGATAGCTAGCATTTCTATAGTGCTCCGAGTTTTGTAAAGTCCTTTCCAAATACGGAGTCAGGAAGGCTTGAGTTTAAATCTAGACTCAAACACTTAGCAGCTGTGTGACCCTGGGTAAGTCACTTAACCATGTTTGCCTCAGCTCCTCATCGGTGAAGTGAGCTGGAGAAGAAAATGGAAACCACTCCAGTATCTCTGCCAAGAAAACCCCAAAAAGGAGTCATGAAGAGTTGGACACGACTGATCAACAACCACCTTCATGTGCCTCAGACAATTACTTAGGACCCACTGACCAAGTCCTACACAGATAGTGATCTGCTTTGGTGGAAGAAGTTCCCGCCCTGGAATTCCCCACTCTGACAAAATCACGGACCCTTTGCATGAGCTTGTTGGAAGCAAGAGGAAGAATATTAAATGATAATGGAGGGAAGACAGAACCACTCAATTCCTATTTGGTTTTTTTTTTTAATTGTTATTTCTCTAGAGGGAGAATGGTCTTCAGATTGAAATGGACTGAAGTAACATGATCAACAGGGAATTAAAACCAGTTTGATGAGTTAAGTTCAATCATTTCCCAGGATCTTAAAGAAGCTAGGCAATACAGCCCATGAAAAACTCTTGGTGAGCTCTGAACAAATGTAGAAAAAAATGAACATTTCAGCTGGAAACGCTGAAAATGAAGACTGACAGAGTATATAACTTATCTTCAGATATTTTTTTAAATGGTAGACTTAACGTGAAGTAAGCCTATATTACAGGAACCATATTAAGACACATTAACACCCATTAACAACTTTAAAAATAATCTCCAACAGAGAGCTAGCTAGCTCTAATTTATCAGTCACTCCTTCTCCTCCTTTTTTTGTCTATACCCCTCTGTGTTTGTGTATACTTTTTTTTCCTTTTATGTAATCAATTTGTATACCAAACTCACCCTGCTTTCTGTACTTGGCATTATTTCATATAAATATTTCTTGTATTTGTCATTCTTAATTACATTTAGCATTCCACCTAATTGATATGCCACAGTCTGTCACAGCCAGAGGGCCTCAACTGTTGGGTTTTTAGGTTGTTTCCAGTTTTTCAGAAGCATGAATACATGCTATAAATAAGAGAAGGTAGTGGGGTATAGTAGAAGGAATTCTGGGTATGGAGTTGGAGGACCCAGATGGTAATCTTTACACTGACTACCTGCCTGATCTTGGACAAACTGAGCTCTTTGAGACTCATTTTTCTCATCTGTGAAATATTGAACTACCTGGTTTCTAAGGGTTCTTTCAATTCTAGCTCTTTGATCTCTGAATGAAGAGGTTTTCTTTAGGTTAACACTCAAATTTATATTCCTTCTTATCAGATCAGTGGGTCAATGTTGTGGAGTTGTTTCAGTCATGTCCAGCTCTCCACGACCCCATATGGGGTTTTCTTGGCAAACGTACTGAGATTATTGTCATTTCCTTTTCCAGTTCATTTTACAGATAAAGAACTGAGGCAGATACCCAGGACCACACAGCTAGTAAGCATCTGAGGTCATCTGAACTCAGGTCCTCTTGGTTCCAGGACTGGCATTCTGTCCACTGCACCACCTAGCTCTGTCAAAGGGAATACTTATTATTATAACCCTTATAGTATACTATCAGATTAGTTTATCTTCAAATACTTCAAAGTTTGAAAAAAGGCTTAGACTTGCTCTCCAGTCTCTGAGGGCAGAATTGGAGCATTGAAGTGTAAGTTGTAGGTGGGTTGTGGGAAACCTTTACATAAGGAAAGACTTTTGATCATTTCAAGCTGTCTAAAAATAGAATTGGTTGCCTCAGGAAGTAGTGAGTTTCCCATGTTTGAAGTTTTTGAAAAAGAGTTTGGATGACCACTTGTTAGGGATGCTGCTTTAGTACTGGGCACAGGGATCACCTCTGGAGTCCCTCTCAATTTTATGATTCTGGGATTCTAATTTTTCATAGGAGAAAATCATGTAATGAAGTTGTTGATTCTCAATTTGTCTAGACCCATGTTGTCCTTTATGGATTGGTTTCTTGTCTTGATGGCATATTTTGTAGCCATGGGGCCACAACTCATTTGGTAGGCAGTGTTTCAGCAAAGATAGAGTCATCAAGGGAGCAATCAAATGGGGAGGGGAAGTGGTAGGTAAACATACCTGGAGATAGGGCAGGATGAGGCAGGGGAGAACAAGAATCCATGCCATTAGTTTGGCATCTTATTTGGAATATATTACAGGTGACCTTTGTATCATTTTACTTCTCAATAGCATGTGCACTGGAACTGGGATGGGATAAAGGAGAAATCCCAGGGAGAATTCATGTGCCTACTCTGTTGTGTGATTGGGTAAAAATGAAGGACAAAAAAAGACTAATGCTCTTTTTTGAAAGAAAAATTAATTATCCCTGCTCTCTAAACCCTTCTAGATTACAAATTACCAAGAATTGTGTGTGATAACTTCCTGGTATCATAAACTCTTAGGGATGGAAGGTTTTTAACAGATCAGCTAGTCCATCTTCATCCTTTAAGTAACACAAATAAGATAAAAATCTAACCTACTTTTCAACAGCTTCTCAGAAGGGAGACCTCAGCAAGCTATACTCTATGAAGTGAAGTCAGCCATATGAGGAAATCCCTCCTCCTGTCTGACCTAAATCTCCCATATTGCAACTTAAACTCACCTCCTTTTTTGTTGTTGGGCCAATGAGTACTCTGAGCTGGAAGTGTTCAGGTGACCTTGTGAGTTCAGGAGATCCAAAAGTCTGAGCAGAGGCAGCCGCTGGAGCAGTAGTGGTTGACAATGGTAACAGAAGATGAATGTGGCCAAGGATGATGTGGCTGTTTCAGGAAATGCACCCCCTTGTGGTAGAAAGAAGTGTTGGCTATCAATTCTACAAAGCCCAGTTGGGCTGCCAGTCTAGTATGGAGTTACACCTAAAGGGAACTTTATAAGGGCCCCACAAAGAGAGAAAAATGACTTCAAGACTCAAGAGTTGGGAAGTACTCAAATTCCCCTTGGCCACATGTATTCTCTACCACTATACTGTCAACTTAAGCTTACTCTCCCCAACTACATTCTATAGGCAAAGGGAGAATGCCCAGGTTTGGGGGACACTGGTTTGTATTCAGCTTTATTCTTCCTTATCAGTAAATGCCTTTTCTAAAATGAAGTCATCGTTGAGTATTGATTATTACTACAGAACACACCAGTGGGGGCTTAGGAGCTAAAGTATTTGAGACTATAGCCCCTCAGATTTACCCCTAGAATCCAGAGGAAAGAAGCAGTAATCCTGCTAATGGTAATGGGAGTTAGGAGACTACTCTTACAGGAAGCTTAACCCTTCAATAATGACTCATGTTTACATAACACTTTAAGGTTTACTAGGTACTTTACTCACAGCTAACCCCTGCTATTTCTTGCATCTCCTGAATGTGGAAACTGAGGCTTAGGGACAATAGTTAATATAAATCTGATCCAATCAAAGCCAGGTCTTCTGAGTCCAAATCTAGCATTATTTCTATGATGTACTATATATATATATATATATATATATATATATATATATTGTTGCCTGGTCTCTCAGTAATGCCCAACTCTTCATGACCCCATTTGGGGTTTTCTTGGCAGAGTACTGGAGTGGTTTGCCATTTTCTTCTCCAGCTCATTTTACAGATTAGGCAACTGAGACAAACAGGGTCAAGTGACCTGCCCAAGGTCACACAGCTAGTAAGTGTGTGAGGCCAGATTTAAACTCCTAATTCTAGGTCTGGTGCTCTATGCACTAGGGCACCACCTAGCTGCCACTATGCATTGTATATCTGTGAGCCAACAGCAACGGTAGTGTTCATTATATTATATAATATATTATAAAATTCCTTAAAATTAAAAAAATGAAGGCAGCATGACATAATGGAGAAAGCTCATCTTGGGATCAGAATCTCCTTCCTCCAATATAGAGTAACCAACAGGCTATGTATGACACAGTGGGCTCTAAAGCTGACCTCTACTTTAGAAATGAGTTGGGGACATTAACAAGGGAAGAAGCATCGTGGTCTGGTACCCAGAAAAGTCTTCAGAGCATTATTGAGGTTCCATTGAACAAGGAATCATTCTGGACTCCTCACTACAGCCCCTCTTCACCTCATGCCTGGAGTCTTCCAGTGGGTCTGCATTCCTCCAGTCTCTCCTTACTCTTAACCAAATTCCATTCAGCCACTAAAATGATTTTCCTAAAATGAAAGTCCACTCATGTCACCTTCAGTAAACTCCAATGACTCCCCATGGCCTCAAGGATCAAATACAAAATGCTCTGTTTGACATTTAAAGCCCTTTAGAACTTGGTCCCCTTGTACCTTTCCAGTCTTCTTACTCTTTACTCCCCAACACACACTTTTCAATCCAGTGACACTGGCCTCTGGACTGTTCCATCTCCTGGCTCTGGGTGATTTCTCTGGCTGTCCACCATGCCTGGAATGCTCCTCATCTCCACCTCCTGGCTTTGCTGACTTCCTTTAAGTCTCAGTTAAAATCCTACCTTCTATAGGAAACCTTCCTTAACCTCCTATAATTCTAGAGCTTTTCCTCTTTTAATTATTTCCTCTTTATCCTGTATGTAGCTTGCATCGTATATATTTGTCTGCATGTTATTTGTCCTCTTAGATTGTAAGGTCCTTAAAGGTAGGGACTGTCTTTTGCCCTGGTAAACCCTACCCCCCAACAATTCTCTCAACAATTAAAGCTAGGACCTGTGTTACAGATACAAATACTTTATTCTTATAACTGCAAAACACTTTAGAGATAATTTCATCTAAACTCCTCGTTTTCAAAATGAAGGAGGTAGGGTGTAGATAGTCTCACAGGTCATAATCATTGCTAGCATTTACATAGAGCTTCAAGGTTTGCAAAGTGCTTGACAAATATTATCTGATTCTCCCAACAGCCCTGGAAAGTAGGTGCTATTATTATCCCCATTTTAGAGATTAAGTGACTTGTCCTAGATCCCACAGCTAGTAAGGGTCTAAGGTCAGATTTGAACTCAGGTCTTTCTGATTCTAGTTTCAGAGCTCAGTCACTGTGCTAGATGAAGTGCCTACCAACAGTTAAACAGTATCCTCTGTCTCAGTTCAATTCAACATCTACTAAGTGCCTATGTAGGCATGTCCAAATCCTGGATTCTTTCCATTGTCCCATACTTTCTGGGCCAGCCTGACTCTTCCCCCATTCTTTTTGGTGTGAACTTACTCAAGTGAAAGAAAAGATCACATCCTTTACCATTATTCTATATTTGTTTTTAAGGAACCTTTAAGATCATCCCTAGATCTTGAATTCTGACCCTGTTTCTTCATGTACACAAACTCATTTCACAACCTTGCTTTTCCGGTCTATGTTTCCTATGTATAAATACTGGTCCACTTCTTTCTTCATCCTCTCCTATCCCACCCAGTCCTTCAAGTCAGTGGCTTTCAGTTTGTATTTCATTTTATTCTTTGGAAGTTCATTGTGAATCTATGGGAAAAGAATAATCTTAAACACGGAGCCAAAACTTTCTTCTTTATAGACTAATCTTGCAGAGAGTCCACTAGAAGAAAGAAATAAATGAGAATTTTTTTAGTGGTTTTCAAGATTTACCTAGTTCCCATTCATATTTTAAAATTAATTTTGTTTTTTTAATGAACCAAAATGTATTTTCTCCCCTTCCTATTCATCACTTTATCGGGAAACAAAAAGCAAAACAAATTCCTTGTAACAAATACACGTCGTCAAGCAAAACAAATTCCTTTATTCACCATATTCAAAAAAGTATACCTTTCGATCTGTACATTCAGTCCTCACTTCTCTGTTAGGAAATGGGCACCATGCTTCCTCATCTCAGGTCGTCTGGAATCACAGATGGTCGTTGTGTTTGTCAGAGTGCTCATAGCTTTCAAAGCTACTTATCTTTCCCCTGTTGTTTACGAATTGGTCGATGCCCCCTCCTTAGCTTCACAGTCAGTCTTGTAGCTTTGCCGTGCTCCCCATGTCCGTGTGATCTGGGGACAGAAAGAAATATATTCAGAGACCCTCCAAGCCACTGAAAGAATCCTAAGGAAATCAAATAGGATGTAATTTTAGTCTTCAAGCTCCTTTTCATCCTGATTTCTTTTTGTGGTTGCTCTGAATGAATGAAATTTTTGTGTATACGGACAACTACATAAGAAACAGGGTAGAATATTGTTAGCAAGCCAGCCTTGGAGTCAACAAGACCTATATATAAGTCCTGCCTTTGGCATATATTAGTTGTGTGACTATGGGCAGGTCATGTAACCTTGACCCTTGCAGTGGTCAAGACACTTCTTTCAGCTTCTAAGTTGCAAAGCAGAGACTTTCCTTAAATGTAATGTATTCATTCATTCATTCATTCATTCATCCATTCATTCATCCATTCATACAAATGAAATCATTGGACCAGTGCAAACCATATCTCCTGTAACCCAATAAAACCATATAGGAGACTAAATAGGAACTGGATCTGTATAATAAGGTGTATGGGTATATATGTATGCATGTACATATGTATATATGTGTATCTATCTCCGTCTACCTATCTATCCATTTGCCCATCTATCTATCTAGCTCTCTCTCTGTCTATCCATCTGTCTGCCTGTCGTTCTGTCCATCCATCCATCCATCATCTATCTAAGCACCTGTCTGCCTGTCGTTCTGTCTGTCCATCTATCCATCTACATCCATCTATCTAGTCAATGACTCCAGAGGAGAAGTGAGGATGGTGACCTTGTACAGCCCTCCCTCATTCAAAACAAAGTCAAGTACAAGTCATGTCATCATTTCTCCAATGGCATGGTCTTTGGCAATGAAGGACAAACACAACAACAATCTATCTATCTGTCTGTCTGTCTACCTATCTATCTATCTATTTGCCCATCTATCTATCTAGCTCTCTCTCTGTCTGTCTATCCATCTGTCTGCCTGTCGTTCTGTCCATCCATCCATCCATCATCTATCCAAGCACCTGTCTGCCTGTCGTTCTGTCTATCCATCTATCCATCTACATCCATCTATCTAGTCAATGACTCCAGAGGAGAAGTGAGGATGGTGACCTTGCACAGCCCTCCCTCATTCAAAACAAAGTCAAGTACAAGTCATGTCATCATTTCTCCAATGGCATGGTCTTTGGCAATGAAGGACAAACACAACAACAATCTATCTATCTGTCTGTCTGTCTACCTATCTATCTATCTATCTATCTGTATCTTTCAGGGGAGGAAATTCCCTCTACCACTATAAGTGAGCATTTTCCTTGCAACTAGTCTAACAAAGTTGCCCAGAGCACCAAGATTAAGCGATGCAGGTCAAGCGGCCAGTCTGTGCAGGAAGAAGCACCTGAACCCAAGCAACGCTCACCTCAAGGCTGCTGATTTCTTAGCCAGTATACTAAGCTACCTCTCATAGCTACATGCATACCTATATAGGATGGCATAGTAGATAAATAGACCAAATACTGACACCTGCATAAACACTTCATAAGGACTACCCAGAATGTGAATTGAAAATGAAATTTTATTTTGGTGTTTCAGGTCCCCCACTGATAGATGGCCTAATGACCAATTATTTTCTTAATTTTCTCATCAACTTTTCACTTGGAAAAAAAAGCTTTTATCAGGCCTTAGGGTTATCTGCCAACAAATAGAGATGCCAGTTAAAACACCCTGAGAAACATTTTGTCAAACTCAGGTCAGTTGAAGAAGTCTAGAATTAAGCAATGCCCTTCCAAGATGACGACTGGGTCTTACTTGGAGTGTCTGAAAATCACTGAAAAGTGAAAGATTGAGTTAATCCACCAGTTGTTTTGTCTGGTTTCGTTTTAGTATCAAACAACTGGTTTGATTTTCTTCTCCCTCATGGGATTGACTGATGTGGGCTGAGAAGACGCAGCTGATTGACATGTTTAGTGGAGTGCAAATGAGAGGTTAAGAGGAAACCTGTCATGTTCTCTTTGGAACAATAGGCAGGAACTCATTTCTCATTATTACTTGTTAGCATTTTGAGTGTACACCCCAGAGTGACATACATGCTCTGCATAAAGAACTTGAATTCTTAAGACCAAAATCGAGTTTCATTTGCAGGTCTGTCTTTCTTACTATGGCTTTTAGCAGATATAGGTCATGACCACAACCCTGAAGGTTACTTCTAATGTAGGCCAGTCAGAAAGCTTTAAAACAATTCAGAAGTTCCTGCCAATATTCTAATTTGCTGCTTCTGATCTTCCAGTTATAATTCAGGCAGAAACTATTATACCTCTAAGTTGGGAAAGACCCCTCAAAAGTTGAAGTAATTTTGAACGCTTTGTTTGGGAAAGATAGTGGGCAAGGCAAAATGGAATTGCATGGCTGCTGTTGCTTTAATTAGGAAACAGACCAATGTGCTTGTGATCTAAGAAAAACACATACCAGGAGATTCCACATGAAAATAAAGAAAAAGGTGACCTGGTGTTCCTTAATTATGAAGTTAGTGTGAAAAGAGATCTAATATTATAGTAATAGTACTTCAAGTACTTTACATATATTATGTCATTTAACAGACCAGTGAGGTAGGTGCTATTAATTTACAGAAGAGGAAACAAAGTCTAAGAGAAGTTAAGAGCCTTGCCCAGCTAGCAAGTATTTCAAGCAGGGACTGAACTCAGATCTTCCAGATTCTGGGTCCAAGAATCTATCCTCTACACCACCTACCTTCTTCTCATGCATGGCCATGGAAGCTTGTTCGTCTAGTGAAATTAGGAACCTGTGCTTCTGGTGAAAATGAAGAGTTCTTCATTGGTAACTAATAATTTCACAGGGGCTATTTTCCATGAACTGATATTACAAAGTAAATCAATCCCACAATCCATGACCATCTCCTCAGCTGAATCTGTTTTAAATATTCTTATTTATTTTCACAGGTAAAAAAATATTATTGGATCAACATAGGAACAATCTGAAGTTGAACAGTTGTGACCCAACACTTTCCAACACTTTTTTGAAGTAACCAAACCAATAATCAAAAGAGCAAATTTTTCTTTGAATCCCTTTCTAATCTACAAAGTATACAACATTCCTCTTACTGTAGGCTGTTATCACTGGGTTTCATCCCACCATCTTTTATCAAATGTCTTGTAATATTTGTACTTTATTTTCAATTAACACTTTTTCTTTCTTTCCCTTACATCTCTCTCTACTTCCCCCCAAAATTAGAACTCTAAAAACGATATGTATAGTCAAATGAAATAAATTCCTGTATTGGCCATTCTCCAAAATATCTGTCTTATTCTGCATTCAAAGAAACAATCTAAAACATTCTTCCTTACTCTGACAAGGCACATAACAATTTTGATAATAATATTATAGACTTGAACTACCATTAGTCTCTTTCTAGGGTTCTTAAAACTCTTAATATAAATAAAAATCATGCCTGAGTATCTAGAGGAGGAGAAAACATACAATGGGAAAGTAATTCATAGAACTGTATATATCTTTCTTTTATTCTAAATGCAAGAAACTATGCTTCCAATTTACATGGTGTATTCAATTGATCCCAATGTGAGAATTCCAGCTTGGGTGGTCCTATTTGCTGTTTAGGTTTCCTTTGATTATGGTGATAACAAATACCATGTTGAAGGAGACCAGCTTCCAGATGGTGAGTTTCAAGTAAGCTCATATGAAACTCATGTCCAAAAGCAAGTTTCTACACCTGGCCAACAAATGTGTCCTGGCGATAGAGTGTTTACTGTAATGTAACACCCACATGTGCTTGACATCAGTTAGGGTCGCAGAAAACATAATTCCTATTCCTTTTTAGAATTGTGTCTGTGGACATACATATCTCCTTGGTTTTTTCAATTGAAATATCAGTTATAATTACTCAAATGTATAGGGTGTTTAAAGAGTTGTACTTCCCTCAAAGCACCATAGTAAGGTACCTTTATATCATTATCCTTATTTTACATTTGAGGAAACTAATGCTTAGTGAAAAACTGACTTGCCTATAGTCACACACTTATTGTCAACGAATTAATGAACCTTCCCCTTTCCCTTTTTCTCTTTCTCCAGGCACTGGCGTTCTCAGTATCATGAACTGGGAGCATAATCAATCTTAGAAAACCTAAGTAACTCTATTGCTTGTCATCTCATTTAGTATTTCTGCATGTGTAGTTGCCCTCATGATATTCAACCCTGTGTGAGCTGCCGTTATAGCGAAGTTTTTCATTTTGAAAAGTATATAGATGAATAAAAATTAGTAAGTGAAAAGTATTTTGACAAAATTTATTTTCCTTTTTGGAATATGGATCCAAATTCTCAGATCTATGGATTACACTAGTGCCCAACTCAAATGCCTCATCTTCCATATACAACTCCTTTCTTGATCACCAAACTTACTATGTTTTCACTTTCATAGGCTATACCAATAGATCACAAATTTTGACAGGTTCTATCCATCCAGAAAGTTTGTTTGTAAAAGTTCATTGACAGACTCTGTGCCTGTTGTCCAAAGATCAGTCTAGACAAATGCAAAGAGGTTGATGAGAAGATTGTATATGAGGAAGGGGAGGATCTATTCTGGCCCTAGTAATTCATGATAATCCATCTACCAACATTACAGGGGTTTTAATATGCGTCAGTGGAAGGATCACAAGAGAATCATGGGATCATAAGTCCATCACTCAACGAGTACTTATTAGATTCCTAAGAACAGTGCCAGGAATACAAAGATGAAAATAAAACAATCTCATCTCTCAAAGAGCTGATATTCTATTGGGGGAGACAATACAGACACATATAAGTATAAACAAAATGAATACAAGTCGGTACTTTCCTTCTTTCTTTGGTCTTTTTGGGATTGCCGGTAGAGGTGGTGGTGTGCTGACAAATGTTTAATGACCAACTCTTTGAGGAAAAATATATGTGCAAGACATTCTTTTAAGCTTAATGTTTATTAACATTTTCTTGGTCACTTTCTTAAGTACAGACAATCAGCAAAACAATACATCAAGCACTGATTGGTAGCTTTTCTTGATTTCCAAATGAAAAGATTCACAGTGAAAATTTAACAATCAGTTCTCACACGTGATTCAAGCTGACTCTAGTAGACCCCTGGCTGGAAGTTTAGTAGTGATACTGATGTAGCTATGTGGTTCAGTGACTTTTCAGGAATAGTCCCAAGTTGCTTTCCAAAAAGACTGAATCAATTCACAACCCCACCAACAGTACATTAATGTATTCATAAGTTTCCATCTCAAAAGACCATTGGAAAAAAGTGTTGCTTTGCTTGAATGGATCTCTGATTTCTGAGTATGAAAAATGCTACTTTTGGGTGTAACCAATCTAAACCTTTAGGTTTAGTGTCCAATCCTTCATGCTATATTATATGCTGCTATATACAAAAGAAAGCCCTTGTTTTTAATAAGTTCCAAAAAGTCTACAGAGAGATTTTAAAACAATACCTAAAAATGGCTTACCTATCCAACCAAACTCCAAGCATATCAACATGAAAGATATTAGTACTCCCTCTATAAGCTGTGGGGTTTTTTTTGTCTTTCTCTTTATGTCCTATCTGCCCTATTACTTCAAGTTAGGGGTTCTTACTTGGGGTTTATGAACTTAGTTTTAAAAAAAATACTTCAATAACTATTTCAATATAAATGTTTTCTTTTGTAATCGAAGTTTTATATTTTATGTATTTAAAAAAAACATTATTCTGGGAAAGGGTTCAGAAATCCATCAAACTGCCAAAGGGACTCATTACATAAAAGGGTTAATAATTCCTGCTTTAAGAAATGGTAAGAATGAATGTACTCTCCTGCCCTATCTATTTCCTTGGTAAGGTAGAGTTTTGCAAACATGTCATTTGGGCATGGAACCCCCAAGAGAGAAGAAACCCCTGGAACGCTAAGTCAATAGACTGCCACCAGCATCTTTTAAAAGGTAAAAATTCTCTTAATTACTAGTTGTCTTAGCTGAGTTAACAGGATTAACCTGTTCTTTCATTACTGTGCTCTTGCTATCTGCATTGGGTAAACTGCTCATGAAAGATCCATGGGGGAGTACGAGTCAGGATTACATAGGATTGGTAAGCAATATAGGTTTGTACTCCATTCTGTTGGATGGCATACCCACATTGATGAAATCACAGATGCACTAGAAGACCAAAATGTTTCAGGCCTATCTGCCATGCTCTTAGAGACTTTTTATTTGTGCTGACTTTGCTATGAATCATTTGGTTAATTTTGGACAGGACAATATCTAAGCTTAAGGTTTAACAGATATCCTCTGGAAACACATCAACACACTTGCTGACTGTTCCATGAGAAGAAAGATAAAAGAGGTCATAAAAACAATGTATCTTCTCATTCTTTGAATGTACTTGCAATATTTCATTGGGAGATAGGAAGTATATGGACATATACAGACATTTAGAGCACTCCATAGAAAAATATCCAATTTTCCATATTGTAGAAGAACTAAAGATAGTTTTCCAGGATGTCCAGATCTGGTACATAGCTATAGATATAAATGTGACTATAGATATAAATGTTTATTTGTGTATGTATATATATGTGTGTGTATTTGTGTACATGCACATATAAAAATTATATGTATGTATATACACAAACATGTATTATATATGTATTGTATATGTATGTATACTTTGATACAGTATAGATCTAGACATATCTAAATTTATGGATCTACAGATATACTGTATCAAGTGCCAATAAGAATAATCCACGTGCTCAAATGAATGACTTGGATTTATCCTTACCATTTACTGATGTATGAATTACGCCAATTGAGCAAAAGCTGTTATCTAAAGAAAACTCAAGAATGAGTGGAGAACTGTATTCAAATTCCCCTGATAATATGGACAGAACCCAAACATATAGTTCAAAGGTATGATATTTTGTGTTCCATGCTCAATGAAATGTATTTTTTCTTCTTCCTCTCTCCTCCAACTACAGTTAGGTGTACAGAAAGAATTACTTGCTAGGAAACCTCTGATTTCAATGGATTTCAAAATATTTGGTCAAGAACCATTCTTCCTAAATGTCAATAAGGAGCTGAGTAAGGAGCTGATGTAGGAATTTCTGAGGGTACTAACTACTTGGTATTAGTACTAACTTCTCTCTATTTCCTTATCTATCAGCTATACATGGCATTACCTGGTCTATTAACCTCACTATGGATATACGGGAATCTCATGGAAAGGCCATCAAGACAATGATTGCTTACCTCCAATACGGTATCTCAAGCCATTGGTTATTTCTGTTGAGTCATTTTTCAGTCATGTTTGACTCCCTGTGATCCCATTTGGGGTTTTCTTGGCAAAGATACAGGAATGGTTTGCCATTTCCTTCTCCAGCTTGTTTATATAAGGAAACTAAAGCAAACAGAGCTAAGCGACTTACCCAATGCCACGCTACTAGTAAATGCCTGAGGCCATATTTGAACTCAGAAAGATGACTCCCTACCCAGCTCTCTATAACTGTATCCTAGCTACCAAATGCCTAGACCATTGAACTCTGCCTCTATTAGAAGGAGATCTGAATATACTTCTACCATTTTTGGATTTCCTCTGGACGAGAGCTTTCACTCAACTGGCATAATCCATGCATCCGCAAATGGTGAGATTAGTCCAATCCATTCATTTGAACACTTGGATTATTATTCTCAGTATTTTTTCTTTTCAACCAATTAATATAAAATTATCCCATCTTATGATAAGGAATTTTGGACTCTCATAGTTCTTTGATTCTGTTTTTGGAATTCATGTTAACTTTGTCCCAAGGTAAGGAGAGCTGGATACACCATTTTTCTTTTGTGAAATTGCATGTTTCACATCCTTTCCAACAATTCTAAAAGGAATTGTGCTCTACGTGTGTGTGTGTGTGTGTGTGTGTGTGCACGTGTGTCCTGCAAATGAGCACTGAACTGAGGATCTCTTGGTTCTGAGTTCCACTCTGGCCATCTACTATTTGTGTGGTTTTGAACAAGTCTCTTAACCTCTTTCAGTTTCAGGTGCCTTTTTGCGCCCATCTCATAAAATAGTTGTAAGGATCAAAATACATTATTTTCGGTGCTTTGATGGATCTATGATCTTGTTCAGGGTAGTTATATAAAATGCTTGGCAAATAGAAGCACCAACCATTATCAAAATACTACACCTATCAAGGCTCTTATATTATAGGTAATCAATGCACATACTTTCCCATCATCCTACATTACCAGAGTGATTTGAAATGGGAAGACTAGACTAGCAAAAAGCTGAAGATAGGTGATAATGTGTTTTTCTTGCATGGACACTACTTGCAGGGATCTAAATGCTTAGCTTGTCAACTGGCAATGAATCAGATGTATAATAGATGACATTTATATAGCACTTTAGGAGTGGGAAAAGTGTTTTCCTCCTCAAGTGGGTAGTACAAGTGTAATTATCGCCATTTTATGGAAGAACAAATTGTGACTGCAGAGATCAAATGTCTTGTCCGAAATTATATAGCTAGTAAAAGTTAGATCTAGAATTCAAACAGGACAGCACTCAAAGTATGACTCCAAGACCAGTGAGCTTCCCATTCCCTCATATTTAACTCTTTTTACATGCTACATAATTTGGGGAATAGGAATTGCCATGGCCAAAAATTCAGTGGTCCCCTACTGGTGATGAGTGTCCCTGTACTTGGCTAGGTAATTGATCCTCAGCATTCAGACTCACAGTATTACTGAAACCATACCTGAAGTCTTTCTAACATGGCAGAATTTGACAGAACTCATATTCTTCTGAGAGTTTTTAAGAACCCAGCATTACCTACACACCATAATGAGGGTCCTATCAGAGTAAGAATTTATCTAAAACCATCCATGATGGGAAGAAATGATGTAAGGGGTATCACGGAGAAAAGGAAGATGATTTGGTTACATAATAAAAGCAGGGGATAAAAGATGAATGATTTAAGTAGTATTGATAACCACGAAACAACAACAAAAAAAATCCATGGAGCATGGTCTCTTAACCTGGGGGCCAAGGACTTGATCTTCAAAAAATATTTTGATAACTGTATTTCAATCTGATTGACTTCCTTTGTAATTGCATTTTATTTGATTCATTTAAGAACATTTTTGGGGATTCAAGTTAAAGGGGGGCTATGACAAAAAAGAGGTTATTAGAGGAATGCCTCCAATGCCTTGGAGAAACTCATTTGGGAATGTATAAATAGGAATCATGTGAGATGAGAGGCTGTGAATGGGTTGCTCCCTGCATCAATGGAGGGAGTATTGACATCAATAAGATGACAGGTCTATTAAAGTACTAAATGTACTCAATTTAGATCCATTTTTTTCTCCTGTAGGCACACAATGGCAGCCATATTGATCGCACTCTATCTTCCAAACTGGTATTCAGTTACATTAGGAAGCCTTGTCATAATTCGATGTCATAATCAGGTAGAAAGAAAAAAATCTTTCAAATTTGAAACTAACTGCCTCTCTTCAAGAAGTTGCCCTCATGAAGTTAAAGTATGATTTTTTTTAATGCATAGTTTCATTTTATAGAGTTCACTTTTTCACAGAATCAGAGTCTTTCTGATTGGGAAGGGACTTTGAGCAGGTTTGTGTGTTTGTATTGTTAGTGCAACCTCCTGCTTTTGAAAGACCTGCCCTTGAAATTTCATAATTAAAGCATCCGGAAAAGACTTTCAAGGAAGAGACTGATTCTACAAACTATCTTTATGATCTCTTGCAAGTTTTAACTACATTGTTGGTAAATTCTCCCTCATATTTACTTAATCTAATTAAAATTCATTTACTCTCTTTTTGATCTTGAGTAAAGATTTGAAACAGCTCAATTCAATTCAACTAATATTTATTAAGCATCTGCTGTATACCAAGCATCATGGTAGAAGCTAACAATACAGAGATAGAAATAAATCAGCCGTTCCCCTTGAAGATTTGACACTGGACTGGGAGAACAGATCAGAATAGACAAGATAAATATGAGCAAAATCCCTGCATCACAGAGTTTGAAAGATAGAAAGGATCTCAGAAACCATTTAGTTCAGCCCATACACAAAAGGAAACCTAGTTATAATCTACCTAGAACCAGAGTACAAAGGAGTGTAAAGAGGAGAGGGCATTAACACCAGCTATGATCAAACAGGGTCTCATGTACAAGGAAACACTTGGCAATTCTTTAATTTCTGTCTTCACATTCTTTAGTGTTTAGTAATGGAATCCTTGATCTAAGTGTTGCATTTTCAAATGCAACCATGGCAAAAACAAACAGACAAAAACTGATCACTCTGTGCCTAATGGGAATCCTTCAGAGAAATGAGGGCCAAAAAAAGGTAGATTCGATAAAATTGAAGGAATGCATGATTAAAGTAATTTATGTTAGACCACTATTCAGGCCAGGATGACTTATGGCACTCACTTAACTGGCAAACAACACAGGGAAGATGGAGATATAACTGGGACTCACTATTTCTTGAACTCAAGCTTCCTTGGTACAGTGGTTATAGTAGGCACAAAATTCAAATGAGATACTTTATAAAACATAAATTACTTACATCTCTTTGTCTCCTTATCTGTAAAATGAGGGGGTTGGACAAGATCATCTCCAAGGTCTCTCCCATCTCTCCCTCTATGTTTCTATAAGAACTATATACATTTTGGAAGGGAGGATGGCAGGGGATGGACCAGTGATTTCATTGGCGTAAGGGATCTCCCTGGTGAGGAATCTACCACTACCAAGGCAGATTACAACCTTTTCTGCAATGTATAGTCTTGGGATGTTGCCTGGGACACTAAGAGGTTATTTAACTTTCCCAGGGTCATTCAGGCAATATATGTCTGTAAAAGGACTTAACAGTCTTCCTGACTCCAAGGACAAGTGTTTTGTGTACTTTGTATCTACTTATCTGAGTACTTAGAGTGTTTCCTTAGTAGACCACAAGCCTCTTGAAGGCAGGACTAGTTTTACTTTGTTCTTGTATCAAGCACCTAATACCCAACAGGGGCTGTTTGTTTAGATTGAAGGGAGACACAGAAAACCTGGTTTCAACATCCTGGTTATGCCACAAATGCTGATTCTACACGCTTCCAGACTGGGGGCTTAGACTGTCCTCTACTGTATTATCTTCCTATGGATCTGAATAATAGGCATCACTGTAACAAGGACAAACCTAGACAGGACTTGTTTCTATAATTCTAAAGAAGGTCAAGTTTCTTTGTTATTTTTTTTCCATCTTGTTGATGTCCTGCATCTTTGGAGTATTCCAACTTAGTGACTCCTCCAGTCCACCTTCTTTCTCTTTTTTCCCATGACATTTCCAAAAGCTTAAGGGAGACTTAAAAACAACATTTAAGTATACAGATTCCTGTCTTTAACAAGCAAAGTTTGTCCACAGTTCTTTAGGAGCTATCTAAATGGGTGCCCAGATAACAGGATTTTTAAAAATATCTATATCACTTATTTTGAAGGCATTTCACGGTACGTATTTTTGTGTAAATACTATTGGGACTGTCATTCAACTTACTGCTTTGGAGCCTATGCAAAATAATTGGTTCCCAACATAAGGAGGAGCTATGGATTCATGACCAGGGGTCTGTGAAACCTTAGAAGCATTAAGCTTTGATATCTCAATCTTTATCTAGCTCGGACAAAATGGGTACTGTGACGCAGGGCAATAAATAAGCCAACACACCTTCTGGAAACTGAAAATCTACTCCATCCATCTTGAGTATGGTTTTTCCAATATATGGGAAATGTTATTTAATTAATAACATGCAAATTCATGGGATCATAGACAAAAACTAGCAGACAGAACTTAAAGGTGTCTATGAGGTGTTTTATCCATGTTGTCTCACTTGATCCTTACGGCATACTTGTGAGGCAGGTGCTGTTGTTATCGTTCTAAATTTTACAGATAAGGTTGGGAGAGGTTCTGGTAAGTGTCTAAGGTAGGATTCAAACTCAACTCTTCCTTAATTAAACATCAAACACTACCCACAGTACCACTTTGCTTCCACAAATAGAGTAGAAGGGAGCTTAAAAGTCACTGACTCCAACTCCTCCATTTTAGAGATGAGGACACTCAGGCATGGAGTGACGTGCCAGAACTGGGATGTGAACCTTGGTATTCTTGAATCCAAACTCAGGAGTCTTTCTGCAGTGAATGGAGGGTGGGGTGGGATGTCACATATACTCTACCAGCTAAGAATAATATTTGTATTTCAAAGTAATGTTTTATTGGAACACAACAAGGCTCCTTCTTTTACATATTGTCAATGGTTTTTATACTACAAGGCAGATTTGAGAGGCAGAGGCATTCTCATGACTGCTCCCTTCTGCTTAGCACAGTTGTTTTGACAGGGTTTTGAGTGCCACACATATCTACCAGTGCATAACCATTATGTCAAAACGAGAAAATTAGAGGGAAAAAAGTCTTACTGCGATCTTTTGAGTTCAGGGCTGAGATTGAACTTTTTCTGAAAAAGAAAAGATTTTCAAACTTTTCTCCAGAAGAGCAAGATTTTTTTAAACCTTAACCACTTTTATTGAAAGATAAAGGCTTTGGAAATGAGCTTTTGCTGTAGACTTGATAATGTTTCTTTTCTTTTTTTAAATTTATTATTAATTGTTAACCTACTTTAAAAAAACATTTAGTGTTCCAAATTCTCTCCCTCTAGCCCCTCCCTTCATTCAATGAGAAGACAAGAAATATGATTTAATAATGTTTCTTAACAAATTCAACCTAAAATTACAAGGCAAAAGAGTACTTGTATGCAAAATATATTGAGATAAAGTCAATCTGATGACAACTAACATTGTTTGAATCACAAGTAATGTCAAGTTCTTTAATATGCTTCCTGCACTGTCAAAAGATAAAACAAGAAGCAAGATTCCATTCCTGCACAGATTTGCAGCTGGTATATTTTCCAAGCTCAAACTACAGTTCCAGCAACATTTTTTCAGACATTGATACAAGTACAAAAGAAATTTCTATATTTCAAAATCTGTTTAACTGTGCAATTGAGGAATCCCCACCCACCCTTCAACTGGAAGTGATTAATCTGTGGTGTAATGATATACTGAAAAGCAAATACCAACAGAAGAATATAACAGATATATTATACTTTATATATGTCTATATATTACATATTTTGTATATGTATAAGGTATATATCATATATGTGTATAATATTATATATGTATGTATACATGTGTATGTTTGTGTATATATATCTATATATCTATATGCCTTTCAAGCAATGAATATGTTCAATTAAAATCATATACTTCTGGACCGATATCAGTATTTGGCTGTTCCTATTTGCATGAAAAAATTTCAAAGATGAAATACACAAAATGTCCTTACATATTAGCATTAAAAGATGAACATTTGCAACTAATTTTGATGATTGGGTACACTCATATAAGAGAAGTTTTCCTCTCAAAAAGAATCCAATTCTTCTAATTATTAGTATTACCAAAAAAAGTACTCAATCATTATTATATTTTGAATGTCAGCAATCAAAAAGCTGTAGAAATCTGTTTTCTCACTTATTACATAATTATCTATATAAATCCTCAATTTTACCTCTCATCCTGAAAAGCCTAAGGTATTGAATATCTGGTCTTTTATAGTAAAAGTCTGTGCTAGACCCCGTCTACTACATGATAGCTGTTGGTCATCATGTATTTTTCAATTTATATATTTAAATAGCACAATTACTCTCATGTGTGTAATGGTGATGGAGGAGAGTTCATAAAATTTGCTCATCTTTTAAAGGGATCCTCAAGCTCAAAAAAATTGGGAACCATGACCCTAAATGTTTCTTTGTCTTTTTCTTATGTCCTTCAGCTTAATTTCTTGGGAGATGGTGAAATTCGGGCATTGGCTGCAATCATGAGGCCTTTAGAAGTGACAAACAGACAAGACTGGCTACCAGCTAAATTATACATTCAGATGTTCAGACTTAGGGTACAAGCTTTTTATCAACAGTCTCTTGAACTTCAGCAAGTACAACGGGCAAAGGTGAGCACTTGGCTGCATCAGGGTCACTGCTGGATGGACCCCAAAGATTTTCTGGTGCCTCAAAATAGCCACCTTTTTTTTTTCAATGCAGAGTGGGGATTGGAAATGAAAATACAAACTTGTTATTATAAAAAGTGACTAGCCACTTTTCTAACTATTTAGCAATATACATGAAGTTAGTGTGGCCTCAAGTTCTTTCCAAATTGAAAACGGTGGAAAAGTAGTGAAAGATTTCACATCAATCAGTCAGCCAATAAATATTTAAGTACCTATATGTGGTACTTTGGGTAACAGAGGTAAGAGCAAAATAGTCTCTCACCTCAAGGAGTTTGGATTCTATCAAGGGAGACAATATGTATTCATCTAAGTGCATACGTAGTATAAAAAAAATGAACATGATTATGAGAAGAAAGGTGCCAGCAGATTTGGGAGTGGGGAGATGGGGGGAGATAAATCAGGAAGAACTTCATGCAAAAGGTAACACCAGCTAAATCCTAAAGGAAGCCAGGGATTCCAAGTGGTAATGATAAGGAGATAAGGCATTCCAGGCTTGAGGGAATGGCTGGTGAAAAAGAAGATGGAAGGAAATGAGCATGAAAATGGAAATAAAAGCAGAAAAGGAAATGGAGATGGAAAATGTGTTATGTAGGCAGAAACAGTCAAGTCAGAAAGCATAGGATTTTAGAGCTAGGATGGATCTTTGAAATCATCTGGTCCAAGGCTGTCATTTTACAGATGAAGAAATAGTGCTATAGAGTAGTTAAGTGATTTCCCCAAGGTCATGTAATCAATAAGTATTTATCAACTGCTTAAAATACGCTAAGTGGTGCAGTGGATAGAGCATTGGGTTTGGAATCAGGAAGAGTACTCTTTATGAGTTCCAATCTATCCTCAGACACTTACCAGCTGTGTGACCCTGAGTAAGTCACATTATTTGTCTTATCTGTCAATGTGCTGAAGATGGAAATGGCATATCACTCCAGTATCTTTGCTAAGAAAACCCCAAATGTGGTCATGAAGTCAGACACAATGAAACAACTGAAGAACAACAGACAGCATATGTGTGTTACAGACAGTATCTGTGACAGGCTCTAGGGAGATGAATGCTCCCTCCCAAGGGAACTTGCATTCCAGTGGGACAGATGTGCTGGGGAAGCCAGGACCTCGTTCTCCTTTCTCCTACTTCAGACTTCTTTTTATATTATCTATGGCCGAATTTTAAAACATTGGGTATTTAAGGCTCAATTTTTATGACAATTTTTGTTTACAGAAAATAAGACTGTCTAGAACGGATATGTCAAAGACGCTTTGGCCCGTAATGCTCCTGAGTACAGGGGAACCAAATTAAAATGTAATTGGAAAATATTGAACAAAACGAATGAAAACACAATGAAACATAGACAATATTGCATTTAAAACTAAGTTAACGTGCAGCCCATGCACACATCTTTATCTGTGTCTTAGTGGCTCTCCAATTCTACTGGAGCTTGATCACACTGGCCTGGGACTTCTTCCCTTATAAACTAAAAAACTGACTGACTGAACAAGTATTTTTTGAGTGCCTACTACATGCAAGGCACAGAAGTATGGGCAAAAGGAAAATACCAAAAAAAAAATTAAATATGGACCCTGCTCTTTGGCAGTTTAATTAATTAGGGAGACAAGATACATACCAACAAAACCATTTAGTAAATAGCTAGAGGATGCATCTAAACCAATCAGATAATCAATAAACATTTATTAAGCACCTACTATGTGCAGGCACTGTGCCAAGCACTGGAGATACAAAAAGAGACAAATGACAGCCCCTGCCCTCACAGAGCTTACAATCTAATGTAGGAGACAACATGCAAACAAATATATACAAAGTAAGCTGGATATAGGATAAATAGGAGATAATTAACTGAGGGAAGGTAGAGGAGTTAAGAGGGGCTGGGAAAGGTTTCCAGTAAAAGATGGGATTTTAATTGGGACTTAAAGGAAGCCAAGGAAGTCAGTAGCTGTAGTGGTGGAGGAAGAGCATTCCCAGTATAGTGGGCAGCGGAGAAAATGCCCTGAGCTAATATGGAGGAGTGTCCTGTTCCTGGAACAGCCAGGAGGCCAGTATCTCTGGATCCCAGAGTAGCTGTGGTGTTAGAAGACTGGAGAGGTAAGAGGGGGCTACTTTGGGTCAGATGGACACAGGCTGAAATGATTAGAAAGGTATCCACAATGTAGGTGTGATACGAGCTAGACACTGAAAGACAGTGAAAATTCAGGCTAGCCAAGGTGAGGGGAAAGTGGAGAGCCATCAGACCAAATGAAGGCATTTTATTCCATCAGTATGATTCATACAGCATTAGGACCAATCAAGTCTAGATTTGCTGGGCTGTGCAGTTAACAAGCAACTTAAGAGAAGATAAAAACGCTCCACTCCCATTCCAATCAGTTTCATCTCAAAAGTTGAGAGTGGGGAATGTCCTCAGAGGTCGGCTGACCTAAGCTATGTACTTGAGCAAGAATTCCTTCCAGAACATTCTCCTCTGCCCTCCTCCCCCAAAGAAATCATTCAGCCACTCTAGCTACTGCTTATCTTGTGCTATGCAGTTCTCTTTCCTGGTACAGAGAGTCAAGAGGGTCTCTATTTCACTATCTGAACATTTCCATCATAAGTAGAATTTAACTGAGCTGTTTCCCTGGAAAATTGACAAAATAATTTCTTCTTGATTCTGGGTTTTATGGATATGCTCCAAGAGTTGCATATATGTGAAGCTTCTCTGAAAAGAAATGGAATAATCCTTCTCAACAGGCAACTTTTTTTTGCTTCCTGAGGCAAAGCTGCCTCAACAGGCAACAAGTTCAGCAAGAATCTTGGGCCTCATGGCCAAGTTTCCTGATGGAAATATCTGGGGTTTTTTTTAACTGTAAGCATGATCCCTGCTCCCCAGGAACAGTAAGAACCAGAGAAGTGGGGGCTTGCCATTTGGTTCATTGATGGACTTGACCACTAGAATCTAAAAAAGTCAAGATAAAAACACAAGGAAATGATTCAGGGCATGTTCAGGAAAGGCACAACTGAGAAGCACAGACCTTTGGTAAGTAATGTGTACAGTGTGTAGGAAAGGAAGAAGATGTAGAAGAGTGAAGGGAGCATGTTCTGGAAGCAGACATCCAAATACGTGCACTTAGGCCCTCCCATACCCATGATCGACGGTGTTTCAAGGGCACACTCTGCAAGGAAAGTAACCACCCTGGAAATGCAGGTATTAGTGTGGGACAGATGGGTTTGGAAGGAGAGGATCTGGTCCAGTCCTAGCTTAAGGCTGGACAAGAACTCTGATCTAGAACTTAAAGAACTTCAAGGTCTATCTGGTCCAACCCCTGTAATTTGCAGACAAGGAGACTGTAACCCAGAGAAAACTAAAGGGGGTATCTCAAGACACACAGATAGCAGCAGAAGTAGGGTTTGAACATGGCTCTCTCTGACTCCAGGGCTATTCTGCCATGCTAACCTAATAATATCATGCTGCCTTACCTCTTTCCCATGCTCCTCATATGAAATTGTTGCCCATTCTAGGCTGCTAGTCACCTCCAATGCTAAGCCTGACCCTGATCTTTCATCTCTGTGGAAGCAGGGAAAAAAGACTAATAAGCTCCAAATTGTTTTGGCAATAGTTGCAAATTTCTTCCTTGTGAAACCTACTGTAAGTGACTGACAAAACAGGAAAATGATTTGATAAGAACAGTAATAAACAATATCTTACATTTGCATAGGGCTTTATAGTTGTATTACGTGTGCAAATAAGTTCATTTAGAGTCACCTAGGTGGTGCAGCGGATAGCACCCTGACCCTGGAGTCAGAAGACACTTAACTCTGTAACTTTGGGCAAGTCACCTCACCTTTATTTGCCTCGTTTCCTCATCGGAAAAATGGGAATAAAAATAGCACCTAACTCCCAAGATTGTTATGGGGATTAAATGAGACCATTTTTATGTAGCAGTTTGCAAATCTTAAGGCACAATATCAATGCTGTCGTTAACATTGTGTTGTCATTAGTTGGTCAGACGTATCCTGGGATTTTCTTGGCAAAGATACTGGAGTGGCTTTCCATTTCCTTCTCCAAGGTCTCTCCATTTCGCAAATGAGCAACTGAGGCAAACTTGCTCAGGGCCAAACTGAGAGCGTATGACACAGACCTGAACTTCAATCTTCCTGACCCGAGGCGGATTACTTTATCCGCTGAATCATGCTGCTGTTGCTACTACTACCACCACTATTACTACTACTACTACTACTACTGCTACCACCACTACTATTACTACTACCACTACTACTGTTACTACTACTACTACTGTCATTACTACCACTACTCCTACTACTACCACTACTACGATTACTACCACCACTGCTACTACCACTACTACTCCTACAACTACTCACTGCTACTGTGGTACTACTAGTGCTTTTACTGCTGCTGCTGCTGCTGCTGCTGTAAGAAGTGAAATGTCCTGGAAATATCAGAGAAGGCCAAGGAACGAGATAACCAAAACATGAATGCTCAAAACTTAGCCCTCTGACCCATCTCTTCTATTGCCATCACCTGATTTACTTTCTTTTTCCTATTAGTCCATTGTTTACCAACAAGCTTCCTGGTTTCACTCCCGACATGGTCATATCCGCTATGACTCGTGATCTAATCAACTCCACATAATTTCTTTGGAGGATAACTACTGGCTTTTCTTAACTACTTTAAAGGCAATGATCATAATTATCCTTAAGAATTTGAGCTCCTGATCATTCCTAATATGTGGAATTAAAATCCTTTAACAATACCGTGAATTCATAAAACATAAATATGAATACATAATGTGTGAAAGATCTTGTGGAACTGACTCATAAAGAACATTCACACTCCTACTCTCCTTTCTTCCCTACCTCCAGAAGAGGTCTTGAGTTATTGAAAAAATCTTTTAATTACATTAACTGGATTATCAGTTCCTTGAAAGTAGAGTACACGCCATCTTTGGCAAATGTATCTCCATGTATCTACTCATGTATCTCCAAAGCTTAGAACAAACAGTGCTTGAATGTAGTTGGTATTAATATGGCAAATTGAATTTTGTTGAATTGTAGATTTAATTTTTCACAACTCACCTTCCAGATTTAGTGTTTTATTTTCATCTAGCATACTGGAGAAGAGTTGGAGTAAAAATCCCTGAGTTCTAAAGTTGGTTTGTCTTTTACTGCTTGCACAACCTTGGCCAAGTCATTTAACCATTCTAGGCATGTGTTTTTTCATCTACAAAGTGAAAGTATTGGGCTACATAGTACCTAACAGCTTTTTCAGCTCTTAATCTGGGATCCTATGAATGTTTCTGGTGAAATACACTAACTGGGCCCTTAATGACCTCCAAAGTACTTGGGAAGCATATGGTTGATTTTGATCTTCCCAATCACCTCCAACATTCCCCATATGCATACAAAGTGGGAAACTTTCTTATATTTACTTTGTAAAATTTCTCAGCTCACTCTTTGACCAAACACTAAAATGTTCAAAAGGATTAAATATAACTATGAGATGTTTGCAAATTGCTACCACATCCTAGCCTAGGACAGCAGCCAAGATCTGAGGTTCCTGGTGATGATAAAGAAGGCTGAAGGTCTGCCAACCAAAAAATTACCTATGTCAGACTTAGTTGTCACTAAGTAACACTGAGGGATGTGAATCTCAATGAGCCTGGATTCAGAAAACCAGATGATTTAGGGGAAATGATAAGGAAGTATAATCCTTAAAACCATTGATGTGAATTCAGTCTGAGTACATGATATCTGAAAGTTAGGTGGTATGAAATAAACAGGAATGGGTTGAGGAGACACTTCCATCCTACACTCAATGAAGAGATGCTTTTAACACTAATTGGCACCACCATAGCAACTCCAATCATTTTTCAGGATGCCTAGGTCTCATGTAAACTCTTATATACAGCCTAACCTACACGGGATGTTAATTCAACAATTTAATTCTTCATTCTATTCAGGAAAAATCTATTTAGTTTTAGACTCTGGAAGATTATTCATAAGTCTCAATTTTTTCTTATTCAAGTGACATTGTCATGTATCCTAAAGAAGAATGCCTTAGAGTGAAGATTAATGAGTTAGAAACTTAGCTGGAAAAACTTCTATCAGTCTGGTTTGGATGGATAATGTAGCTTCTAATATATTTTCCATATTGCACGTTTCATTAAGAGCTCTTGGATGTCACTGACTTGTGGTTTGACTCAAGGCAAGCCACTTAGCCTCTTGGTTCCTCAGTTTCTTCCTCTGTAAAATGAGGGCTTGGGACCAAATTATCTCTGAGGTCCTTTTGAGTTCTAATTGTTTCTACTCCTAAGTTATAAAAACAAAGTAATTTGTTTGATGAGAAAAGTGATCACATTTTAGAAAGAAAAAAAAAGCAGGAAACGATGGGATGTGGCATATCTTGCTGGGTAGAGGATGATTGAGAGGCATCTCAAAATCAATTATGAAGACATCTTAAATTTGGTTTGTCCAAAACTGAACTTATCACCCTTCCCCACAAATTCTCCTCTCTCCCTAACTTTCCTATTTCTATTGAAAGTACCATTGAGCTCCTAGTTCACCAAGCTCACAATCTCAGTCTCATCCTTGACCCCTCTTTCTCCTTCACCCCACAGATCCAATTAGTTAGCTAATCTTGTCATTTCTTCCTTGACAACATCTCTTATGTACGTCCCATCTATACTTTCTCCACTCATTCATACCTACCATCCTACTACAAACCCTTATCACTGATGGAATCCTAATAAAGCTGCCCTTAGCCCCAACATTCTAACTTCCTTATGGGCCCCACTGAACAGCAGGTATGTCCTGATTTAACCACACAATCTGACTTTAGCCACACTATAGGCACCCAGACTTAATATAGACACTCCCCCTGGCTAGCCACTCCCCCTAGATTCAATTCATATATTTGAACAGGTGTGTTCTTGTACTCAATCACATCATCCATTTAGCCCAAGACAGGACCACAATACCTAATTATCCACCTTGTTCAGACAGGACCACAATAGTTAGCCAATTGGACAAGGGCAACATGACCAGATTGTTTGATCACTGAACGATAGAAGGGACCCTTCCTCATTACCTAATCCCTTAACAAATCCCTTCTGCCTTTTTTCATATTCATAATTTCTCTTATGTAAACACATCTTTGCCCTATAAAAATCCATCTTGCTTTCTCTGAAGCTGCTGGTTCCTCTTGGAACTTAGTCTGCTTCTGAGGGGCAGCAATACTCAATAAATGCCAACTTGGATTAGAGGTGATCTGACTGAATTCTTTGAGACAGTGCCACTACAACATACCATGAAACCATAACATTACCTTATTCCTATATTATTGCAATAGCCTTTTTCTTTGTTTCCCTGCCTAGTCTCTCCCTACTCCAATTTATCCTGCACTCTGCTGTCAAAGGAATCTTCTGAAAAGGTGGATCTGACCATGTTACCCATCTACTCAATAAACCCTAGTGGGTTCCTATTACTTCCAGGCTAAAATCCTCTCATTTAAAGCCTTTCACAACATGGTCTCTATCTTTCTAGCCTCCTTACATTTTACCCCATTCTATATAATGGGTGTAAATGGATATAAATGGATGATAATCCAGTGATAAGTGGTCTTTTAGCTGTTCCTCCATCTCTGGACTCCCAAGGCTCTCCTCTACACCTGGAGTGCTCTCCCAACTCACTTTCCCCTTTGGGCTTTAATGCCTTCTCTAGCTTCCTTCAAGACTCACCTCCAATCCTTCTTTCTGCAAGAAGCCTTTCCTAGTTCCTAGTCCCCCAAACTCCTTCCTCCCCGCCCCCCCGTCTCTCTGTCTTTGTCTCTCTCTCTCTCTCTCTCCTTTCTCTATGTATACATACACATATACATATACATGTATATATCTTGTATATACATAGTTAAGTATTTTCATGTTGTCATTTTGAGGGCAAAAGCCATATTTTTGCCTTTTGCTAGGCACATGGTGAGTACTTAAGAAATGTTTTGTCACTAACTTAGTAACAATTATGGATGGGACAGGGACTTCCACCTCTCAATCCCCAGGTATACCAGTAAAATCACAGGGGTTAGAAGCCAGTATATATAAACTTTAATCAATCAATAAACATTTATTAAGCACCTACTATGTGCCAGGTACTCTCATAGGTGCTATGGATACAAAAATAAAAAGGAAATAATCCCTGCCCTCGGGAAGCTGACGTTCATCACAAACAACATGAACATTTGTAGGTATATATAAAGCGAAAATGAAATAACAAGGTAATTTGAGAGTGGAGAGGACATGAAAAGGTCTCAGGTTTAGGAGAGTTGGGTGACTTAAAAGCTAAGCAACCTTCTTGTACATACAAGCCTGCTCTCATTCTACCTTCTGGTATCTACAGTTGAGTCTGTGTACCCCCAGGTACACCAGGTTTCCTATTGTTGCCTTGACACCAATTTAACCTGTTTTCTTGAGCTAATATACTGGCCCCTGCATATGCAGAAGGCTCTAGAGGAGTCAAGGATAAAGTCTCCCCTGAGCTGACATAATGTGTTACTTGCGTCCCCTAGTTAGACTCCCTGGGTATCTCTGAGGGTCAAACTAGCTATGAGCCAAGCACCAGTCAGTCTACACCAGACTGAGAAACTGTTTGTGCAGCTGGGACTCTTGTAGACAAGGGTCTATATCATATCTTCACAGCCTAGCAGTTCCCAAGGGAAAAGAGTGCTGCTTTTTCCACCCTACTTACTCATGTTCCCCTTTTTCTGTCTTCTTTCTCCTCCCCTTTTAATCCTTAATCCCGTCCCCCCACTCCTCCCCAACTCATAAATATGAAAGCTTCTGCCTGGATTGTGAACTCCTTGGTACTTGGTTCCACATTACATGTTCATTTCTCTTGTAATAAATCCAACTGCAAGGTATATCTCATAGACTTGTGAATTTTTTTTTTTGGTTAACATTATTAAAATACAATCTTCTGCCATGAAGGCTTACAAAGTGTTCAAAAGGAAAAGGCCAAGGAAAGTAATTTAGGAGGAAAGAGGAGCAGGGCCCAATAAAACATGATGCACGTTAGTGCAGGGTATTCTGGGGAAATCTTGCCAAGTTGGAAGTGCAATATGGTGCCACCTATACATGGACTTCACTTCTCTTCCCCGTCAAGGCTGTCGCCATCCCACAAGGCACCCACACAATGGTGTGAACTCCCTTGATTCTTGGGCCTAGGAAGACAGGCAGTTGTCCTGTGGCAGCAGCTGGAAATTTTACCGAAAAAGAAAAAAAATGAAAAACAAGATTTTTAGTGGAACCTACAGGCATGTTCATAAAAAAAATCCACAAACACATGAGAAATGCCAGCTTTGTAAGGACAGGGAGCCTGAAGTGGGAAAAAGCCTTGGTAAGGTACGTAAGAGATTTAACAACATGGAAAGAAGTGGACACTAAGACATTAAGAATTATAACCATGGCAACACTGACAAGAGAAGATGACAAGTATCTCTTTTCAAAGAAAATATGTGTGGGAGGTATAGATATATTCTCTTTGAATAGTATCCCATATTCCAAGATCCTAAGCTGAAATATTGCATGTATTTTAAAATATGTTGAGATATTTATAGTAAATACCCTATGTATGAAATATATATATTTATACACATATGAAGTAAAGACAACAATAGCTCACATTAAATGACGCCTCAAGGTTTGTGAAGCACTTTTCAGAAATTATCTTTTCTGATCGTCACAAGGACCCTGGGAGGTATGGGCTATTATTGTCTCCATTTAGCAGATGGAATAAGAGAGAGAATTTATCTGTGAGGAGTGGCTTCTATCACTGCCCTCAATTTGTTTATTATCAGAAGTGAATATACTATGAATTTTTCAAGGATGAAAAAGGGAGTGGAAGTTTGGCATCTCGGAAGGAACAGTAGATCAGAAAAGTCAGAGTTTCGTCCTAGCACCATCACTTGTTAGCCACATGAGTATGGAGAAGTCATTTACCTATTTTCGGCCTCAGTTTTTTTTTTTCATCTGAAAAATAGGGGTAAAAATATCTTTCACATTTTCAAGGTTATATTGGAAGGACGCCTTGAGAATTCACAGATGTAGAAAAGGCTTAAAAAGTCATCTAGTACAGTTCTCCTCATTTGACAAACAATGACAGATAAGGCTGAGAAAAAAATAAGTGACTTATCTAGGGTCACACAGCATCAGATACTTCATAAGCACCCAACAAAGTATCCAAACCCATATCTTCCTGATTCCAAGTTCAACATTCTCTCTCTACCCCTGCACCATCGTGTCTACTTTCTTTTACTTTGACTACTGTCTTTCCAGGAAAGGCAGGATAACCACTCGTTATAACTGATGTAGCCGGAAGTTCTTTGTTGAATAAGAGTCGAACTAGACTGCTGAGGTCCCTTCCAACTGAATATATCAAATGAAATGTCAGCTTGAGGGTAAATGAGAAAATTCTGAAAAAATGCAAACGCTTCTAGCATTATCAGGGGCAGTTAGTTGGTGCAGTAGATAGAACTCGGGTCTGGAGTCTGGGAGACCCGAATTCAAATCAAGCCTCAGACTCTTACTAGTTGTGTGACTTTGGGCAAGTCATTTAACTGTTCACCTGTTTCCTTATCTATAAAATGAGCTGGGGAAGAAAATGCCAAACCACTCTAGTATCTTTGTCAAGAAAACCTCAAATGGGGTCACAGAGTTGAAAACAACTCCAAAAACAAATAATATAGGGACAGATTATTAACACCAACATTTATTTTTAAATCACAGATATCTATGTTGAGGATGAGAAAAAACATCCTAATGATAACAGCCCCAGACTGTGGAATTATTTAATAAATTTGACTTGAGTCAAGCAAAGAATGCAAAACTCTACTTTTTCCAGGTAAGTGACCTTGACAGAATCACTTCTGACATGGCTAAACTTGAAGTCAAAAGCAAATCTTCTGAGTCCAAATTATGTGGGGGTAAGGTTCTCCTTTCACTTGTACAGTAGGGATCCAGTCCCACCCTAAAAGCTGATCTGTATCATCTTTTTTAAATCCAAAAAGTCCAGACATATTTTGTCTTTGACCTCCCCCCTACTTCAGCCTATAAATTATCCCCAAGAAATTCATCATAAAAATGGCTCATATTTCTACAGAGCATTATCTCATTTGGTTCCCCCCCCACTGCATTCCTTCTGAAGATGACCTTCCATCTAATCTGATTATGCTTTGTATATACATAAATGTCTGAATATTGTCTCCTTCATCAGAATCAGGTTCTAATCTATTAGAATATGCCCCCTTCCTTGGGGGCAGGAGCCATGTTTTTAATTTAATTTTTTTTTTGTATCCCTAGTCCTTAGAGCAGTGCTGGGAACACAGAAGACACTTAAATGTTTATTGACTAACAATAACCCTACAAAGTGAGTACTAGAAGATACATTTTACAGGTAAGAAAAGTCTTATAAACGAATGGCTTGCCCAAGACCACCGATAATAAAGAATACAAGCTAGATTCCAAGTCCTCTGATTCCAAGTAGATGGCTCAGTCGACAAGTATTTATTGAATGCCTTATATGTATTCAGAGGGTCACACTTTGAGCTGGAAGGGACTTTAAAGGTAAATTCCCTCATTTTACAGATAAGGAAACTGAGGCTCAGGGAGGTTTGTAATTTCCTTAGGATCTCAAAGACCGTGAGTGTAGGCACCAGGATTCAACAAAAACATAAACTCCTAAAAACTGTATATCTTAAAATACCAGCAACGTAATCATAATATCTTAAGTGGGTATGGCATTTAATGTAATGCATTTTCATATTCACAGTTTCATAAGCCACTTACAACAACCTTGTGTGACATAATAGGCATTGTTATACCCACTTTACAGAGATAAAAAAATTCAAGTTCAGCAAGCCATACGTGACTTCTCCAAGGCTGCACTGCTAGTAAAGGGTGGAACCATAGGGCTAATGACTAGGTCTTCTGACCAGTCCGCCATGTTGTCACTGACAGATGGAGTACTGGGTTTAGCTCTAGGTACCACATTTTAAGACAGACACTGAAAAGCTGGAGAGTATCCAGGAGAAGGCAACTCAGGACAGTGATGGACCTGGAGTCGCTGCCATTGTACTGACAGATCTGGGAAAAGAGAAGACCAGAGAGGGAGGAAGGAATGACATGTACGAGAGAACATACACAGAACATCTTAGCTATCTTCAAGTACCCAAAAGGCTATCCTAAGAAGTTGTTCTTATTCTTCTTCTGTTATGTTTCAAAGGGAAAAATAGGAATGATGGCGAAAATTGCAAAGAAGCAAAATTTGTATTAGGAAAAAACTAAACAGGGTTTCACAGGCAATCCCCCTTTTCTGTTTTTCTTTGCATATAGGAGTATTTGTGAAAAGAAAATTTGCTAAAGAACCATAGAGGTACTCCAAAATGGAATCAGCTTTCTTGAGAGGTTAAAGGATCACAGACTGAGAGCTGGAAGGGGTATTAGAAGCCATGGAATCCAATCTTCTCATTGGTCAGACGAAGAACGGAGTGGAACTGACTTGCCCAAAGTCATACATAACCAGGATACGAAATGACTTCTGAACTCAGGTCTTCCTGGTTCTAAGTTTAACATTTTATACATTCTACCATCCTGCTCTCTTGAGGATCTTCAAGGAAAGCCTGAATGATCACTTTTAGTATGTGATGTAGTGGGGAGTCTCTTTTGGGTATGGGTTGGATTAGTTTTCCACTTAATTTACAAGGAGTTTTCATGTTCATGACTACACTTTTCTTGGAATGACCCAGGGAGGGAGACAAAACTAGTATCAATATCCTTACTTTACTGGTGAGTCTCCTTTCAATTCTGAAATTCTCTGATTTTATGATTGTGGCCACTGTACTGGCCTAGGGCCAGTATACATCTCTTTTCTGTGTTAGACTTTCTCTCAGGCAAAGCAATTTTGATCATTATATATAGAAACTAACTAACTCACTGGGAAAAAGTGAACTTGGGGAAGAAAATTAGCCTTTTCAAAACCCTTACTTTTTTTAGCACATTAGCCTCTATATAGAACAAGAGTAGTGGAAGAACTCAACCTCATCATGTTTATCCAAAGGCTTCCACTTCCGCACTTAAAAACTAAAGAATAAAGGAGAATCAAGTGCCATGTGTTTGGAGAAACAAGAAAGAAAGTACACAAAGTACAGTAATCATGATTTTTATGTCGACTATTCTGAAAACTCATAAAAATGGAGAAAATTATTATTGGTTCTGAAAAGAAAGCTGCAACTCGCTTGTTGATTCAGCTGATTTTGACACAGTGGCAGGGGGAGCTGGCTATGAAAACGCCTGGGTCTCTGTGGGTTTCTGCTGTTTAGCAGCTGGTAAGTACACACAAACTATACCCTTTGAGAGCCTGGCCAATGTTGAACAAAGGTGATTTTTTTTAAGTATGGGAATTAACTGTGTTCCTAGTTCATTGATGTACTTTCTAAATGTTTCTCAAAGTAAAATAAACAGAATTTGATTAGGGCTTAATATCTATGAATGAACTCAATTCTCCCTTTTCAGTTGAGAGGCTAGATCTAACAAGCTGAAATGTAATGCATTTAAACTATCCAGCCTCTAAATGGAGTTTACATTATAGAAGGCGGGTAGAAGATAAATAGAGAGCTCCAGTACTCAGTAGTTACTTAAGTGAATTAGAGAATTAAAAAACAGAATGCCATGTGAGATCTAAGGGGAGTGGTGGAGACTGACAGGGAGGTGGTGGGGAGGGGAGAAATCAGGAATTATTTTCTGGAGGAAGGATAATCTGAGTTGGTTATAAACAATGAGTAGGGTGCCATGGTCCCCACCATGCTCCAGTTAAGACAGTGGGAATGGCAGGAGAGGAGACACAAAGAAGGGAGAGCACAGGACGTGTTCTCAGAATAGAAAGTAGGTTGGAGCATAAATCAGAGGGAGCAAGAAGTGAAAGTGTTAGAAATGCACAGCAGGGTACACAATGCCAAGGACTTCTCTGGAGTGAAAGGACTGAGTTCAAATTTCACCTCTGGCATTTACTTCCTATTTGACCTTGGGCACTGGGCTTGAGTTTTCTTGTCTGCAAAATGAAGGAGATAGCCTAGACAGCTTCTTAGGTCCCTTCCAGCTTTACTGTTATCATCCAATGAATGACAGGCATAAGTGTTTGACCTTTATTCAGTAGGCAGTGGGTCAAGGCTTTGAGCAAAGAGATGATATAATCAGATCTATTTATTGGAAATATTCTGATTGGGTGGCTAGGTGGTGCATTGGATAGAGTGCCAGGCCTAGAGTCAAGAAGACTCATCTTCTGAGTTCAAATCTGGCCTCAGACACTTACTAGCTATGTGACCCTGGGCAAGTCACTTCACCCTCTTTGCCTTAGTTTCCTTGTCTGTCAAATGAGCTGGAGAAGGAAATGGCAAACCACTCCAGTGTCTTTGCCAGGAAAACCCCAAATGAGGTCACAAAGAATCAGACACAACTGATATGACCAAACAACATTATTCTGACAGTGTCATGGAAGATGAATTAGAGCAAGGATCAAGTGAAAGCAGGGAGGTCCAAGAGGAGGCTGATATAACTATGCATATAGTAGGTATCAAAAGCCTGCATGAAGGCATTAACAATGTAAACAGAGAAGGGGGAACAGATAAGAAAAGTTTTGGAGACAGAACTGACCAGAGTTCAAAACTGATTACAAACAAAAGGTGAAAGAGATGGAAAAAGATTTTTAAAATAGCCCCAAGAATTTGAACACAGGAGATAGTCTAAAATATTGAAGTCTGAAGGAACAACACATTTGGAAGGAGATGCGGGACAACATGGCATGGTAATGGATTTGAAGTTAAAAGACCAAGAGGAAGTATAGCTAGATGGACACAGTTCATCTGAAAAAGATCTGGGGGTTTCAGTGGACTGCAAGCTCAGTATGAATGAACCACATGATATGGTAACCCAAAAAGATAAGGCTGCCTTAGTTATATTATGGAGGCAGAGCCTCCATAAGGAGATGCTTGTGATTGTCCAGTCCTGCCAGTCACATCCAACTCTTCGTGACCTCACTTGGGGTTTTCTTGGTAAAGATACTGGAATGGTTTGTCATTTTCTTCTCCACCTTACTTTACAGAAGAGGAAACTGAGGCAAACAAGGTTAAGTGACTTGCCCAGGGTCACACATCTAGTAAATGTCTGGGGCCAGATCTGAACTCAGAGAGATGAGTCTTCCTGACTCTGTGCCCTATGGTGCCACCTAGCATGGAGACACTACTCCCTCTAATTGCCTCTGGTCAGAACACATCTGGGAAAATTATGTTTGGTTCTAGTCACCACATTGATCAGATGAAGAACATCCAGAGGAGGGCAATAAGATGTAGTGGAGGGACTTTAGGAGATCAGCTGAAAGATTGGGTACATGCGTCATGGGGTAGAAAAGACTTGGGGATATGATAATGGTCTTCCAGTATTTGAAAGTCTGGCTGGCCATCATGCGGAAGAGGGGTTCATGGAGAGCAGGAATAAGAAAAATGGAAATTGGCAGATTTGGGCTCTATCTAAGGAAAACTTCCCAATGATCAGATTTATGTAAAAGTCATCTGCTTTGGGGAGGCTGGGTTTCCTTCTCAGCAGAGGTCTTTAAGCAGAGACTGGATGACCACTGGTCATGTATGTTCACAGATACATAAAAGATTCCTTTTTTTGGGGTAAGTTACACTAGTTGACTTCAGGTCTCTTCCAATCTAAATGCTCTACGACTTTGTGACAACCAAAATCATAATAATTAGCAATTATATAAAACCTCAAGATTTGCAAAGCTAATATGCAAGCTCTATGTGTATGTGTGCCTGTGTGTATGCACGCACACATGCTATAGGTGAACGCTATTATTATCCCCATTTTACAGATGAGGAAACTAAGGCTGAGAGAGGTTACATGACTTCCCTAGGGTCATAAAGCTAGTACACGTTTGAGGCAGGATTTCAGAGTATTCATGGCTAAGTCTTAGAGCTCTTTATTATTATGTGACTCTGGATATATTTCTCTATCATTCTGGGTCTCAGTTTTCTCCTCTGTAAAATGAGAGCTTTGGACTAGAAGATCTCCAAGGTAGGTCCCTTACCAGGACCATGAATACTGTGAATTATGTTCGGCTACATATAATTAGTATTATTTTCATTTGATGGAAGCTGTGATATAAAATTCTCCATAAGACCATTGGAAGAACTTTTTCCATGATTTTATAACTGTACAATCTAGCTCCCCCATAATATATCTTACATATGCAAAAATATATATGTATATATATATATATGTATTGCTCTGGGGCTGCCTGACTTTTCAGCAGGGGATTTAGGCTCCCTGTGCTTCATTCCAATCAACTTTCCTTGGGAAATCTGAGGTGACTTTAGAATGAGACACAGGGAGCCTAATTTCCTTACTGGGAAGCCAGGCAGCCTGAGTGATGAACCCAGCAGACAACCCAAAGGCTGAGTACAAAAGAGGAAGAGGTGGCTCCCTATGAGCCTGTGAGCCTCACCAGCAACTACCTCTAGACTCTCTACCAGAACTATATAAATGTGAATTATTATGATTAATAATTATGCCTTTATCTAAGTCATTAATAAAAAAATGTTAAACAGTATCAGGTTACACAAAGTCTGGAACTCTTTACTGTAGAAATCTGCCTGGCTGATATAAAACCTGGTCTGTTCATTCATCCAGTAATGAATCCATCTAATTCTACTATGGTCTGGCCCAGATCTTCCTATCTTCTCTACCAACAGCACAAGAAACTTCGTCAAATGTTCTACTAAAATGGAGAAAACTATATCTAAAGAATTTCTGGATCAGTAGGTCTAATAATCCTTTAAAAAGAGAAAACAAGGTTAATCTGGCACAACCTATTTTTGATGAAGCCATGCTGCTTCTTGGTGATAACTGCTTCCTTTTCTAGATGGTCACCAACCATCTTTTTAATAACACATTCCAACATTTTGCCAGGGATTTAAGTCAGGCTTAGGGGCTTATCATTTACAGCAGTCACCCTCTTTTCTTTTCTGAAAATCAGAACATATGTTCTTCTCCAGTTCCGTAGTTCCTTGCCTGCTTTCCAGCCTACTTTCCTACCTCACGCCCTTCCACCTTTCTTTCTTTCCTTCCTCCCCTTCCTTTTTTCCTCCCTCTCCTTCGCCCTTCTTCCTTCCCTTTTTCTCTTTTCCCTCCCTTTCCCCCTTTTGTCCCTCTTTCACTCTTTCCTTTCTTCCTTCCTTCCTCCCCTTTTCTCCCTCCTTCTTTCTTTCTAGGTCACCCCATCTCACTCAGGCTAGGTAGTGCCATCCACAGACCCCCCCATTTCACTGCTGATCCACAGAGAAGTTTTGGCAAGATGCTCTGTTTTCTGATCAGGGCAGGTTGGTGCCCCTTTAGACAACCTATTGATCCTGCACTCCCACGGGGCTCACTATAATGGTGATGGACTTACTGCAGACACACCGGTCCATTCTGCGCTCCTGTGTTCAGACCTGCTGAGCTCAGATCCATCAGCCTCACTCTCTCCAGCAGCAGGTGTATGCCCAACACCCCCGCCCCCCAATCTGGACTCCACACATGGTGACAGGAGCATAGCAATGACATCTTCCAGTTCTTTCAGGACTCAAAAGCTGTAGCTTATCTGGGTCTGGTGACCTCAATTTACCAAGAGCAACCAGATTGTCTCTTTTTAAATGTATCTTGGTTATCACTTGTTTTCTATTAGCCATTCGCCTGCTTGTTCTTGAATAGCTCCTGTCTTCTCCTGCTCTTCTGTGAACTTAAAGCAATTAGTCTCAGTGCAGCTTTAAGTTATTAAAGCTTACTGGGAGTTGGGATATATTAATAGGGGAGGAAATTAGGAAAGGTTTATATAAAGAGGTGGTGCAGTGGATAGAATGCTGGCCCTAGAGTAGGGAAAACTGACTCATCTTTGGGAGTTCAAATTCAGCCTCAGACACTTCCTACCTCTGTGCTCCTGGGCAAGTCACCTCACTCTCTTTGCCTCAGTTTCCTCATCTGTCAAATGAGCCGGAGAAGGAAATGGCCAACCACTCTACTATCTCTGCCAGGAAAACCCTAAATGGGATCACGAAGAGTCAGACAGGGCTGAACAACACAGAAGGAGCTGGCACTCTGGCCAAGCCTCGGGAGGGTCTAGGCCGGACTTGTTACGGGATCCAGGAATCCTGAAGGGATATGTGGATGGATTCCAGGAGTTTTGTGGCCTTAGATGAAAACAGCTATTTCTTTTTACTAACCTTTAAACTCCAGCATTTCCTCCCATTATTTTTTAAAAAGCTCTTCTGAGGAGAGGGCCATCGGCTCTCCCAGGCTGCCCAAGGGTCCGTGACAAAAATATGGTTAAGAACCTCTGCTCCAGGGGTCCTCGGAGGGTGGCGGGGGGGGGGGGGGGGGGGGGGGGGGGGGGGGGGGGCCGGGGCGGCAGAATCAAGGTGTGAGGTACGAGATAGGGAATGTCAATGGGAGACATTTCATTGCTGGGGGGACATTGTGGGGGGGCAGGAGGGAGTTAAAGCCCGACTCAGGGCAAGCCTGGGCCCCCCGCCCAGCCTAGGGGGCTCCCCAGCTTTTCCAGGTGTGCCCGCGCTCACCTGAGCAGGTGAGTGAACAGCGGGCGGGTGAGTACTTCCTGACCGTGTGGCCCCGGGCTGGTCCCTGACCCCGTCTGCTTCCGTTTCCTCCTAGGTAAAACGCGGCGGGAAGGAAAGGGCGACCTTCTACAGCCAACCGGGCCACGAAGACCGGGTCTAGACTAACACAAACCAGGGGCACAGTCACGCGCGGCCTGCCCATAACCGCGGGCACAAGGCTCCGCAGACCCTAAACATGGCCTTCTGCAAGTGCGCAGGGGGCGGGTCCTCGCCAGGCGGCCGAGGTCGCTTATGGGAGCCCGCGTACTGAGAAGCGGAAGCCGCGCCTGCCCTCGAGGAGCTTACAGTCCGACCCGACGCCGCGAGCGCACACAGAAGTGGACACGTGACCACGAGGCGATGAGTGGGGGAGGGGACGGGCGGGGGGGAGGGCGCTCTAGCCACGTTCCCGGCCCAGGCTGGGAGCGGCGGCCGGGGCGGGGCCCCGGGCTCGGGGGCGTGGCCGGGACGCGGCTAGTTTCTCGTGACCGTCCCGTCCGCGTCCCGGCCTGCTCCAGCGCTGCAGGGGTCTAAGGAGAACCGAGAGGATGTCTGGACGCCCCGCGCCTGGGGTCCTGGCCCTGGCCTTGTTCTGGGCGCTGCTGCCGGGTCAGCCCCGCGCTGGGCTCGGCGCTCCCTCCCCCCGGCCCGCCCCCGGCGCGTTCAGCGACCTGGCCCCGCCCTGTCCGTGCAACGAGCCCGCGCTCTGCCGCCCCCTGCGCGGCCGCCGCGACTTCGAGGTCAGCGCGGGGTCACGTGCCTCGAGGGGAGGGGGCTTGCGGGAGGCGGGGGCGGGGCCGGAAGCCGGCCGGCCCAACCCCCACCCCGTACGTCACCGGGGAGGAAACTGAGGCTGGGAACAGGGTAGAGAACTGCGGGAGCCCCAAACCGGAACTGGAAGGAGGAAACTGAGGCCCAGAAACATGGAGCACGTGGACGGGTGGCTGCGAGCTCTTGAAACCTATCTCTCCACTGTGTAAATGAGGAAACCTCGACCCAGAGAGCAGTCGGGCCCGTCGGGGTCACGTGGTTAGGGAAAGGAGTGTACGGATGACGTCATGTGATCAGTGACCTGCTGGGGGTCCGTGCGTCCCCTCCCGTTCCCCTGGCCCTCCTCCGCCGCCCTAGACAGGCCCCAGGGAAGGGGGAGGGGATCCCTGGGCTGACGCCGTGGGGCAGAACCTGGACCCAGTCCAGAGGAGGCCCGGGCGCCCCGCCCCCTTCCCGCGTGCCAGGCCTTGGACGAGGACACCAGCCCTTAGGGCTGAGGAGGGGACGGACTGTGGGGGCTGCCCCGGGGGGCGGGGGGCGAGTCTGGGACCTTGGGGAGACGCTGGGCTCCCCTGTGCCCCCGGGTGCCCTCGCCCGTAAGGCCCCTCCGAGAACGCTCCAGCTCCCAGTTTACGGTCCTCGCCTCGGACCAGGAATCTGTGGAAAGGCCGCGTCTGAAGGACAGCCCGGGCGCACATGCAGCGCCCACGTAATCTAATGTGGCATCGCCCAGCATGCATCCTGTCAGCGGGCATTAACGTCGCCTGTAAACGAGATGACAGGGGTTGGTGAGCGTTCAGCTGTTCCTGGAAGCGCCTGGAAAGGCCTGGGAAGCGGCTGTAGGCGAGCCTAAGCGATGCCGATCTATATCATCAGCTTCCCAGACCTCGGCTCTTTGTGGGTAACTCCAGGACGCTGAAAGGCCGCCGACCCCAGGGCGCCTTTCATTAGTTGGAGCAGCAGATGCAGGCTTCCTGAAAAAGAGTAATTAAGATAAATGGAGTTTAGTTTATGGTAAGCCACTCTTTCTTCTTATTAGGTTCTTAATGTGAAGCCTTTACTACCAGAATTAGATTACATTTCTCTTTCGTGTCATCCCTTCTCCTTCCAGGTTAAAATCAAAACTGGGTCATTTTTTAAAGTTTTGTAGTATAAATTATCAGCTTCAATTTGTTATCATGAGGGCACTTTTACTCCCATTAAGGTGCCACCTCCAGGCCCCCATCGTGGCCTCAAGCCTAGACAATCCTGGGTTTTGGAGGTTTGGTCATCAGAGTAAATACATATATACAGATATTCAATTAATTGTAGCATTTAAAAATTTTTTGAGTTCCATATTCTCTTCCTCTCCTCACTCCCACTGAGAAGGCAGGAAATATATCAGAGTATATATGTGTGTATGTATGTATGTATATATATATAAGTATATACATATGCATATATATTTTTTAGTAAAGGGACCTCTGTAATCCAGGGACCAGCCTAGCTGAATATGGAAGGGCTGATCACCTGGTTGGCCACAAAGGGATGAGTTTTTATAGCCCAGCATCCTCAAAGATCTTCCACTATGTCATTGAAAGATTGTGGCCTGTGGAGGGAGTTCGCACACCAGGGAAATCATAAATCCTAGAGGCATAAATTTTAGCTCTTAAGCGCATTCCCTGCACATTCCCTTAAAGTGGTGCACCATTATAGTTTCATTTAAGTTTGAATTATGGTATGTGGCTGTTCTCCTAATTTAAAAAAAAAAAAAAGGGAGGGAGAGGAGAACACATTATGTGCCTTCCTGTGGTAAGCTTGATTTCAATCTCTGGGAAAATTCTAATTAAAAATTTGGTTACTGAATGTCTAGAAAAGGAAGCAATGATTAGCAAGAGTCACACGGCTTCGTCAACAGCAGGTCGTGCCAGACTAACCCTAATGCCCTTTTTTGATAAGGTTTTTAAACTAACAGAACAGGGTGAAAGAGGGATGCTATAGAGATGGTTTACCTAGATTTTATCAAATAATTTGATATTAAATTATCTCATTTTGGAAGGATGTGAATTAGATGATAATTCAAACTCAAGTCATAGTTATTAAAGGATCAATGTGAAATGTGGTAGATCTTCAATATAATATCCCTCAGGTCTGTGTCTATTCATATACTGTATCAAGATTTTTATCAATGGCTTGGGTAAAGATGGCATACTCATTGAACTGGTGGAAGATATGAACATAGGAGGGACATCAAACACAGCAGATGACATGATCCAAAAAAGATCTTGCTAAATCAGAACACTGAATTCAGATTAAAACCTAGAATCAAATTAAATCCAACAAGAATAGAGGTAAAGTCATAAGTTAGTGAATTTGATCTTTTGAACTTCTGTGAAAAAAATGGCAAAGATGTTCGTTAGATTAACTGACTGAAAAATATGTAGGGACTGAATAGATTAAAAGTTCAAGGTCAGTCATCAATGGGATGGAGCCACCAAAAATAAAATAAGTTATGGGTTTCATTGAGAAAGGCGTAGCATTCCAGAATGAGGTGCTAAATCCTCTGGATTCTACCTTGGTGAGACAACATTTGCAGTATTAGTTTTGAATGCTAAATTAATAATGTTTGCTGATTGATTGATAGTTTTGTGTACCACAGTTTTTAGAGGACATTGATAAACCGGATCAAGCAGATCCAAGTTGAGTTCTAAGAACAAGCAGGAGAGTAAAGGGCCTTGAGTCAATGAGGCTTGGTGGAAAGGATTGGGAATATTTAGCCCAAGAAAGAGAAGGGTCTTCGGGGTTGGAAGGTGGAAGCAAAAAGTGGCATGAAAATTGTATTTGGAGGACTGTCTGTCATTCAGTTAAATAAACCTATGATGTACCAGGCCAGTGCTGCTCTTGTTCATCCTCTGTTCTCAAAGAGGCATCTAGGTGGCACAGCAGATAGAGTGCTGGGTCTAGAGTCAGGAAGGCTCCTCTTTCTTAGTACAAATTGGCCTCTGAAACCTACTAGCTGTGCGACCCTGGGCAAGTCACTTAACCCTCCTTGCCTCACTTTCTTCATCTGTAAAATGATCTGGAGAAGGAAGTGGCAAAGTCCTCCAGTATATTTACCAAGAAGACCCCAAATGGGGTCACAGTAAGACATGACTGAACAACAGAAATACGTCGGTCACATAGGAAAGAGATGAGACTTGTTCCTTTTTGGCCAGAGAGGGCAAAACTGGAAGCAACAGGTAGACGTTGCAAAGAGGCTGATTTGGGCTTGATGTCAGACTTGATGATTCCCAACAGTGTGACTTGCTCAAAGGGGGAATAGCCTACAGTGGGAGAGGGTGGGTACATCTCCTTGGAGGTCTTTGATGTGACTTTCGAACAGCTGACTATTGAGTGGGGTCTTTTTAGGGATGAGCTGAACTAGGTGGCTTCCAAAATCTCTCCCCTCTGAATTCTCTGACCTTGCCTTTTCTTTTGTTCCTGACAGGTGTTTGTGTTTGATGTTGGAGGAAAAGCCTGGAAGTCTTATGACTGGTCCCAGATCACAACAGTGGCAGCTTTTGGAAAGTATGACCCTGAACTTGTGTGTTTTGCCCATTCCAAAGGATCCAGGGTAGTTCTAAAAGGTTAGTGACTCATCTTCTAGGGACTTCAGGGTGGGATTCAGACAGACTGCAAGAATCACACATTTTTTCAACCTTTGTCTAACTTTAAGTGTGTTTCTCTTCATAGCTTGTCTCATTTCTAGGTTTTCTTTCTTTATTCTCACCATCTGATGTTTTCAATAATTATAAAAATTTTCCTAGGATACTGTCTGATTCATTTCACAAATGTGAATCCTTTTAAAGGGTTGCATAACTCATTATGTGATCCTAAGCACTGTGACTGTACCTAATTAATGTAACAACCTTTATCTAAGCTCTTAGCCCACAGTTTCTCTGTTTTTAAATTGTGTTTAGTGTCTGGATGGGTTATTTTGTAAATTAATGAGATATAGGCTTTATTCTCTTGGTGCATCATTTTTCCACGTGAAGAACTCTCAAAGGGGAGTAACTATTCCAGGATATTTTGTGTGTCCTTAAAGGACTTTGGTCTCACAGGGTTTTGGGGATTGTAAAATAGATGTCATTAAAGAGCGGAACTTTTTTTGGATAAATATTATTTCTTCCATAGGAGATGTCCCCTTAAAGAATATCGTTGAGCCTGCTTTCAGAGAAGCCTGGATAGCGAAACAACTCAGCTTGGCCAAAAAGCAACACATGGATGGAATTAACATAGACATAGAACAAGAAGTTGGAGAGTCATCCCCTGAATATTATGCCTTGACAGCTTTAGTTAAAGAAACAACAGAAGCCTTCCATCGAGAAATTGAGGGATCACAGGTGAATACAAATCCTATTTTACTTTTTGAAATCCAGCAACTACTTAGTGAAGCCTAGACAGCTGTCCCCTTTTTCAGGGTGAGCCGTAGAACCTCACCTTAAAGTCTGACAAAGGAGGAAGGTGTTTTGGTGTATGGACCGTGAGTAACAAAAAAAACCCAAACCTCCAAAGAGGTGCCAGGAGCAGGGCAGTATGCCTGAAAATCAGATCTGGAGCTAGGAAGACCTGGGTTTGAACCCGGCCTCACATTCCTGCCAGCTGTGTTCCCTGGCTGCTTTTCTCAGAGTTATAAACTCTCTCTGCCACTTTTCTCCCAAGGTTGTCACCCTGTGGGTTAAGGGTTTCTCTTGCTCCATAGGTAGGCATGGCATCATGTGCCAAGAGGACCAGGGTTGATGGGACCCACTTCTAGTGACATATTGTGTTAAGATGTCTCTTCCCTCAGTGCCAGCAGCACTGAGCTTAATTGTACTGTCATCATAAACATTTAGTGAGTCCATGCTATGGGCAAGGCATGCTGTGTGCTCCTTAAGGAGTTTATAATCTCATTGGGGGGCATGGGGGAGGGGGTGGAAATAGGACACATACTTTAAAATGTAACTAACAAGGCCAGGTAGATGAATAGTGCAGGCAGGAAGTCCCAGATATCAGAGCAAGTACTACTTTCTATGCCCAGGATGCTCCAGTCTCAGGTTTAAGTTGAACCTTGAAGAACAAATGGATTTAGGTGAACTGAGCAGGAGGAGAGAAGTTCTGAGTGAAGGGAAACAGTGTAAGTGCTGTAAAAATGGCACTTTAAGGTTTGTTGAGAGCTTCACAAATATTCCGTCACAATAACCCTGGGAGGTAAGTGGTATTGTTATCCCCATTTTACAGATGAGGAAACCAAGACAGACAGAGGTGAAGTGACTTACCCTGAGTCACACAGCTAGTCTTCCTGACTATAATTCCAGGGCTCTATCCACTGCACCACCTAGACAATGTGAACCTAGAGGTAGAAATTCATGAGTACAGGGAATACCATGGGTAGACCATTGCCATTGGCTTGCATTGTAAGTTTACATTTAGAGAGAATGAGGTTGAGAGGGGGAGATTGGATCAGAGTATGGGGAATTTACAATACTGAAGATTTTTGAATTGGGTGTGTAACTTCTCAGGAAGCAGTATTTTGGGAATGTTGTTCTGTGACTATGTGGAATGTTGTGTTCAAGCTGAGCAGCAGATAAAGGTCCTCGTATCTCCATAGAATGTCAGCTTGAGGGCAGGGGCCATTTGGTTGTGTCCTGGCTAGTAGTACTCTCTAAGTCCAGGGTGCTCCTCCAACCTTGGTCTTAAGTTGAACCTTAAAGAAAGAATGGGTCTAAGTAAACAGTTGGTTGAGGTACACAGCTGGTGCTCAATAAATGTTGAATAGAAAAGAATGATAAATGTTAGAAAGGAAATGACCAAGGAGATGAAGGCCCAGACCAAGGGAGTAGCACTTGAATTGAACAAGATAAGACTTCCCCAAAAGGTCTTATGAGGAAGACAAAAGCATTTTCAAAACACTGCTTTTTAAGTTCCTATGAACAGTCTAGTTTGAAACCTGAACTGTACATTGTAGATGGCTCTTCTTGTCTTGGCTAGTTCCTAGCTGAACTCTATCCTTTTCTAAGCTTAAGCTGTGTTTCTTCCCCTCCAGGTCACTTTTGATGTTGCCTGGTCTCCAAAGTGCATAGATAAGAGATGCTACAATTACAGTGGAATCTCAGAATCCTGTGACTTCCTCTTTGTGATGTCTTATGATGAACAAAGTCAGATCTGGACAGAGTGCATTGCAGCAGCCAATGCTCCCTATAACCAGACCTTAATGGGTAAGGACCTAGCAAAAGAGTACTCACTAATAGCATTATTCCTAGTGCTTCAAGTGCTAAGGGATCTTTTGGATTGTGATTCATCTGTATGTCCTTTCTATGTTAGTGCTTTCTTGAAACAGTTAGGCTGCTTGTTGCTAGAATATTTGTTAATAGTTATTTTTGGCACTTGGATTTTAAAGCTCGTGTAGGGAAACTACTATATTTGCCTGAAAAGAGACTATTTCCTTTGCCCTTAAAATGAGATTATTCCAGGTATTAAAGCTTTGAACTACACTAAAACTTTTGGGACACTTAGTATGAAGATAGGGACTATGTCTTATTCTTCTTTTCCCTTACAGTGAAGTACTTTGTACATTCTGATAACTCAGGAAATACCTCTTGAATTGAATCTGTATTGGCTGAAAATATAAAGTTAGAGAAGTAATATTGTGTTGGTAGTACATATGGTGTTCAACCAAGCAAATAACCAACTAATGGCCTAATTTCAAAAAGTATCACCTACATAAAAGAACAAGATTACATTTACAGTAAATGTTTGGGGGAAGAATGGTTCTGTGAATGAGCTGACTAGGCAGTGAATGGTAAAATCCTTTATTACTTTGATTTTCTAAGTTTAAAATCCATTTCATCATCTACATAAACTTTTTTACCAAATACCTTCATTGAAGTTTGAACAAATTTGTAAAGCAGGAACAGTCGTACGTCTCTGCTTTAATTTTGAAACCTGAAAAAGGTGCTTGAATGAGGCTCCATGAAGGAGGTATTTGTTAATCAGAAGGCAGCTGGTAAAAAGATGAATGGAGGGAAGACATGCCAGGCTTAGGCAACACACACTGAGCAGAAACCTAGAGAGGACAGTGTGTGTTCAGCAGGTAAACAGTTGTCTCGTTTGACTGGAGGAGATACAGCAGTCTTCTGATGACATTATAGAAATGACAGTCCGCAGTGACCTGATTTACAGCTGAGGAAACTGAGTCCAAGGCAGAGGAAAGGACTTGGGTGAAGTTGCACAAGAAGCAAGCTGACATGCAAACCCAGGCCTTCTAGGGTAATTCTGAGGTTTTCCCCCTGTACCAGGTAGCCTTCCATTGGAAGGCCAGTTCTGGCCAAGCATGGTGATTCGAATACTTCAGCTGTTCACACACACACACGCACACGCACACGCACACGCACACGCACACGCACGCACACGCACACGCACACGCACACGCACACACACACACACACACACACATGCACACACACATCCACATGCTTTATTCATTGAATGGTGCCTCGATTCACCTTAAGATCATCTTTTCCTAAAGATTTAACTTACTGGTCTTATGTGATACTTGGGAATGAGCCAGAGGATATCATCTTACAAGTTGGTAGACAAGAGTCTGTGCGCTTTCTTGTAATGTTTGAGTCTTCCTAGAACATGACTATTTTAGTTTATTTAAGTCAGTATTCTGCAGTTTTTTTAAGTAGACTAATGAAATTTAATTTCATTTTTATGAATTTTTTTTCTATTCAAAGGGAAAGTATATTTTTAAAAAAATGAGATGAAGGAATTGATTGTTATTATGGAACTACATCTAAAAGGTCACTTTAGATAAATATAGTATTATTAATTCGCATATACAGTACCTTTTTTGACATCCTTAGGTTTTTAGCTATTGGATATCTTGTGGTTATGATGTCAAGATACCATGGGTTTTATTCTGCCTTTTCTTTTTAATTAGGATATGAAAGCTATCTCAAGATGAACATTGACCCTAAGAAACTTGTAATGGGTGTTCCCTGGTATGGCTATGATTATCGTTGTCTGAATTTATCTGAGGTAAGACCACTTTGTTGGATATCAATTCCAGGTCATTCTCTTTTATGTTCATACTGTCTCCCTCTAAATAAATAAAATTCAGGACTTTTTGACATACAGTTTTAAACTGTAAGCCTGAGTTTCTAGAGGACGGATCATGGCATCATAGATTTTTAAAACATCAACTGCACAAGGAGCAGTTTGGAGGAGGCATGTTTAGACAGCTGGTCTGACAAAGAGATAGGGGTTTTAGTGCACTCCAAGGGCAGTGGAAGTTAACAGTGTGATATGGCAGCCAAATAAAACTAATTGATCGTGTATTATACTGAGGGAGATAGAGATCCCAAGAACAAGAAGATGGTCCCATTGTACCTTGTCCTGTTTAAACCACATCTGAGATATTTTGTTCGGTTCTGATGCTAAGAAGTTTAGGAAGGATAAGGCTGGAGGGCAGCAGATCAATTAATCAATCACTCAGCATTTATTAAGTACCTATTATGTGCTGGGCATTGTGCTAAGCACTGAGGAGAACCACCCCACCCCGCCCCCCCAAAAAAGCAAAAGACCTTTAGGATCACTTGATATGAGGATTGGTTGAAGGATCTGGAGTCATTTGACCCAGAGACTCAGAGGGAACATGTGAGTTGTTTTCAGTTCTGTAAAGAGCTGTCATGTGGAAAAGAGTATACTGATTCTTCTTGGTCCCCAAGGATAGATCTACTAGCAAAAATGGGTGAAAGCTGTAAAGAGGCAGATTTAGGTAACTGTAAGTGACACAGATCCTCAGAATCTACTCCTTTTTATCTTAGGGGGGGAAAAGCTTAAATTCACAATTACATCTGTCTACTCCTAGCCTTAGTATTTATTTCCAGGCTTATCTTTCTGAGAACTTATACTTAGTTCAGAGTAATTAACACTGAAGTTCTGGCTCGTCATCAGGATCATGTCTGCACCCTTCCCGAAGTGCCTTTCCGAGGGGCGCCATGTAGTGATGCTGCAGGCCGTCAGGTGACCTATAAAGCTATCATGGATCAAGTGAATAGTTCCATATCTGGAAGCCAGTGGAATACCCAACAACAGGCCCCATATTATAACTACAAGGTAAGACACTGTAAGTTGATAAATATCATTTATTATAGTGTGTATTTGTGTAAGAATTTACTAGATATTTACATCAGTTACTTTAGTACATGAAATATGATGTTCATCTTCCTTAAAGACACTAGAATCGAACTCTGGGCTAAAAAGAACTTTCAGGTTCCTGCTTAGTAATTCAAGCTATTTGAAATAGTAAAAAGTTGCTAAATTTGATGACATTTGTCATTTTAAATGATGATCAGAAATTCACAGATCTTAGCAGCAGTCACTATTCTTTTTTTAATTGGCATAAGAGTGGCAGTCTTTTGAAAGAACTGTTTCTATTAAATTCCGCAGTTATAAGGTGTTGTTTTTAAAACATTTGATCCTTACTGTGCTTTTGCTTCCAGTGTCAGATAGCTTCAGGACTTGCATCTTGAATCCTGGTCAGATTCAAAGAAAGACAAAGCAAAGTTTTAGTTCTTAACTTTTTGGCCATAAATTCTGTATATTGATTTATGACCTAATATATAAAATATATATATTTAAATGAATAAAATTTCTATATTATATGTAAAGCACATACATATATGATCTTGTGATTTCTAAGGATTTGTTATCCTTAATATAAAGTATGAAATAATTAAAGATAAATACACTCCAAAGTTACATTTTCTTTTAAACATACCAGAATGCACACATCCAAGTACGTATTGTCCTCCAACCACAGAAGGCTTTATTATTTATTCGTATGCTACAGCAGATAGCCAAAACATTTTGGGAACACTTTTTTAAAAATTGCTTTTGAAGACACTTTACTAGTACCCACCATACCCCACTTCCCAAAACAAACAAATAATAAACTTGTAATGGTCTCATTTTCTAATCAAAATTATTCTTTCTGCTACTTTGTCCTCTTTACTTTCACTCTTAGCTACAGCCTTCCTCTGCCCCATAGACTGAGCAATAGGCTCCTTCTGGCTGGTGCTGGAAGCCCCAGTAAGGGGAACAGGGAGAAGGAGGGAAAATACAGAGAATAGACTGGTTAATAAACTCCTTTGTGGACCATATGTAATAACTTAAGGGTAATTGACTGTAAGTTTGAATGAATGCCCATTATCAATGATATGGAAAATGATAGAATCACAGAATAACAGAGCCTGTGATAGTGGTGTCTTCGCTTTTTGGATTTAAGAAATGGTGTTTTTTTTCCTGTAATTTTATTTTGGTGTTTCATATTTCTGTATTTGTGTAGGATGCTGATGGCCATTTTCACCAGGTGTGGTATGACAATCCGAAGAGCATTTCTTTAAAGGCAGCATTTGTAAAAGATCTTGGCTTAAGGGGTATTGGGATGTGGAATGGGAACTGTCTCGACTACTCTGGGGATGCAGTAGCCAAACAGCAAACTGAAGATATGTGGAGGGCCTTAAAGGTAAATGAGTGAAAGGACTAATTAAAAAATGCTGCTCAAAGTTAACAGTTCAAGTCATTGTCTGTAGTTATACATCTTATTTCTTTAAAAAATAAATAATTTTTTAACATTTTTTCCCCAAATACTTCTTTTCTGAAGCATTTTGATATTTGGTATAATAATAGAACTAATTAGATTGGCAGGGTTAATGCTTTTAAAGTTAAATTTCAGACATATTTTGATCATTTAAGAAACGCAAAAGTCGAGAGATGAGTCTGTCTTTCAGTATGAAATAATCTTTATTTTATAAAATGTCTTATCTGTCACTTAATAAACTGATATTTTCATAATTTTATTATGTTCATGTCTTTTTGTCCATGATATTAACATGTATGCTTACATATTTATAAACTCTGCAAAAAGCTCTAAAACTTGTAAAGGGAAACCTGGTTTGCTTAGAACAGACTTTAAAAAACAAACCTGTTCTCTGAAAAGCAATTCACACTATACTTTTATTTGACCACAAATCTAGTGTTAAAATTGATAGAAAATGTCTTCTCCTTAAGACTAATTCATCGTTAAAGGGAGGAGGGAATATTGGTTCAGTGATCTTCTCTTAAAGTAGCACCTCAGTGCCCTGGGAGACTTGCTTTTGCTTCATCCCAACCTCTAGACAAGTGACTCTAAGATAAAAGATATAGAGTTGACACAGGGAATTTAAAAAAGATAATATTTTAAACTTATATCATGATGTTGCCTAAATTTTCAGCTAAATTAGGCTTGTGAGACAGATATTGTCATGAAAAATTTTATTATTATTAAATTTACTATAGGGATAACTTAGTGGATAATCTGATATTATTCTTATGCTGTTCTTGATGAAACAAATTCTCCTAAGATCCTTTTCTGTACATCTATAATTTATTCATTGACAACCTTATTGCTAAGTTGTTTGTTTTAAATTTGCAGTATTTTCCCACATTAGGATTTTGTTTCTAATTTTAACCTCATGACATTAGTTTATGAACTGATATGTCCCTTTCTAAATCAGAATAGTTTAATGTTTAGAGTTTTCCTAAACCTTTAGCCAGGTTTAACTTCAGGACCCTCCGCTTTTTCATATGGTAAATTATAATGACAACAACCTTATGTCAAATGTATTATTTCCATTTTGATAGCATTTGCTATATGACTGTCTAGGGACATAACAAACCTATTCCTATGAACCCTGGACTCACATAAATCCAGTCTTAATGGTTTTTCCTGTTAATCAAGTAAAGGCAGGTAAAATTTGACCATCTTTTCTGACTTGAGGTCATATGTAAGATCTCTGCTTTCAATTTACATGGCTGCTTACAGCAGAGGACCTGGAGCATCCAGTGAAAAGGATGATGTTTCATAGTCTATTTGAAGTACTGATGGTTTCTATGCTTCTAAAATATGTTAATAAGGCATCTCTTGGATACTAATCCCAGGAGTTTCCTCTGAGTGCTCCAAATGGTAAACTCAATTTCCTGTCTTAGATTCTTAGGCTGCTATTTAGTTAAAATAAAATAAAGGATTATTCTTTTAATTATCAAGGTTACATTTAAAAAAAAAATCAGTGTAGTCTTTTGTACCAAGACATGGTGGTTTGCTCAGACTAATTATGGACCTTTATTCTTAACTGCTAGATGAGTTATCTTTAAACCCAGCAGTTGAATAATGAAATACTTTACTGTAAAATGAAGTCCAGTCATCTTGAAATAATCAAAAATAACTAAATAATGCCCTGAACAAATTACTTGGCTTTGCACTGCTCTCTCTCTCTGCCTTTCCTTCCTTCCTTCCTTCCTTCCTTCCTTCCTTCCTCCCTTCCTTCCTTCCTTCCTCCCTTCCTCCCTTCCTTCCTTCCTTCCTTCCTTCCTTCCTTCTTTCCTTCCTTCCTTCCTTCCTTCCTTCCTTCCTTCCTTCCTTTCTTCCCAAAGCCACCCTCAAAGCTCCCAATTTACTGTGATCTGTCTTAGTGGAAGGAATACCCTCTGACAAAATCACAGATCCTCAAAGTATTGAAGAAGTGCTTAACATTTCCTGAGTCACTTTTTAAAATCAGTATGAAAAATAAAGGAAAGAAACACAAGGCTTGGCAAGAGCAACGAATGGACAGTCTTCAAATAAGTCTAAACATTTTGAAAAATAAGACAGTTATAAATAAATACATTTGATTGGGAGTTTAAAGATGCTTTCATTTTCTTCTGTTCCAGTTCCATTTTTAGTGTTCTTATGTCTGAAATCGCTTGTTTTCTCATCTGCAAAAAGAGTTGGGGGAATTGTAAAGGAATGCTCCCAGATGAAATCTGAGCTGAAATGATTTTAAGTGCTTTTCAAAGATTAATTAAATTTCACATTGGCATTTTGAGGGCAATCACAATAGTCATATAATACAGCAGCTGCCATAATTATGCAGCAATTCCAATGACCTCCTGTGTTCTCATCCCCTAACCAACACCATTGTCCTCTGTCTATTGCCTTTAACTTCCAGGAGACAAAAACTAGGTGAACAGTAACATTTTACTGTGCTATTCCTAGCTAGTTCTTAGGCTTCACAATGGCATATAGAAACAATATTGCATTTTGATAAAAAAATTTTTTACTACAACAGTGGAAGACCAGATAGCAATTTTTTATGTTCTCTGCTCAAATTTCAAAATGAAATTTCACTAAATGACAATCTTGTAATAATAATGAATAGCTAGTATTTAGATAGGGCTTTAAGGTTGGTGGAGTGATTTTACATATATTATCTCCTACCCATTTAACATACCAGAAGGTGAGAATTTGTTGTTAGAACACACACTGGAATAGGTATCTGTTCAGTTCTATTTGAATGACTTATCTTGCCATAGAGGTGGCATTCCCCATGGCCATGTCAGTAGATCAGAAGCTTGGGCAAGTACCACCATGTTGGAAAAGGTTTAAGTGTGGGCTTGGTGGTGCATAACTGTCTATTGTCTGAGGACCATTCTTATACAATTTAGAAAACTTTTGCTAGGTTGACCGCAAGATAATCAATTTTTTGCTCTCAGTAAGTCCTGAACACCATAGAAGAGCTTTGATCTGCACTGTGGAAGGAATAGCCACACCTGTGAAATCAATAATACAATGTTACTTAACACTAGATAACAATATCTTTATTGTGTGGGTGGTGCAAGGATCTCTGTAAAGAAATTTCTTGATAAATCACTTTGGCTTGTGGCTCACAATTATTTAAACTTTGAGGCTTCCAAAGTACTTTTCTCACAGTCTCCCCATGAGGTACATAGTAGAAGTATTATCGTCATTTTAAAGATCATGGTGGCTGTGACTTGTCCTAAAGTGAGGCAGTGCTATATGGTGTAGCGTTAGACTTAGTGGAAAATGTCCTTCCTACCCGTGGGACTTGTGCAACTTACTTAAACTTTCTGGGTCTGTTTCTTCATCTGTGAAATGTGGATAATATAGATATTAGCTAGTTCACAGGGTGATTGTGAAACTTAAATAAAAATATTGTTTTGCAAATTTTAAAGCTATTATTATTACTGCATTTGGTCATTCTGTGAGTAAAGATCAGCCTAGAACTGAACCAAGACCTTCTGAACCTGGGGCCAGTGCCGTCTTCCATAGCACACTGCATTTCATAATATTGCAGTCAACCTCAGGCCAGATATTTATGTTTAAAATATTTATCTTTGCTGGGTGATCTTCACTGTTCACTGTGGCTGATACATAATTGATTTGACCATGTCAGTTAGTACTGATTATATATAAGGAAAAACCAATGGTCAGATACAATGTCTTCATGTAGAGAGAATCTAAAAAAAAAACTTTTTTTCTTCTACAGCCCAGTTATATGCTGGTGCATTTAGAACTAGTTTTGGGTAGCATCCAAAATAGACAAGTGTATACAAATGTTACCCTCATGCTTGAGGGCAGCTAGCTGGACAGAGTCATAGAGAGAGCACTGGGTCTGGAATCTGGAAGACTTGAGTTCAAGTCTAGCCTCAGACACTTACTAGCAAGTCATTTCACCCTGTTTCCCTCAGTTTCCTTATCTGTAAAATGAGCTGGAGGAAGAAATGGCAAAGCCCTCCAGTATCCAATAAAACTACAAAATGGGGTCATGAAAGGTCAGATATGACTAAAACGAATGAACAACACATACATTCTTATTCCCTACACTGCTAGTTTCTCTTGTTTCAGTATTAAGTATTTCAGTTCTTTGTAAAGGGGTAGACTAAGTATGTGTGATAATTCTCTATCAGCAAGAATATTTGCTTAAGCTAGAATGCCACATTCTGCATTTATGCTAGATAACAGAATTTAGGATGATGTTTTAGTTACATATTAATCACATGTGTCTACCCCAAATAGTCACAGGCACATAGGCATATGCTCAACCTGTGGTAGAACATTCCGAGCTCATATTGTGGGACACACTGAAATTTCACTTTATCATGGTGTCATTTTGGTCACCAATCTCGTACTCAAAATAGGTCTCAAGTCTTGGCAAATCCTTGGCAAAATTTCCTATTAACTTTTTTCTAGCCTAGAGCATGTTACAAACTTAAAAGTAGTAAAACTGCATTTCTTTGAGAAAAAAAAATGTTCTATAGCTTTGAAGTTTCACTAATTAAGATGGGTTTTTCTGCCTCAGTGTATACTAAACAGTGAGTGTTGGCTGCTGGGCTTTAATCTTTTTGGCCCAGTAGGACTATTCAAATGATCTGACACTCCAAATTCAGTACTTGTTTGTTGAGAAGAGTTAATCTTGCTGGGTCACAAAATAATCAACCCTAAGTATCCTCTTACAATATAAGGTAAGTATAAAAAAAGTTTTATTTTAAAGAATAATTTATACTATGAATAGGAAACAAAGTCACCTTAATTTCTATCATGAGTTTCATTTTGTCAGTGTCCAGTTTTCTCTTTAGTTGGTCAATTGCATGCTGTACTTCAGTGATCTGGATTATAAGGTTATTCTGTGAAATAGACAAACACATGCATTTTTATTTATCCAAGAATCCCAGAATTCAGAGCTAGGAGGGGACCTTCAGAGTTGTTCAGTCCAACCTTCTTCATTTAGAAGTGAAGATAGGCTTAGAGATATCAAATGATTCATCTAACATGTAGGTATGATATGTCTATAAAATTTTTATTTCTTTATAATTAGTTGCCACAATCCTTAACAACCCCTTATGATGCTTTGTTGTCTCTGATTTTGGAATACTTGCATATGTCCCACAGTACTTTTCACTTCTTTCTTTTTTTCTTGCTTTATTGCTAAAGTTAGATTATATCCTCAAAATAAATTGCATCTAAATTAATATTTGGGATCATTTTTCAGCATGATTTCCACTTTAGACATGTAACATTTGATGTGATATGATATACAACTGGAAATGTCTTGAAAGCCCTTGAAAATATGTGGTTGGAATTCAAAAGCCCTTGAAAATATGTGGTTGGAATTCAAAAAAATTCAGTTCTTGATATCTAGATTTGGGAATTGAACACACGGATGATAGCTGAAGTTGAAAGAGTTGATGAGTTCTTACAGAAAGAACCAGGGTCAAGGATTGAGATTTGTGGAACACTGACATTTAGGTGGTAGGAGGAGGAGCCAATAAGGTAATGGTAATGTGTTAGGGAAAAGTTTTAAGAGGAAGTTGGTGGTCAAGGTATCAAATGCTCCAAGAAAAGAATAAAGCCTAGGGAAAGGCCATTTTATTTAGCAAGTAGGGAGTCACTGACCTTTCTGAAGAATATTTCCGTTGCAGGGACATAAGCCATATTCAATATAAATTACTAATTATGAATCCCGTTGCTTCATAAGGTAAATGCCTGAGGTAAAATAACTAAAAACCTGTCACTGTCACAGATTTTCACAGTGGTAAATAGAGGACCTAAAATACTGCTTAGTGGCCTCAACAATTTCCTAAGACTGTAAGTTGCAGATAAATTGTTAACCTATATTCATGGTGGGCATTTCCACACCAGGATGTTCCTTATGCAGATGATATCACAAAGCCCAATCAAAACAAACGGACAAAAATTCCAAACTGTAAGACATGTAGCTACGAACTTTATATCTCTAGCTCTGCATAACTGAAATTTTCAACAGTGAATCAAGCACTTGAGGATAAAGTGATAAGAATTCTTTGGATTAGAGCAAACTAGTAGTTGAATCAAAGTCAGCAGACTTCATTGTTAGCACAGGGGGAAGTCATTTGTTTTAAAGGGAAAAAAGAACTATGAGGAAAATTGAGAGGAAATGTATGCTAAACTCTATCAGGCAGTTATACCTGTGGGAAGCCTTTCTGTTCAGACTATGGGAATATAACAACCAAAACGTCAGAACGGACCTGATGGCGGTGTATTCTGATCTCAGGTGACGTATCTAGGAGGAAGTAGATGCCTAAGTTCTAACCTTACAAACCCAAACTATAAAGATACGATGAGTGGACGTGTGTAAGGGTGCACAGAGAGCTATCTTAAGAGTCAGGAGGACCTGAATTCTACTTCGGCCTCTGACACGCACTGCTTGTTTTAATCCAGGCACGTCCTTTAGCCTCTCAGCAGAAGACTATATTGCAGAAAAGGTATCCACTAGTATTAGGAGAGGAGGCTTCCTTATCTCTGCACCAATAAAATCATAGATTTAAGCTAAAAAAAGTATTACCACAATGATAACTCTAAAGGACCAACCGAAATTAATTGTCCTCAAGAGAAAATGTAATTGTTCTGGTTCAAGCTAATCAAAGTTAGCAAATATTAATGCACCTAATATGCGCAGGTCGCTTTGAGAATTCTGAAGACGTAAAAGGAAAAGTGACAACGATCGCTGGAGGGCCTCCATTCTAACGGGTGGAATAGAAGGAGAAGGCGGTGGGGCCTGATTCCCCAAAGGTGATTTGAGGAGCTAAAGGGCTCTTAGCTGGGGTAAACAAGAAAGGCTTCACACTGTTCCTTGAGTTGACCCTTGAAGGAAAAGCGTTTCAGCAGGTAGAGATAGGAAGGAACGAAGCCCAAGACAAAGGCATGGCCCTTGTGAATTCACAGAGACATCAGGAGAAGGTTCTCTGGAATTTAGTAGGTGCATGGAAGGAATGTGACCTAACACTGTAAAGGCAGACCAGGGCCACACTGTAGCAAGCCCTAAACGTCAGACAACAGGGAGGCCTGGGAAGTCCTTGGCTGAGTGAAAAAGTTGAGCCTGTGCTCTAGGAAATGACCGGCAGCTGTGTTAAACCAGTATCAGAGGGGCAGGGTGATCAAACTACACATTTTGCTGGCCCCTAAGTACCTGTTTTTAAGGGGAAGGATAGTAAGTATTAGGGACTGTTTCCCCCTCGGTTCTGCTTTTTCTCCCCACTCGAGATTCCTCCTCAGTGTGCAGACCCTGTACCAAGGCAGGTGCTGGAGTCCATTCAGCAAAGGCACGGGCAGGTACTGATAAGGATCAACACAAACCCTGAATCATTTAGGGAAGAAAAACAAGTTGAGCCAATAGTGTGAGCTCCCTGATGAGGCACTTTGTGGAGCCTGATCTGCCAGCTCCATTTCATGCCTCTACATGAGTGACTTCAGAATATTTATTGGCTTCTACTCCTAGCTTTCATTTGTTTACTTGTTTGTTTATCACATTTACCTTGTACTTCTCTGTGAAAGACCTTTGCCTCCCTTAAACCTGACTCTGCATTACTGTTCTAGACTTTGAGTGCTAACGTGGTAAATGTGCCCAGGTCATGATACTTTGTTAATTCTCAAGCGACTTACACCATCAAACCCACATGTCCGAGATTGGTACTTCTGGCTATTAATCTCAGACCTCCTGGATAAAGTACGGTAGTCCATAGTATTCACTAAGCTATATTTAATGAGAGATAGAAACTGGTGGACATGTGCTATGGGCAATGAATGGAAAGTGACTAAAGTTGTGTTTTGTAAAGTTCAGAGAAAGTGCTTAAAATGTTAAAAAGAAATCAGACCATAACATACTAGGAGTCAAAAACATTTGATGGAACTATGGATTGAGCTAAATTAAAAGTAACATTCAAAAATCAATTTAAAATGTAGTATTATCAAATTATAAATGTGTCTCCAAAGAGGAATATTAGCAGTTCCAGCATATATACTCTTTAAAAAATCTATCTGAAATAGAAAAATTATCAAAGCGACATGAATTATTATACCTTTGAGTCTTCCATATTTGCCAGATTCTTTGGCCGCATCTTGATCTCCCTAGCTTCTAGCTGCATGAGTAATTTTTTATAAAAAAGTTCTAAATCTTCTTGAAGTTTGGTTAAAACTTCTTCCAGTGAAGCTGTGATTTTCTTGGTTTCAAAATATTTTTTCTTCCAAGCTTCCTGGGCTATGAATAAAAGCAGAATTGGTTTTCAACTTATCACATTATCACATACTTTTAGAGCTTAACAGTTCAATAAAGGAACTTATTAATAATTAGAACAGTTGATCTTCTTTGTGTTACAGATGGGTAAATCAAGGTACATAAAGTTTAAGTGATTTGTCCATGGTCACACCATAGCAAAGTAAGGACCAGAACCCAAGACTTCTGACTGAATCCTGTGCTCATTACCTATGTCATACAGCCATTTCTGGAAATCACTAATAGCAAATACTAAAAATGATAATTATATTAAAAATTCTTTTATACTGTTTCTTTTTCACAAGATAGTTTGAGGTCATTATGTATTTTGTCCCATGAAAGTAAAAGATGCACCATCCCATTCCAGGATGTTTTCCATTAGATTCATCATGGCCAACTGTATAGTCAATGAATTATCTTTTGGGGAGCTAGATCTTCAACCTTGTTGATGGCCTATTTTTGTGAAATAACTGATTCAGCACCACAGTTTACTAAGAAACTTGTTAAAAGTCTGTGTTAAAGACTATGTTAAAAGTCTACCAGTATGATGAGTATTTGGGGTGGAGTGTTCCAGTTTATCATGGTATAAACACTACTGAAGTGGATAGATATTCTTATTTCCAAGATGCTGTTGTATTTTCTTTTTTTCCTGTTTGTCTTCCATTTACTTTCTCACCAACATTTAGTCATTTGAATCCCAGAAATAGCGCTTTATGTGGTGTTATACCTGGACAACTATTTGTAAAGCAGTTGTTGTTTCAATGTATGATAAGAATTGACCTTGGAATCAGCAAGGCATAAGTTCACCTCCTTCTGTGATCATGGAAAATTTACTTAACCTCTTTCAGAGAGACTGTAAGGTACAGAAGAGTTGCCAGTCTATACCAGTGGAGGGAATTTGCATGTTAGGAGTTCCAAAGAAATTACAGTCCCAGTCACCGACCCTACTTACCTGATTCCCCCATTTTTAAAATATAGTTTCATTTTTTTATAATCTTTGTGAATTTGTAAGAGGGAGCTATATTATTCACATTTTACAGAAAGGAAAAATGTTATAAAACATAACTTGCTTAAAGTCACATAACTATTTAGGAATTTGGAACCAGATCGCAAACGTTCTGTGAACCGAAATACATGAAGTGGTCTACTGAAAAAATAGGTTTACACCATCTACCACAATCTCCAAATGGATACTTGACATATATAAAAAGTCACTATACATATATATATATGCATATACAAATACATGTACATATGTATATATAAATATATATGTTATAAAGAGAGAGGAGAAAGAAAGAAGGTAAGTTTCAAAACTGACTAAAGAAAGTATTCTTAAATAAACATGGGACAGTGGTAAAGAAAATAGAAAAGACAATTTTGATTACAAAAAATTGAAGTATTGTGGGAACACAATACAACTAGAATTTTTAAAAAGTCAGTTAATTGGGAAAAATCAGACAGTAGTTATCTCTTATGAAGTTCTGATACTATATATGTGTATGTGTCTTTGATACAAATACTTGTAAAAACAAAAGCTACTCACCCAAAAATAAGTGGCCAAAGGATATCAGTTTACAAAGGAGGAAATACAAGCTATCCACAGGAAAAAAAAAAGAAAAAATGGCTCCAAATTATGACTAGGGAACAATGAAATGTCTCGGATTTCTCCTCACAACCACCAGATTGACAAAAATGACAAAAGATGAAAATGTCAAATTTTGGGGGGGCTTTGCAATGATAGGGGTACTAATTTACTGTGGATCGAGCTGTGAGTTGTTCAAACAGTTCAGAATTCTATCTGAAGAGTCACTAATTGTAGCATACCCTTTAAACCACCAAAACTCCTGGAAGGCCTGTACTCTAAAGAGTCAAAGATATAGGCAGAATCTGTATGTATAAAAGCTAAGTGACACTTTTCTGCGGTAGCAAAGCATTAGAAGCAAAGCAGATGCCCATGCAACCAAGTGATGGCCAGAACAAATGGTGATAAGTGAAAGTGATCCAACATCACTGTGCTATAAGCAATGATATGTGAAAAATCCAGAGAAATTTGGGAAGATCTGCATGAACTGATGCAGATTTAAGTTAATAGCACCAGAAGATCACAACAATGTAGAAGAAAATCAACCTGACAAACTTCAGAGCTCTAATCAATGCAGCAACCAATTATGGCTTCAGAAAAGTTGGGTAAGGTAGATTTCCTACTTACCAACAAGAACTAGAAGAATGTATTAAAGGTACAGAATGAGTCCTGTGTTTTCAGACATGGGGAATGCAATGATATGATTTGTTTGACTAGTCTGTATTTGTTATGAGGATGGGTGGACAATATTGAGGTAGGAAATGTGAGGCAGAGGGAAACTGAGAGAAAAAAAGAATAAAGCAAAAAACGTTAAAAGGGAAGAAACAATGCCCTTTTTTTACTACCTTGTTAAAATTTAATATACACTTTTTAAAATGAACTATAGAGGACAGATGTTTTATAGCTTCACATACAATCCTTCCCTCACCACCTCTTGTTTGTGTATTTGAATGTTTCTGTTTGTAGATGGTTAAGTTCATAATAAAAGTCAACAAGGAGTTCTCTCTTTCTTTAGTGACTTAAAACTGTTAAATTTCTATGTAAAAATATAGATCCTAAAAGAAATCATCTTCCTAACCTGAGTTGATATTTATTGAATAGCCCTTTCTTCTTAATGTGATAGAATGACAGATTTATAGAATTCTAGAGCCAGAAAGGACCCTAGAGATTATCTACTATGCTCATTATAGGTTAGGCAAATAAGACCCCTAAGGTAAAATGATTTACCCTATGTCATAAAACTGACAAAAGTGGTAAAGCAAAGCTATGAATACAATTCAGTAAATGTTTTCGGTTTTTTTGGTGGATACTACATGCAGGGTATTGTGATAGACACTGGGGCTATAAAGAAGACATTTACAATCCCTGCCCTCAGGGAACTTAATTCTCCTGGTGTCTAGACACCAGTCTAGACTCATGTCCAGTCACATGCAGCTGGTGGCAGTGGATAGAACACTGGACTTAGAACCAGGAAGCCCTGAGTTCAAATTCAACCTCAGACACTTATTAGCTATGTGACCTCTGTTTGCCTCAGTTCCCTCAACTATAAAAAGTGGAAATTGATGCCACCTACCTCCTAGGGTTGTGTTGGCAGGATCAAATACATAATAATTGCAAAGCACTAAGTGTTATATCAATGGTAGCTACATATATGTGTGTACATACATACATGCATATATATACATGTGCGTATATAAGACAGCTTTATTTCAAAGAGGAATTTTCAAAGAATTTCAGATCTGGAAAGGATCTCAGTAGCTAAGTCATTCAATCCATAGCTGAAAGAATCCCCACTAAAAATACTTGATAAGGGGTCCTCTCACATTTTCTTGAGGAATGCAGTTATGGTGAGGGTTAGGAAAACCTTCCATTTGCCAAGGCAGCCCAGTCCACTTTGGGATTATTGTTCTAGTGGTTAGGCTCTATAAATCAGCCTATTTCATATTCATTTCTAATCCCTTTTCCACAGGACAGCTCGTCAATTACTTGAAAACAGCTGCCATTCTCTTCATAGTCTTCTCCCAGTGCCATGAACTGAAGGTCATTCTAATTGTCCTTCTCTGAATATTCTCCAGCTTATCAACATCCTTTCAATACCATGGTGTCCAGAACTCAACAAAGTTCAGGGGTGGTCTGACCAGGACAGAGCACAGAGTCCTCCTTATTCCTGAAAGCCATGCCTCTCGATTTAGTCAAGCAATGGATCACCTTTTGGGGCTTTGATACCCCAGTGTTGATCATGTTGTTCTTGCAGCTCATTAAAACACCCAGATCTTTTTTTTTTTTTTAAGAACAAACTATCTGACCATGGTAGAAGACACCATCTTCTACCAATAAAGTTAATTTTTTGAACCCAAGTGTGAGATTTTATATTTATCCTTATGACATTTCACATTCTGAGATTCTGCCCAATTTCCTAGCCTGTCAAGTTATGTTTGGATTCTAATTCTGTCTTTCAGGGTGCTAGTGTGCTCACTGATGGGTGTCATCTCCACCTTTGACAGGGATGCTATGTAACTGTGTCTAAATCACTGATAAAAAACGTCAAATGGCAGAGACCAAGCACAGATCCCTAGGGTATAAGATTAGAGAGACATTGTTGCCTAAGGTCAGACTGAAAACAACTTTGCTGACTTACTTCATGAAATAGAGAACACAAGATCAATGATTCCTAAAGCAGTACACCAACTTCTTGGGGAAAATTCCATTTTCAGGGCATTAGATTTTTGCATGTCACTTCCTGATGATATCTACAATAGCCCCATATAACATGTTTTTCATACTTTTAAAAATAGGATGAAGGATTACATCTAAACATTTATCACTAGTTTGTGTTGAATCTGGATTCATATACCATTACTATGTGACATTATTTAATTTGATTCTGTATTATTTGTTGGAAAGTCACTCATAGAATGATATGAGTGATATAATATAAAATGTGACTCATTTTATATTAGATCCCTGTAGAACAGCTGATGGGGATAGAGGGGTACTTCTAAACACTATTAGGTACAACTGTTTTAATCTTGTACCAAATGTTATAATACTAAAAACAATGAAACACTAATTATAATTTTATATTTATTTTAACAGTGCAAGCCTTAAATATTTTGTTTATATGGATATAATATATCTAATAAATATACCACGGTATCTTTTCATTTTGCTTTGTTCAAATAAAACTTCGACTCTTTTCAACAGTTCTTCTCTCGTCTCTTCCAAATGACATCTTTCTTCCTTTACTTGCTTCATTTGTTGCATAATCTTGAATCCTATGGAAGTGTAAACCACATTCATAAATATCTGGAAGCTAAAGGAGGGCAAAGTCTTCCACAGTTAGATAAACAAATCACACCTTGACAGTTATTTTCTTTATAACTGTACAGTATTTATTTTACCTCCAAGGCAAATGCTCTATCTCAGCTTCTGAGCATGATATACAGAAAATAATACTTATAAAGGGAAGGTGAGAATCATCCAAATGAAATACATTTGCATTCATAGTATTTATAAAGCATATATCCTGAAAGCACTTTCTAATTCACTTCTTTAAAATGTACGTATATAACTACAAATGCAATCACATACTCGATACTATGTTTCATTGGCGAAGTGGCCATGCTTACATTTTTAGAGTGAGTTACTTTAATAAATCTTGTGGGGGGTGGAAAATATCAGACTTTAAGTAAGGAAAGCCAGATTTTAGCACTTCTTTTTAATGTAGCAACATCAGACACTAATAATTAACAGTTCATTTCTTCGAGTTTCGTTTCTTAGTCACCTACATGATGTGATCTCATAGTACTTACTCTCATTTTGTAACACAGAAGATTCAAGTATTCCTGGAGCAAAAGCAAGGACTGGTAGTGAAGGAGGAGCAGAAGGACCCGGTGGCTTATCATGATCTTTGTTACCTGGCTGTAACCAAACAGAATGCACAGGAGGGATCCTTTTTGAAATATTTGTCAGTAGAAAAAATTACTCCTTAACAAATTACCCAAGTTGCTATTCAGAGGCAAAATATTTGTAACATTGTCCAACTTCAGTCATGTTAAGTAGTTATTTTGGTGCAGATCTAAGCACAAGTATGGGCAATGCCAGACAGCATCCCAGAACACTTGTGATCCACTTGGAGAGTGGATCCACTTGGATCCACTTTTAGAGCATGTACGTGAAAAAAAAAAAAAGATGTTTTAAATACACAGATTGAGGTTGAGTTCTGTGATAGTCATGAGCCTCTTTGTGGTGGTAAATAAAACAGTATGTTCTGTGGTAGCAGGGGGACCTCACAGAGTTCTGATACAGGTAAAGCATCGCGGAGGAGACAAAACAGCCAGGCACTACATTGCATGTGCACCCCTCAAGAACCTGTTTCTAACCCCTTCCTCGTCCCAGATAATCAGATCTAAAAGTGTCGTCAGAGGTGGGAACACTGTCCATAAACACTCAAAATGAATGTTTTTTCCCTTCGATTATTGCCCTCTTACAAAAAGCAAATATACGGAAGCCAGCTGCATTACTTCAAAATTACAAAATCAAAGAAACTTTAGAAGGGTTGACATTTGCTATTATTATAAGGAATTAAAAATAAACCATGTTTGCAAATATCCCCCAAAACTGCCCCTGTTTCTGCAAACATTCCCCCAAATAAGTTGCCTCATTGGATAACGTGTATTAACTGATGACTGTGCCAATTAATTTTATGCACTGATTTTTTAATGAGCTTGACAAACATTACCTCACATGGCAATTTACACATATAAAGAACAGAAAAAGGAACATGTAACCAAACCATGAATCTCTTTTCCACAAATTTTATAATTTGTGAGCACATAACAAATCAAAACTCAGCAGTTCTAACACTGCACTTGTCTTGGCTTGTCTTTGCCTCCCCCGAACCTCCTCCAGCTACACCAGTTTACTAATTGACAGTTTAAGTAAATGTATTTTCAAAAACACCTTCCTTCTTGAAATAATTTACAGAGCAGAAGAAAACCATTTGAATTCATTCTCCTGGCTGTCCACTCCCTGGTAGAGTGAGTGTTGTGTACCATGAGCTACTTCACACCATCCATGTTACCAAAATGAGCAAGAGAAGCATGGACTGGAAGAGAATTTGTATTCCTTTGCTTTCAAACAATGTCAAGATTGAAATGAATGTCTTCCTTACCATTAAAACACCCCTATGTAGTAATGAAATAGAAAAGAAGACTAGAAGGAAAATTTGTAACAGAGAAGTTAGATGATCTTTTCAAAGTCATATGGAATTTTGTAACAAAGGTTAAAGAGAAACCCATGGGTGCTAATGGCCAATCTATTGTATTGTCTAGTTATTCCATTATGGTCCCTGATACATATACTTTAGCTAAAATTATTCAAGACCATGATGTTTTAGATAAGTGAATTTTCCTAATAAATGAGACTTAATGTTATCATTATTATTATTAATTCTTATTTAGATTTTGATGGAATCTTTCTCAAATACGTTACACATTTCCATGCCTTTAGCATAAAGAATACTGAACACAATTTAACCTCTTCTTGATGATCTAGTCATCATTAGGAAAATTATTATACTATGTTATATCATAAGAGTATGACTCCATCAAAGAAAATCACTAGAGGCTATTAAAATGTAGATAGATGGGTTAGATTGTCCTTTCATGGAATTATCTCAAACAACTTTTTCACTACTTGTGTATTCTTCTATCACTTACATTATTATCAACAATCTTTCAGTATCTGGGCCACCTGCCTTCTCTCAGATCCTACCTCTGTTTTGTGGATTCTAATTTGCTATGCATTATAATTAGGGAAGAGCTGAAGACTTCCAGAAGAATTCATACAAAGAAGCATTTTAAGTCAATGGTTTCTAACTCCATGTCAAATCTTAACATCTTTCAACTTTTTTTGAGTTTACAGGTTCTGAGTTTACAGGTTTGTTCCAGAGGATAAATATTGCCAAAAATCTGAGTGCTCAGTAAGTGGAACAATGCTGTATTTGTCAACACAGAGAAGTCTGCAGTCATTTGGGGGCATATATACAGGTGATGCAGAGAACATGTCAAACAAGGTGACTACTGCCCACTTCTGGTAACTCATGTGTGTGCAGATGATACTGCTGGAAGGAGCCCAGAAAACACTGTTAGTGTAGTCTTGGAAAAGAAATCGAAGACTGAAAGATTGTAAAGACATACATGGTGTATTCATATTGGATAATAAATAATAAATGCTTACTTAATATATTTGTTGTTTTTTTTAAAGCCCCTGGAAGAGAGAGGGAGATTTGGGAAATGTACAGTTGGTATTTGAAAGTGGAATTTGATTTCTGGAACATAAGTTCAAATACAGAAATAACAAGATCCTGTAAAGAAATGGAATGCACCTAAGAAGGACTGTTACCAGTGTAAATATATGTCTTGGAGCCTTGTATATCTAGCAAAAAGGTCTAAACTGAAAAGAAAATAAAAAGGAGAAAACTTCCCTAGTAGATTCTCCAAGCTCAAGTGTCTTCAGTTTGGGAGGAGAGGTTGCAAAAAGTTTATAGAAAGGATAGGAGGGATTCAATAGACTAAAATTCTACAGAGAGAGTCAAACTAGAGGGAAAGGGAAGCTCTCAAGAATGATATTCTGAAAACATAAAGAAAAAATTCCCCTGAAGAGGAAGAAGGAGGGCAAACCTACTTAACTCCTGTTTTTTCTTCTGTTTTTCCTCTACTAAAGATAATCATCTTGTGAATAAAAAAAAAGTGGGTACAAAATAGTTTATAAACAATCAAGATGCATTTATTAAGCATCTATCACATGCCAGTCACTCTACTAAGCTCTGGGGATACAAAGACAAAATGGATAGCTTCTTCCCTCAAGAAGGAATCTACTGAGGGAGATATGTCCACATATATACCAAATAAATGTTAAAATGTATATACAGTAATTGAGGAGGAAAGGCAGGGCCAGATGGGATAAATATGAGAGGTATGTAGAAAGTGGCCATGAGGTGACTTTTAAAGAAAAGGAAGGTCTAAATAGGACAGGGTGAGATTAGAGTGCACCTCGGCTGGGAACAGTTTCCTGGGGAGCTAGAAGCTAGGTTGTGTGTGAAGAACGGCCAAAGGTTAGTCCGGATGGATAGGAGTATGAAGGAGAGGGTGAATGAGAAGGCCTCTATAGGGCTCAAAGTGCCAAGCAGAGGAGTTGTACTTGATCCCAAGAGTCGGTGGGGGCCACCGAAGTTTGCTGAGTGACAACACTGTAGTTTTTTGGGTAGCTGAGTGTCAAGTTCAGATGTATACTTAAGGAAAATTACTTAAGCAGTTCAGGAGTGGATTGTAAAGAGGGAGAGACCAGAGGAAGGGAGACATGTTAGGACATGATTAAAGGGGTAGTAAGATATTACTTAACTTATTTGAGTTGAAATTACCTAGTCTGGATGAACTAAAATAACACACCAACTCTCCAAGTCAAACCTGTCCCCCTTGGTGGGAGGGTGGGGGTGGAAGAAGATGACAAAGCAGAGGAATGACGGACAGGGTGATACACAACAGAGACCTTTTGTGGGCCCAAAGACTGCTTCAGTAGTTGTGAAAGACTGCCCAGAATCCTGAAACATGGGTGAACTGAGCTCTGGGCAAAATAACTGACTGACTGGGACAGCACTTGAGGCAATGTGATGTAACTGCTCTCAAAAGTCACAGAAACAGTCCTGGCAACTTAGGGTTGCAGACAAGCCCTCATCAGAGCCCCTGTGGCAATCTGCTCCACATGGAGAACAGTGCAGTATGCTCCTTCTGGTTCTCCTACCACAAGGAAAGATAGACCAAAACACACCAGACGTAGCAATACTCCACCTGCTGGACACCACAAGTGAACACAAAGTGGACAGAAGGTTTGAACCCTTTTATTATGTCAATCCTCTATCATAAATAACATACCTGGAATGGGATCTTACCAGCTATTGGCAAGGGCTTTGTACTACTTTTTGCAAGTCAGACAATAACATATTGTAGACCAATATGGCAATCCTAAGAATTAACTTCATCCAAAAACTCAGATTAAGTTAAATAAGAGATGAAATTGAACAGCTATTAAAATCTGAAGAGGAAAAAGTTGAGGAACCTAATGCCATTGAAAAATTTCTCTTACACAGACTCCAGAAACTCTAATAATGGAATGGCTGACAAAAATAACACTCATGATTGAAATGATTTTCAAGAGGAGATGGGCATACTGAGGCTGAAATTTCCTCTTTGAGTTTTATAGAATGAATCCAACTGACAGACGAACTATATCAGAACAGAATAATTTTAAAAGATGGTTTTTGCTATAATCATCATGAATGAACTCATTTTCCCACAATATTTGGCAAAAATATAAAAACATTTCGTGACCAGCACACAAAAGATATGCAGCAGCTGTTGTCATAGTAAGAACCATAAGAAGAAAGGTGAAGCTTTCAAGGAGTACTCCTAAAGACAGGTACCAAACACCACCATGGCAGGAGAGGCTTGAGAAAGCTATTGAAGACCTGTGGAAAGATATTGGAAAGACTGAATCAATATCTACCTGTTATACACAACAGACAACTTGAATGCCATATTGCCTAATTCATGGCAACAAAAAGATGTGGAACGGAATTCAGAAAACAAAGTATAATCAGAAGCTCTAGATTCCCCTAACTAGATTGAAAGCAAAAGCCTAAAAAGGTCAGGCAATACAAATAGAGCAAAGAGCAAATTAAATAATTTAAATTAAATGAAGACTGAGAAAAGGACCTAGGATTTGACAGTATACAGATCACTGGAAACTTTGGAGAAAGTGATTTAAATTGAGTGATAATTTCATAAGCCAGATTACAAGGGATTGAGAAGAAAGTAAGTGGAGAGGAAGTAGGGGCAAGGAGCATAGATAATTTGTAGGATATTTTGCCTTGTGATGGTAGGGGAGAGAGAGAGACAGAGAGACAGAGACAGAGAGAGACAAACAGAGACAGAGACAGAGAGACAGAGACAGACAGAGAGAAAGAGAGAGAGCAATTGTGAAGGGTTCAGTCTTGGTGAGAAGAAAGACTACTTTTTCAGAGACTGAAATAAAGGAATAGAGAATGGGGGGTGATGTTAAGAATTTTTTGAGGTGACAAGTAGCAGAGAGGAGGGAACCCACTATAAATGGTCTGTTTTTTCTTAATAATGAGGTCTCTGACCAAAAGGGTTAGATAAGGATCATAGGATCAAAGAAATAGAACTTGAAGGTGACCTAGTCTAACTCCATCATTTTTATAGTTAAGGAAAGTAAGGCCTAGATAGCTCATATGACTTACACAATACCACACAAGCAGCAAATGATGGAGGTAGGTTAGAAACCCAGGTCCTCCGTCTTCAAGAGAGGAGAGGTTGGCCGAAGCCTGTGCAGAAATTTCAACATAAAGTTGATTAGAAAGCAGTGAAAGGATTGCCCTCTAGTACTGAGTACACTTGGGTTTAGGTCACACATGTTTGTAGTGAACCTAGTCAGTGCTAAGGTGTGATGACCTCCCATGCTGTTCAGCAGCACTGGGAGTTGGAGCAGAGGAAGCAGATGATGGTAGCAATTCTGGTTTGTGTTTTGGTAAGTCATGAATACTTACGGACAAGGGGCAGGGGGTAAGAGTAGAGAAAAGTACAACTTTAAACCATTTAGCCACAGGGTGAAGCCTGGGAAGGGACCAAAGCAAGTGCCAGAACAAGGATAACAACCTGGGAAAGAACAGAGGAGTGAGGCAGGCCCTGGAGTCATGGTGAAAATGAAAGACCAGCTTAGGATGAGTGAAGCATAAGGGAAGATGAAGTGATGAAGGACTTACAGAATAACTAGAAGACACAAAATGAGAAGAATATTATACAATGAAAACACTTTGTTATTATGAGCAACAGTCCTGGCCCCTGAGAAGAGGAAGTGCGCTTCCCTTGTGCTGATAGTGAAGAGTGGTGCACACACTTTAAGGTGCAGTCGCCAGGGGCTGTTTTTTTTTTAAATTGAGCTGTAGGGCATTATGGAGAGTAAGGACTGGGAGAGATATATCTGAAAAGAATTGTGATATTTAAAAAAGAATCAATAAAAACTTATTTTTATTTTTTAAAAAATCATTGAAAACAGAATTATTGTTAGATTGGATCCCAGTATTCAAAAGAGAGAAGAAAATGGAGACTGTAAATTATAGGCCAGTGCACTTAACTTGGAAACCCGGAAACACTATAAAATGTATTATGAAAGGCATGCTTAGTTGCCATTGAGAAAAGGAAGCCATGATCACAAAGAGGTGACATAGTTTTGTTAAGAAAAGAGTATGCCAGGGCAGAGCCAAGATGATAGAGTGAAAACAGGGATTCACCTGAGCTCGCCAATAGCCTTCTCAGATTCCTTCCTCTAAAGAGTGAATCTGAATAAATTTTAAAGGGGCGGAATTCATAAAGAGACAGTGTGGCAGTTTTCCAACTCAGGACAACCTTTGATGATTGACAGGAGGGGGTCTGTTGCACTGGGCTGGGAGAAGAGCACTGCCTGGCGTGCAGGCTCCACCAGCGTAGACCTGATCGTAAGACAGTCTGAGGCAGATCTCAAAGGACTGAAACACTGGCATCAGTGGCGACTCCCAGACTTCTCAGTGCAGGAAGCAGGGTCTGACAGAACTGGATGAGGCAGCAGCGGCTACTCCTGGGGCTATCAATCAGCCCACAAACCGAATGTTTGAAAGTCACCTATTTAAGCTTCCAGGATCCAAGATGGCAGAGTAAACAGTAAGCTGCTCTTACTCTCCCTTCACCTTGAAAAACCCAGAGAATATTGACCCAAGAAAAATCCTGGAATTGTGGAGCAAGCAGAAAGACAAGTATGGCAGTCTTTTAGCTCTGGCTCCAGAGGTTAGCAGGATTAACAGGAAAGCTCCCTCGTGCTGTGGCTGAAGGGGGCAAGTATAGGGCCAGAGGCACCCTAGAAGGCCAGCAGCAGGCCCCACCTCAGTGAACCAGTAGGAAATGTGGGGCAACACCAGGTACACACTGCCTCTGGCTCAGCAACATATAACATATCAGACCACTACAATATACAACTACAAGCACCTGCCCCAGAACAGAAAACTGGTAACCAGGCCCATACCCCCAGCACAGGAAGTCAAAACAGAGAAAGAAAATTATAGACCAATTTCTCTAATGAATATAGATGCGAAAATTTTAAATAAAACATTAGCAAAAAGATTACAGCAACTTATCTCAAGAACAATTCACTTTGATCAGGTAGGATTTATACCAGGAAGGCAGGGCTGGTTCAACATTAGGAAAACTATCAGCATTACTGATCACATCAACCACAAAACTAACAGAAACCACATGATTATCTCAAGAGATACAGAAAAAATTTTTGACAAAATACAAAACCCATTCCTATTAAAAACACTAGAGAGCATAGAAATAAATGGAACCTTCCTTAAAATGACAAGTAACATCTACCTAAAACCATCAGTAAGCATTATATGTAATGAAGATAAGCTAGATGAATTTCCAGTAAGATCAGGGGTGAAACAAGGATGTCCATTATCACCACTGTTATTCAATATGGTACTAGAAATGCTATCTTTGGCAATAAGAGAAGAAAAAGAAACTGTAGGAATTAGAATATGCAAAGAAGAAACTAAGTTATCACTTTTTGCAGATGATATGATGAAATACTTAGAGAACTCTAGAGAATCAAGTAAAAAAAAAACTTCTTGAAATAATAAACAACTTTGGCAAAGTTGCAAGGTATTAAAAAACCCACATAAATCCTCAGCATTTCCATATATTACTAACAAAGTCTAACAGCAGGAGAAAGAAAGAGAAGTTCCATTTAAAGTTACTGTAGACATTATGACGTATTTAGGAATCTACCTGCCAAAACAAACCCAGAGACTATATGAACACAATTACAAAACACTTTTCACACAAATAAAGTCAGATCTAAATAACTGGAAAAAAATCAGTTGCTCATGGGTAGGCTGAGTTAGTATAATAATAAAGACAATTCTACCTAAATTAATTTATTTATTCAGTGCTATACCAATCAAACTACTAAAAATTATTTTATAGACCTAGAAAAAATAATATCAAAATTCATCTGGAAGAATAAAAGGTCCAGAATATCAAGGGAATGAAAAGAAATGCTAGGGAAGGTGACCTAGACATAACAGATTTTAAATTGTATTATAAAGAAGCAATCATCAAAACCACTTAGTACTGGCTAATAAATAGAGAGGTAGATCAGTGGAATAGGTTAGGCACACAAGACTCAGTAGTCAGTGATTATAACAATCTACTGTTTGATAAACCCAAAGACTCCAGCTTCTGGGATAAGAACTCACTATTTGAGAAAAACTGCTAGGAAAACTGGAAGATAGTATGGCAGAAACTGGGCATAGACCCATGCCTGACATCGTATACCAAAATAAAGTTCAAATGGATACATTATTTAGATATAAAGGCTGACACTATAAACAAATTAGGGGAGCAGGAAATAGTTTGTCAGATTTATGAAGAATGGAGGAATTTATTATCAAACAAAAGATAAAGAGCATTATGAAATGCAAAATGGATAATTTTAATTAGATTAAATTGAAAAGATTTTGTACAAACAAAGCCAATGCAACCAAGAGTAGGAGAAAAGCAGAAAACTGGGAAAGAATTTTTACAACTAGTGTCTCTAGTTGTAAAAAGATTTCATTTCTAGAGTATATAGAAAACTGAGACAAAATTACAAGAATACAAATCATTCCCCAACTGATAAATGGTCAAAGGAAATAAACAGGCAGTTTTTAGAGAAAGAAATTAAAGCTATCTATATTCATATAAAAAATGCACTAAATCTATTGATTAGAGAGATGCAAATCAAAACAACTCTAAGGTACTACATCACGCCTCTCGGATTGGCTAACATGATAAAACAGGAAAATGATAAATGTTGGAGAAGATGTGAGAGAGTTAGAATATTAATTCATTGTTGTCAGAACTGTGAGCTGATCCAGCCATTCTGGAGAGTAATTTGGAACTATGCTTAAAAGGGTTATAAAAATGTGCATACCCTTTGATTCAGCAATGCCACTTTTAGGTCTGTATTCCAAAAAGATCATAAAAATGGGAAAAGGACTCACATGTACAAAAATATTTACAGCAGCTCTCTTTGTAGTGGCCAAGAACTGGAAATGGAAGGGATGCCCATCAATTGGGGAATGGCTAAATAAATTGTGGTATATAAATGTAATGGAATACTATTGTGCTATAAGAAATGATGAACAGGAAGACTTCAGAAAAACTGGGAAAGATTTATATGAACTAATGCTGAGTGAAGTGAGCAGAATCAGGAGAACATTATACACAGTGACAACCACAGTCTGCAGTGGCTGATTTTGTTAGACTTAGCCCTTCTCAGCAATGCAAGCACCTAAAAGAATTCCAAAGGACTCATGATGGAAAATGCCATCCATATCCAGAGAAAGAACTATGGAATCTGAATGCAGAGCGAAGCAGGCTGTTTTCTTTTTTGTTTTCTTTTTTTTTTCTAATTGTTTCTCCCATACATTATAATTCTTCTATATAACAGGACTAATGAGAAAATATGTTTAATAGCAATGTATATGTAGAGCCTATATCAGATTGCAGGCTGTCTTGGGGAGGGATGGGCAGAGAGGGGGAAAAATTAAAACTTATGGAAATAAATGTTGAAAACTAAAAATAAATAAACTAAAAAAAGGGGTACACCAGATTGGTCTCATTTCTTTTTTTGACAGGACTATCAGAATGGTAGATTAAAGGAATACTACAGAAATAATTAATCAAGATTTCAGTGAAGGATATGATAAAGTCTCTCACACTCTTTTTGTAGAAGAGATTGAGAGGTGTGGGCTAAAAATGATGATGATGCCTGCTATTTATATAGTACCTTAAGGTTTTCAGAGCACTTTACCTATGTACCTACTGCCCTATGAAGTAGATACCATTACTACACCTATTTTACAGATGAAGAAACTAATGAGGAAACTTGATGATGGGTATGATATCTAAGGGATTGTTGATATGATAGACCAAAAAAAGCTAAATGCAATTTTAGGTTACAAGAAAAACAGTTTCCAGGATTGCTAAGGAGGAGATATTCCACTGTACTCTACTATGGCTAAACCACATGTGGCATATTTTCTTCTGTTTTAGGCATGATATTTTGGGAAGGAGATTAACAAGATGAGCACACAGATAAGGGCAAAGGGTGGCCAAGAACTACAAGATCATGACATATGCAAATCAATTAAGAACATGGGAGTGTTCAGACTAAAGAGTTAAAGACTTACAGGGCACATTAATATCTTGCTGGGGTATCTGAAAGGCAGTTACGTGGGTGGGGTATCAGACCTGTCCTGCTCTGTCTCAGAGAACAGACATAGGGGCAGTGTGTGGAAGATGAAAAGAGGAAAACATAAAAAGAAGATACTCCCCAAAAGGTAGAATGGGGTCCCCTAGAAAATGCTAGGTTCTCTCTTCCTGGAGGCCCTCCATCAAAGACACCATGAAAAGAGGCTTCCCGACCTTCCTGTCCTGGTCCATCTGCTATAAATGGTGCTAGAAGGCCTATGACGTCTCTGCCACCTCTGAGGTTCCATGAAAGATATCATTTCCTCCCTCCCTTATTCACTTTTCATATGTCTGTGAGAAATTATGTAAATAATCACAAACATAGACAATATAATGAATACTAGATGAGTAATGTAAATTAATGTTTATTAAAAGTTATGTGGCAATAAGTTTGTTTTAAATTAACCACTGATTAAATAAACTATGCCCTCCTATTCAGAATGAATGAGTCATTAGACTTAGGAATAGTAATTATAAAAGATATAGAGGTTCTACTAGCTGTAAAGAAAATGCATTTTTATATAGCACTTTATATAGAACATCTCATTCATAGCAATCCTGTGAGGCAGGTAGATCTCTCTACATACTGTCATAAAGTATATGTCCATTCAAAAACTTTTACTATCACTTAGTTTAAAAGTGACAGACTGATCTAGAGCTTGTCACAGTACTTGGTACAAAGGTGGATTAATACTGACTGATTATTCCAAGCTTATGGTATAACTTGGTCACTTTTTGGAAGCATGTCAAATTTGGTCAAAATCAGTCAGCTCCAAAAGTTATAATGCAATAAAAAATGTAAATTTCTAAGTAGAGAAGTAGAAACAGAAAATTCAGTTTTTAAATGTTGTTTCTGTTAAGCTAATTATATCTATGGAAATAATAAATTAAGGCTATGGAATAAAGTTAAAATTAAGAGTTAACCTAGTAAAAAAAAAAACCTCTTCATAACATGACTGGCATTTATTAAGTGCTTACTCTTGTATGTGCCAGGTACTGGGTTAAATGACAGCTATTTTAAAAAAATAGAAAAATAGTTCATATCCTCATGGAGCTGATTTCCTAGGGGTAGAGACATAAAATCATTTATATTGTGATAACAAACCCCTTATTGACTAAGAGCAAATCATCCTCATCCTCAAATCTTATTTCCCATTTTCATCCTCATCCAATATCTCTATCCATTTAATGCTTTACTAGAAACCTGCCCTTCCTTCCTCTGTGCCCTCTGGGACTCCTGTTCTGTAATTAACAAACTTCTATCCCATTTAGACCCTTTTTTCTCATGCTTCTCCCATTTTCTGATACTCACAAAAATCTTCCCAACTGACAACGGCTCCCAGACTCTTCTTCTAGTGATAGCTGTACCTGACTCACTAGTCCTGGAAGAAGAGTTGAAACACTCCCTATTGTCACTTCTAGCTTCTCCTTCTGATGGCATCATTCAGTAATTTCCCTTTCTCTGAGGTTCACTTTCTCCAAACTGTCCACCCAGTCCAGACCCTGGTAGCTATTATCAATAAGTTCTCAAGATATTCTTTTTCCTTCTGACTCAGTCTCCTTTTCTGACCCAACTCTTGCTCCTATATTATGGGACTTCAACATTAGATAGATAGATAGACAGAAAGGCAGACAGATAGATAGATGATAATTTCCTCAAGCATCCTAACCTTCCAGTTTCTCATTGCTTATGATATCTATTCCACTTCAGAAGGTCATGTCCTTGATCTTACCATCACTGACAAGTGTTACAATACCTGGACCAAGAACTCTGAAATTCTTTTACCAAAACCTCTCGTCCTATCTTTCCCTAAGCTCTGCACCTTATAAGTCCATTTTTTATCCTCTCTGACTCCCAAGCCCTCCAATCCTCAGCCCTTACCATGCCATTACAACAGCTCTGAATGAGCTCTCCACCCGAGTCAAGCAGTTCAACTTTACGCTAGCCTTGTTCCCTCACCCTAGCCTTGCTCATGTTTTGCCAAATCCAAATTTTCTTGATTGATTAATTGATCTGTTTTCTCTACTCCCACATATGTGCTGCTGAATGAAGCTAAAGGAAATCATGAAAGAGTCATTACATATTTATGGTAACTAATAACTGGGTCCTCACTGTAGCAAGGTAATCCTTTTAACCCTCCCTTAATTAATTCTTTATCCCAATCACCAAAGGCTATTCCAAACTTTCTCTACTCTCAGGAACCTTAAATTACCCTCTTTAGGGTTGAAAACTTCACCTCATATTTTAGCAAGAAAGGTGAGAACATTCTCTGTGAGCTCCCTGTTCTCCCCTTCTCATCACATAAACTCCTTCATATTATCCCACACTATCTCCACTTTTATTCTCCTTTTTCAAAAAATAAAAATAAAAGGATGGTACTCACCTTAAGTCTTTTGTACTCTAATCTCTAGCCTATTGCCTTGCCATCATCTCCCTATCTTTGATCTCTTGCTAACTAATGGTTCCTTCCCCATCACCTACAAACACATCCAAATCTCTATCCTCAAAAAAAGGAGCTCACTAGATTCTGTCATTATCGTTACTTATCATCCTGTATCTCTGAACTTGAAAAAGATGTCTAAATGCTTTCCCACCATTTGCTATCCTCTCACTCTCTTCCCAGCCCTTTTCAGTTTAACTTCCAACCTCGTTATTCACCTGAATTGCTGTCTCCAAAGTTGCCAAGGATCTATTAATGGCTTTTCCTCAGTCCCTAGCCTTCTTGACTTCTTTGTAGAATTGGAAGGTGACCATCTTCTTCTCCTTGATACCTTCTGTTCACTGTTCTCATGACACTCATCTTTCTTGATTTTTCTCTTACTTTCTGCTCCTTCTCAGTCTTCTTTGTGGGACCATCATCCATTGCCCTCCCCTTCATCTATGAGTGTGCCTGAAGGCTTTCTTTTCACTTTGTGCTCTCTCTCTTTCTCTCTCACTCACTCATCAGCTTCCATGGCTTTAATAATCATTTCTGTACAGATACTCCTACATCTATCTACCCAGCTCTTGTTTCTCTCCTGATTTCTAGTTCCCCATCTCCAATGGACTATTGAGCATTTTGAACTAAATATCCCACAGATATCTCAAACTCAATATGCCCCAAACAAAACTAATTTCTTTCCCCCCAAAATACTCCCCTCTTTCTAACTTCTCTGTTTCTACAGAAACCAATGGCCTTCCATTCATTCAGGTTCACAGTCTAAACTCCTCACCTCACATATTTAGTCAGTTACCAAGTCGCACATTTTCTCTCCACAGTATCTTACATGTGGCCTACTGTCTCCAGGTACTACCCTAATTTAAGCCCTTATTAGTTCTTGCCTAGACAGTTGCAATATCTTCCTCACTGGTCTCCCTGCCTCTGATCATTCCTTACTCCTATCTAGTCTCCATATAGCTCCCAAATGATGTTTCTAAGATATAGATAATTCTGACCATGGCATCCCTCTATGAATTCCATAGGGTCCCTATGAACCTCTAGGATGAACTATCATTTTATCATGATCTTTGGTTTGACATTTAAAACTCTTCACAACCTCACTCCTTCTTACCTATCTAGTCTCATGATGTACATTTCTATCTTCCAAGTACCCTACAGACTTCTCATGCTGGGCTGCTCACTTTTCTTTGCTCATGAGGCCACTTTTTGTTTTTATGACTTTACACTTGTTGCCCCCATGCCCAGGATGCTATCACTGACCATCTCTGGGTCTGGGAATACCGGATTTCCTTTAAGTCTTAGTTTGAGTCCTGCCTTTTCCATGAAGCCTTTCCTGACCCCTCTAAACTCCGGTGCTCCCCACACCAGGTTACTCTGTAATTGGTTCACAAATGGTTTGTGTACACCTATAGATGTGAAGGTTGTCTCCCCATCATAATGTAGACTCCTCAAGAGCACAGGCAATTTTACTTCTATTTCTGTATCCTCAGGACCTTGCGAAGTACTTGGCACTCAGCAAGCATTTAGTAAGAAGCCTGCTTATTGATGTCATTGGGCAAGCCATGTTGTCTGAGTACAGGGTCATTTCTAGAAACAGGCTCCCTCTTTACTCCTAGGCATAGACTACACAACACACTGATGATGTAAACTTCCATGTGGGTGTGGTCAAAACTGTACAGTGTCCCACTTGGTAGACTTCTCAGGGTTAGTTTCTTATGTTGTTTTTAAATAAAATAAAATAAAATCCCTAATAGTGCAAAAGATATAGTAAAATGATCTAGTTTATTATCAGAAACTTTGCTAGAAGATAGAATGTAATAAAGACAAAGGTATCTGTAGATGCCTTTCTTGTCAAACAATATTAGGACATTCTCTTCCCTTTCTCCTTCCCATCCCCAACTCTAAATAAAATAAACCATCCCTATAACCCCCTGACAGGTTAGACAGAGAGTGTTCCTGCCTCTTTCCCTGCTTGGTATCACAGAGGGCTGAGCCTTAGGAAGCATATTCTCTCCTAAGTGACAAGACTGTACAAACTGGAGATGATATAGGTCAATTATTTCATAAATTTTAAAGAACTTTATGTCAGTTAATGGGGTTATTACTGCCTTTCTGCCTTGAGTCTGTAGCCCTCCCTTCCCCCAGGCCACAGCCCTCCTATAAAGATACTTACACGAAGCAGCAGCCTTGCCTCCCCTTTCTTCATCACTATCACTCTGGTCCCAGGGACATGAAAAATAGAGACTTTTTTCTAACCTCACCAGAACCTGGCAGACTTTGTTGAAAGGAAATGTATCCTTCTTTTTATTAATGATGATAATATTATACGGAATTCTCGGTAGCCACAAAAACTGACAGCCCAAAGAAAGTGATTTTTCCCCTTGAACTGAGGATAAGACTGGTTTGAAAAGATAATTCAAAAGGGATTTGGTAAGAAAGGTTTTTACTTCTCTTTTCAATAGTGCATGTTATTTACTCCCAAATGCAGAATAGAGAATTCAGTTAATATTAATGATAGTGAAATTAGATGTTTTATTAGTAGAAAGAGAAATTTTAATCTGCAATGCTACATGAATTTTAACATAATCATTGAAATAATCTGTCATATTTTAAAAAGTATTAAATTGTACCAGATCTCCCTTTCTTCTATTGGCATCAGTGATCTTGTCTCCATTTTCCCACAGGAATTGGCTGAAGGAAGTAAGAAAGACTTGTCAAAAAGTGGTTTATGAATGTCTTTTTAATGTTTAAAAACCTATTTTCTATAATTTTCAGGAAATATTTATGTATAATACAAATAAACAGATTTTTGCTCATAAAGTGATGCATTTCTTACTCATGATCAACACCATAATATCATATGACACTTATACAGCATTTTAAGGCTCACAGAGGACTTTAATACATTATCTCACATTATATTCAGTGTAAACAGTCCAAAGTAAAGTCAAAATGAATATAGGCATTATATTATCAGTAATCCTAGATATGTATTAATGGACACAACATGAAAAGAACAATGAACAATTTTAGAAATCAGGCTTTTAATCATGATCCTACTGTTAAGGATGATCACTGAAGCACCTTTGCCTTGAATGTAAAGGATAGTATATGAAAGGGTTGCCTCAACTTTGGAAATCTGAGTGTTCTGTTGTTATTTTTTTTTAAGCTAATGGATGCTAAGTATTCTACTGAAGAATGAGATGAATTCAAACAAGTAAAATTGAAAGGTATAAACAGATTCTTAACAAATTTACTAATTATTCCTCCTAATGAAAGACACTTTTCTGTTATCAGGCTAACCCTTGTGACATGGGAAAATTAGAGCAGAAATATTGTCCCTTATTATGAAGCTTAACGATGAATCAGTATGAAAGTAAGTCTCACAAAAGTGTATCTAAAAGGTTTTTTTTTCTCTCACATATTTGTCTTAGTTAGAATCTCTTAAAATATTTCTCTTGGATTAATTACTGTTATAAAATTTATAATTAAAATGGATGAAAATTACCTTTTTTTGTTTTGTCCATGCACAATACGTTTATCATCTAATGCTTCTAGAAATCCATACTTTCTTGCTGGGTATTTTTTAGTCTTGTTGTCTTTTAGGCTGACTTTTTTTCCCCCAAAGTTCATACCAACAAATGTTGATTTTTCAGTCACATGAAATAAAATTAAGAATAATTAGAATTTATTCAATCCATCTTTGCCTGTATCTCACATATATATATATATACCTACCATAACTCTGTCCAACCTGTGCACAAAGTATGCTTTTAGATGTATTCTCACATATGCTTTTACTCTTTTTACTTGAACAGAATTCCTACATACTGGAAGGCTACAAAACTTAACTTTAAAGCATTAACATTTTAAAAGGCTCCATTAAGGCCTACTTTAAGGCTTCATAGTGGAGAAATGACTGTGGGGTTTTTTTAAAGGCCATACCAATGAAGGAAAAACTTTAGCAGGTTTTAGCCATGTAGGAAAGATTTCAAAGATGACAGACGAATTGTACATGGGTCTTGATATGTGTATCTTGTCTAGGGATGAGCCCATCTGATGGTAGAAAAGTTCATCTCCATATGATGATAGTCACCAAAAAAAAAAAGTGAAACAATGCACCTGTCAGCACAATAAAATACACCAAAAGCAAAGGTAGCTGTTTCTGCAAAGATGAGAGACTAGCAGGAAAAAAAGCAGGAAAACTAAGAATCATAAAGTTCTTAGATCATCTACAAGCATTATCGTCACCACCGGCAATTTCTATGTGTGATCTCTGTCTAACCCCAATAAAATAATATACTTTAGGAGAAACCAAATCACATCCATCTTGATATACTAGCTACGAGTGAAACAAAAATATGTAAAGAAGCTAAGGGTAAGAATATAAATATAAGAATGGCTCACAGTTCTTGCAGAGGCAAATGAAGGAAACATGGCATTGGTTTAGAGTTACTAGGTGTATGCAGAGTACTGGACTTGAAGTCAGGAGAACCAGTTTCATCAACTATAAAATTATGAGTGCAATAATATTTATATGGCTTTCCTCACATGAGAAAAGGCTTATGAAGAAAGACTTTGGTGAACCCTGAAGTTCTGTATAAATCTGAGTCATTATTGCGCACCTGGAGACAAACACAAACAACTTTTCATGGGACACATGCTTTTCTTGCTTTTACTGAGTATCTGATGTAGCCTACAGTGAAGATAGTTTCAGTTTATGTACCAACAGTAATTGTAGAGGAAAGATTTTCACATCATCCTCCAAATAAGTAAGCATATACTTTAATAGTGTAAAACGAATGTGAAATTTGGCTTAGAGAGGAGAGTCAAAGCCATTTTGGAAAAAATTATTTAATATAAAAGAAGTCAAAGAGTAGTCCACTCATAAGACTCCCAACTAAACATCGTGACTATTTTTTCAAGAAGAGACTTGGAATGTGTTGGATGCAGAGAACATTTAATGATGTTTGAAAAACCGATCATTTTCCAACAGAGAGGAAGTGATTCATTATAGACATAGCAATCATTTCAGAATCAGCCTCCGCAGTAAGAACAATCAGCTCACTAGCTGGTTAGGACAAAGGAAAAGTGAACACCAAATTAAAAGAAAGGATAAAGATGAAAAAATACTATGCATAATTAGATAAATTTTAACTCAACCTGTTTTGAAAAGTTGACAAGTAGGCAAAAATAAAGATAGTGACTTCTTAGAGAAATGTACCATTATAAAAATTGCTACAAAGAAAATGATGAAAAAGTTCAGAAATCGCCACAGCCAGCAAATACTTGGTAGTCACAGATAGCAATGGTTTAAAGTACAAGCTCAGTTGCAAAATACTACAAGGTGTATGACAGAAGTGAAGTCAAAATAATAAAATAAAATATGAGCACAGGTAAATCACAACAAACCCTCCCCAAACTGAAAGATATATAAGAAGTAACTGATCAAAACTACAGTTATATGCTAAGAAAAATGAGAATTTAAAATTAAGGAGATTATTTCTAAAAGTTTAAAATATCCAGATTAATAGAACACCCAAAAGAACTTAAACCAGTTGCAGAAAAAGGAAATTGAATTAGCTAAAAAGAAACTATCAAAGGAAAAATCTCTGGTTCAGATGAATCTACAGGAGAATTCTATCAAACTTTTAAAAACACAAATACCATGTGCATTATTTTCAAAATTGAGAGAGTATTCTACCAAACTCTTTTTATCAAACAAATACAGTCATAATTCCTAAAACAAGGAAGTGTAAAGCAAAAAAGAAGAATTATTATTAATATCAATTCAAAAGTTTTAAATATAATTCTAGCAAAAAGACTACAGAAATTTATCCAAAAAAAAAAAATCATTCACTCTGATCAGGATGGATTTAAATCAAGAATGTTCAACCTTAGGAAAACAATTAACATAATTTTCAAATTAAAAATAAACTCACATGATTATATTAATAGATGCAGATAAAGTTTTTATCTAAGTACAACACCTATTTTTGCTTAAAAACAAAATCTATAAAGTATAGGATGCTTTTAATATGAAAAAGTATCAATATAAAATCAAAAGTTAATATTATATGAAATAATAAAACACCAGATTTCTTAAAAAAAATAAAGGAGTAAAACAAAGATGCTCCTCTTTCCCTTCTATTATTTGGCATGTGTGTGGAGATGCTAACCACAGCAGGGAGACAAGAGAAAGAAGTTAAATTCATAAAAACAGGCAAAGAGGACACAAAGCTCTACTTATTTGTTGTAATATGATGGTTTGCTCAGCAAATCCTAAGGAACTGATGAAACCTCTGAAACAATGTCTTTGGTAAAATTTCAGGCTACAAAATAAAACCGCAAGAATCAAGAGCATGTTTACATAGTCAAAACCAAGCCTGGGAAGTAATGATAGATAGGGAGGTAATACTCAAAATAAGCACAAAATGAATATAACATCTAAGAGTCAACCTACCAAAGATCACATATACACAATTACAAAGCACTCTTTAGAGGAAAAAAAAAAATAACAAACATTATGGCTAGAGCTTGCCAATATAATAAAAACGACACTACTACCAAAATAACTTAACTGATTTAGTGCTTTGCTAATCAAACTACCACCGAGAAACTTCACAAAGCTAAATAACATAATAACAAAATCTATTTAGAGAAACAAAAGATCTAAAGAATCAAGGGAGATAACATACAAGGAAAAAATGAGGGCAGAATAGCACTCTTAGAGCTCATACTGAGATAGAAAGCAGTAATCAAAAATATTTGATGCTTGTTTAAAAATAGAGAAATAGATCAATTGGAAAAGACTAAAGAAAGATAATCAGAAGTAACCGATCATAATAACCCAATGTTCAATAAATTACCCAAAAAACATCCCTCCTTAATAAGAATTGCTAGAAATTTGGAAAATGTCTAACAAAAATTTTGTATAGCTCAACATTTCACCATATGCCATAGAAAATCCTAAATGAATACATGACATGAATATTAAAGAGCATATAAAATATTAGAAAAGAAGTAAACCATATACCTTTCACAGCTAAGAATTCTAGGTGAATTCTTAACCAAATAGGGAAAAGGGACAATTATGAAAGAATAGTAATATAATTTTGATTCCATGAAACTGAAATGCTTTTGCATGAATCAAACATGCAACTTGGTTAAGAATGGAAGTTGCTGACAGTGAAAAAAATCTTTGTTTCAAATATATGTGAAATATGAGATAGACAGCCCACAAATATCCAGCACTAAAAGCCACCCAGTAGATAAGTGGTTCAAGAATGTAGACAAACAGTTCTTAAAAGAAGATTTGCAGCTATTAATTTTCATATGAAAGAGTACTCCAAATCATTAATGATAAGAGGATGAGAATATCAGCATTGGAGATATAGTGGAAAAACAGGCACACTATTCGGTGCGTATTGTACATTGATAGAGCTATAAACTGGCCCAATCAACCTGAAAAGCAATTTGTAATTATGCCAAGAAAGGGACTTAAATGCCCAAAAATTAATTCAGATACTTCCAAGGAGATCTTTGAGAAAATAGAGAGGCTCTGTAGACACCAAAATATTAATAGCAAAAATCTGGGAAATCAACCTCAGAGCTACCCTCAGCCATAGAACCAACAAAAAACCCAAGAAGAAGCCCTTGACATTAAAAATAAATGGATATAGTTTGGCCTCCAGAAATTAAAAATGATTGGGTGTTACGTTAAAAATGTTATATCATATAACTAAAATACCAGCTCCCTCCACCCCCTCCCCATCCAAGCTTTTGCCAAGGCCTGCCAATTTCCACCTTGCAACATCTCTCCAATACGCCCTTTCTCTCCTCTGATGCTGCCATGAGTAGTACAGGCCCTCATCACCTCCCACCTTGATTACTGCAATAGCCTGCTGGTAGGTCTGCTTGCTGTCTGTCCCCACTGTAATAATTTTCCTAAAGCATAGATCCAATGAAAATTCTTCATAACCTAGCCCTCCTCCTACTTTTCCAATCTTCTTATACCTTCCTCTCCAATGTGTACTCTTTGATCCGGTAACACTGGTCTCCTGGACATTCTGTTCCATGAATAAGACATTCCATCTCTTGGCTCCAGGAATTTATACGACTGCCTTTCCTGCCTCCTTGGCTCCACCTACTGTCCTCCCTGACTTAAGTCCCACTAAATCCCTTCATTTACTGAAAGTGTTCCCTAAGCTCTCTTAATTCTAGTCCTTTCCCTCTGTTAATTATTTATTTATCCTGTAAATAGTTTGCTTTGAATGTATAATTGCTTGCACGTTGTTGTCTTCCCCATGAGATCATAAGCTCCATGAGGGCAAGGGGACTGTCTCTTATCTTTTTGTATCCCCAACTGCTCAGCACAGTGCTCAGAACACAGCAGGTACTTAACCGATGTTTGCTGATTGATTGGGACTCTCCATAGTAATAAGAAATTTAGGTAAAGGGGGGGGTATTCAGGAGGAAAGCTAATTTCAGAGTTCAGTTTGGGATATGCTGAATTTAAGAGGTCTATGAAACATCTAGTTCAAAATATTGAATAATTGGAGATATGAGACTAGAGGTCAGAAGAGAGGTTAGGGATAACAAATAAACATGAGAATCATCTGCATAAAGACATGATAGTTGAAACCATGAGAATAACACTAAAAGAGAAGGCTCAGGATGGTCTTGAGAACATGCATAACTTAATGCGTAGGACCTGGATGACTATCTAGCAAGAAGCTGAGAAGGAATGGTCAGATAGGTAGGAGGACAACCAAGGAAAAGCAAGGTGATGAAAACTTAAAGGGAGTATCAGGGAGAAGAGGGTGAACCACAACGTCCAAGGGTGCAGAGAGGTTAAGAAGGATGTGGGTGGAGAAAAAGCCATTAAGATCTAGTGATTAAGAAATCACTGGTAACTTTAGAGAGCTTTTCAGACCCAAACTGCAGAGAGCTAAGAATAAATGGAAGGACAAATCATAGACTGCCTTCTCTAGGAAAGAAAAGGGAGAAGAAACATAGGATGACAGCCAGCAGGAAACAAGGGTCATGTGAGGGTTTCTTGGAGGATGGTAGAGATATGGGCATGTCTGTAGGCAGTAGGGAAGCAGCCAGTAGACAGGGAAAGACTGAAGCTAAGTGAGAGAATGGGGATGATAGAGGGGCATTCTGCTGGAGAAGAAAGTATAAAATGGGATCACTTGGGCATGCAGAAGACTTAGCTTTGGAAAGAAAGGCCATCCCTTCATCTGAAACAGGAGTAAAAGGAGGAGAACACGGCAGAAGGCATTTTGGAGATGTGAGATAAAGAGGGGAGAAGCAAGCTCCTAACCCCGGCTTTTTCAGGGAAGTATGAGGCAAGGTTCTCACCTGAGAGAGCAGTGGTGGTGGGAAAGCCAGGGGAGGTTTGAGGAGGGATTAAAAGGTTTAGAAGAGTCTCCTTGTTGAGGCAAGTGAGTTAGGGAGGTGCAAAAATATTACCTTACTGCAGTGAGGGCCTGATTGAGATTATTTCACACAAATTTGTAAAGGATCTCGTCAGCACGGTTTTACAAATTTCTCCACCTTTGTTCAGCACCACTTGTACAGGAACCAAGGCAATGGATGGTGGGAGTAATCAAGCTTCAGACTGATAAGAAAAGATTTTTGATAGCATAAGTGGGCAGGAGACTCAAAAGAAAAGGATGTAGTGCGGGCCTTCTTTCAAAGTTGAACTGGTTCACTATGAGATCAGGATAAGGAAGAGGGGGAAGTGTAACCAGTGCAGGAGTGATAGCCTGGGCAAGAATTGAAGGACACGGAGATTAGAGGTCATGATGAGAATAAAGAAGAGTTTTGGGGATTGTAAAACACAGAGAGAGGTGGAATGACAGCAGATTATGTAAAGATAAAGGAATTTCAGAATTCATGAACATAAAAGTGGTACGTTTGTAGGGGATGGCAAGACTGAGGGTATAACCATCTCCAGTGTGTAGCTGAGGTAGAGTAGGAGAGAAGGTCAGGAGACATTAGTAAACTGAGAAATTGCAAGGGTTGGGGTGCTTGAGGCAGTCTCCTGGCTTCCACCTTCCCTACATGGCTATTTTTAATTTAAATTGATCAATGAACTCCCTGTTCATCAACATCAGTCTCTTTAGAAAATCCCCCCTTTGGGGATGCCCATCAAATGGAGAATGGCTAAACAAGTTGTGGTATATGAATGTAATAAAATACTATTGCTATAAGAAATGATGAGCAGGCAGATTTCACAAAAATCTGGACCTATATGAACTGATGCAAAATGAAGTGATAAGAAAGAGTGTACAGTATATAAAGTACACAGGAAATGTATATAATAGCAGTAGCATTATGCAATGATCAACTATGAGTGACTTAGCTCTTCTCGGTAATATAATGATCCAAAATAATTCAAAAAGACTCATGATGGAAAATGCTAACCACATCCAAAGAATGAACTGATGGAGTTTGAAGGCAGATACTATTTTTTTCACTTTATTTTTTCAAGCTTTTTTTTCTTTTGGTCTGTTTCTTCTTTCACATGACTAATATAGAAATATATGATTGCACATATATCATCCATATCAAACTGTTTACCATCTTAGGGAGGTGTGAAGGAAGATGGAAGGAGAGGGAGGGAGAAAGTCTGGAACACAAAAAGGTTTTTTTAAATAAACATTAAAAAATTGTCTTTGCATGTAATTGGAAAAAATAACATAATATTTACTTGTTTGTTTAGGTTTTTGGAAGCAATCAGGGTTAAGTAACTTGCCCAGGGTCACACAGTTAGTGTCTGAGGCTGGATTTGAACTCAAGACCATCTGACTCCAGGACCAGGGCTCTATCCACTGTGCCCCCTAGCTGTCCTGGAAAAAATCAAATGCTATTTAAAAAAGAAAAAGAAAACTCTCCCTTTTGTTCCTTCTCAGAACTGTCTCTATTTGCATCTTCAGAATTTCATTCTCGGAAGGTTCAATTCTACTACAGAATTTTAGGTTATAGAGTCCTCTCAATTCTTTCCCCAAAAACTCTGAACTTTTTCTTATGAAAAAATATAAAGTGCATGACAGAACTGAGATTCAAAAAGATTTCTCCATGGGCTGATGGTGGGTTAAATAAATACATAAGATACTATTTAATAATGAAAACTGTAAAGTTCTCTACCGTGGCACAAAAACCCAACTGTATAAGGACAGAATAGCAGATATATGGGTAGACCATAGCTCATCGGAAAAGTATGTGGGTTGTAATGAAAGATCAGTGAATCAATCGTGTGACAAAGCAGATAAAAAACATAATGCAGTCTTCAGTTGCATCGACAGAGAAATAACATTCTCCATAAGGGAGATTATTAGCGTTCCACTGCTCTTAGCCATTGTTAGAACATGTTTGAAGTATTGCATTGTATTCTGAGTGGTACGTTTTAGATAAAATAACAAATGGAGTGCCTTTGAGGAGAACAATCAAGATAATAATGAAGGGAGCTAGAAACCTTGTCATGAGAGGATTGAAGCAACCTGAGATATTTAGCCTGGAAAAGAGAAGACTTAGAGTGAAGGGGACCTTAATGAGATAAAGAGTTGTTATTCAGAAGTTAGTCTAGTCTTCAGCAGCTTTGGTTGGTAAACTAGAGTTTTGACAGTGGAACTAGAATGATGGCACAAGTTAGTGAAAGACAAGTTTCAGCACAATATAAGGAAATCCTTCCTAATAATTAGATGTCCCAAAGTAGAGAAGCAAGGATCCTTCGCTGGGATCTTCAAGCTGCAACCAGAGAATCACAACAACCACATGTTACAACTTAACTGAGTTTAACTGCTTAAGGGTCACTGGGACTAGGGGGTGTCTAAGGTCCCTTCTCAGCTAAGAGTCTACAATTCTATTCTCTTTCCTCACTTTAACTGAAAAAGTGAATTAAATTATACCTCTTCTTTTGAGCAAAATGTGAGGATTGTCTCTTTGAGCCTGATCCTTGCCATTATTCCAAACATTATTACAATCTTCCCAAATTTCATTGGGAGCCACTTTTATACGAATTTTTGAAATGGCTGAATTGTTTCCGGTTTCTGTATTTGCAAGACTTAAATCATCATACACATGGGACTCAACAGGTTCTTCTTCCTTATTCTTTTTACCTGACAGAAGAAACAATTTAATTAAAATGGCAAAGTTGAATTCATCATATTTTAAGAGATATTAGTCCCAGAGTAGTTTAAAATATATAGTGAATGCATATCAATATTTTATTTCTTTAGTGGCTCTAATGAAGGCTTGCCTTTCTTGACTAGGAAGTCAAAATACTAAATAACAAAATGCAACAAAAGCAGTCCACATGAATATATATATATATATATATATATACATATATATAAACATATATAATATGTAGTCTTCCTTCTTAACCTACTAAATGAAAATTAAAGATAAGGAGAAGCGTTTAATGCCTTTTTGTTGAAAAGAAAATAAGTAAGAATGGGAGGGAAGAAGGAAGGGAGGGAGGGAGGGAGAAGGAAGTAGAAAAGAAAAATAATAGATCTAGATCACATAAAATAAATTAGAAGAGAATTCAAAAGTTCATGTATCTTTCCACCCCACATTCCTAAGGAAGTACAAGCCACAGAAAGATTTTTGAAATGACAATAGCTTTTTAAATTTTTTCTGCTCATAACCTCCCTGAAGGATCTGGTAATTCCCTCAATGCCAGGAATCACTCCTCCTGAGCCTCAAAAACCAGACAAGAAAAACAAACCCAATAACATAGTAACCAAATGCATGGCAGGAGTTCCAGGATATCCAGAAAAGGAAAGAGCAATCTCCAGTACTTTTCCTTTGTTTTATTCAGAAAAGGCACAAGCAAAGTCATGAAGATTTATTCAGCTCAACATACATTAAGCCCCAAATGTATGCTTAATAACTATGCAATTCATTGAGGGAGATACAGATAACTAATTCTATTCTATTTCAGGAATTTTGCTAATCTCTAAATATACAAAGACAATAAAAAGACTTCAAGGAGCTTATCTTCTGCTTGGGTGGGGTGAAAAACCACCTGGATGGATGGATGGATGAGTGGATGGATAAAGATACAGAAAATTCTGTCTATATAGAAAGATATTTCTCTATATAGTTACAGAAATACAAACTAAATATGAAATAAGTTTAAAGTAATGGGATGGAAACTAACAACGAAGGAAATCAAGTCTTGCAGGTGGTGGCACTTGACCTGAACAGGATTAGAACATGGCCCCTGGCTTCAAGGCATCTCCAGTATGGGAAGGTGAAAAATTAGAATGTCATCACAGTAGAAGGAACATGACAATAACAAAGAGCTTGTATCTAGCCAAGAAGAAGGAATTTCTTAATAGAACTGTAATTGATAGGAATCTTGGGAAGTAATCACTACATCATTCCAAGGAGGGGGCTACCTGGCACAGTCTATAATGTGCCATAAACTACAAAAAAGCAGGATTCAAAGAGTTCAGACTTGAAATTTCTAGCCTGAGACTGTAAAAGAGGTTAGTTCAAGAGGGAACCACTAAGGAACAAAATTCTGGGAACAAAGTTGCAAATAATTACCATGAAGAAAAGGGAAGGTAGTTACTGAGACTAATATGATTGTATTAGGAGTTCGTAAATTAGCTCCAATTTTAAAAGCATATAATACAGGACACAAAAACAAGGGAAAATAACCAATGATTAATTTTTTAAAAGTGGTAAGAGCTTGTAAGAATAGTATCAAGAAAGCCAAATAAAGCCAAGTATGAGCTAAAGTGTATAATAAATGTTAAATACAATAAAAGTTACTTTAGCATTGTTTATGAAGGTATAGAACATCTTCTTGAAGTGATGGGAATAAACCATGAAAAAGAAAAGAAATTATTTAACTCTTCTTCTTTGATTCTGTTTTCTCTACCAAGAAAAATGATCTCCAAATTGAGAATAGGAAAAAAAATGGTTAACGAGGGAATTAAAACCCAAGATCAGGGTGCAGCTCATACATATAGCTTTTCTCAATAAGGTGAAGCTATGTGGCACAGATGTACTACATTTTAAAGTACTACAACACTCTGAAATAACATGGAGAAAGGGAGAGATGACACAGGAATGGATACAGGGAAAAGTGTCAAATTTCAAAAAGGGAAAGATAAATATTTTGACATATACTGATGAACTTGACTTCAATAACTGTTACAATGCTAAAACAGATTATTTAAAGAATGGTTTGTGACTACTTAGAAATAGACGATCATATTACTAAAAATCATTAGTGTATTAAAGATGAGCCATATCTGAATTGCCTAATTTCGCTTTTATTGTAAATAGAACTACTAAACTTCATGACTGGGAAAGTAGTAAAGTGGTTGGCAATTTCTCACATTGTGAATAAGATGAAAAGATGATAATAGATAAAGGAAATTAAGTTGGTTTAGAACAAGCTTAAAGACCCAAAGACATGATGTCAACCTGGAGGGAAGGTGCTCCCAGAAAGCAAAAGGTTCCTGCGTTTGGCACTATTTTTGTTAATGACTTAAATAAAGGCACAGATGGGATATTTATCAAATAGACACAAAACTGAGAGGAATAGTCAATCAAAAGGCATGTATTAAATATGTACTATATGCCAGGTACAGTGCTAAGCACTGGGAATTCTGTGATGTCCTCAAGGAGCTCAAAGTCTAATGAGGAAGACAACATGCAAACAACTACATACAAACAAAATACACACAAGATAAATTGGAATAGTCTCAGGAGAAAGGACTGGCATACCAAGAAAGGCTTCTTGCAAAGGATATATGTTAGTTGAGACTAGAAGGAAGTCAAGAGGCAGGGAAGAGGAGACAGAGAATTCCAGGCATGGCTTCAAAGTTGGGAGGTGAGTGTTGTGTGCCAAGAGCAAGGACAACAGTGTCAGTGGATCACAGGGTACATGGAGAGGTGGGGGTGTAGGGGGTGGTGAGAAGATGTAAAGGTAGAAAAGGGCCGGGTCATAAAGAGCTTTAAAATTCAGAGAATTTTATATTTGATCTTAGAGATATCAGTTGGCCACTGAAGTTCATTGACAAAGCAAGGTGACATGGTTAGACCTGCACTTTAGGAAGATCAGTGTGACAGCTAGGTGAAAGGCTGGTTTGGTCGGGGAGAGGACTGAAGCAGGGTGACCAGCTAGGAGGCAGGTGATGACAGCCTGCACTAGATAGGGTGACTATGTCAAAGGAGAGGTCCTTCACATCTCTATTCTCACTGCTAGTACCTCCCTTCTGAGATATCTTCCACTTATACTGTATAATCTCGTATGCATAGTTATTTGAATGTTGTCTCCCCCATTAGATACTGAGCTCTTAAAGGGTAGGTATGAAAGATTTTGTCTTTCTTGGTATTCCCAGCACAGCATTATGCATGGTACATAGTAAATGCTTAATAAAGATGTATTGATTGATTGGCTGGAAATTAGAGCAATGACAATTTGGTTCAACCTTAAGAAAAATTTTATTAATCAACAGAGCTGCTGCAAAATAGAATGGGTTGCCTCAAGGAACAGTGAGCTCCTAATTCGTGAAAGCATTTAAATGGAAACTGTGATGTTTGAAATAGGATTTATAACCTGGGTAGGGACAACTAGGCAACCTTCCCACCCAACTCCAAGATTCTATGGTCCTAGGAATAAGAAATCATTCTCAGTTCAAATGGATTAAAAATGTGACCTTGACAAACTAATTCCAAGAATACTAACATAGTACATTTTTATATATAATCAATCTTAAGAGAGATTATTATTGGAAAATATCCCCTCACCAAAAAATATCTCCCTCATATTATCTGAAATTCCACCTTGGTCATTTAGTCCATTGGAATAAGCATCATCATACAAGTTCCCGGGCAGCAATTTTTCTTAATTAGGTTGACCTATTTTCGTGGATGTGACCTCTGACCCTTACCATATTTAAGGTTTTATGCTATGAAGAATTCTTCATCAACAGAGTTGAAACAACCCATAAAACTCCCACATTCATACATGAGACATGAGATAACTAGCATTGATGCACCTTCCCTGTTGGTTTATGAAAAATTTCAAAATCAATCTCCTTCAACAATGTCCTCCTTAAAAATTGAGGTTATATATTAGTGTTCAAAAACAAAAGTACTGTGTATATATGATTCTTGAATAATTTTATTAGTTCTTGATTTTGGTACCTTACATTTGTTTCTTTCCCTATCTACCTGAAGTATTTATAAAAACAATATAAGATAGAGTGGGCAACTTGAGGCCACATGTTGTACTCAAGTGTGGCCACATGTTGTACTCAAGTGTGGCCCTCTGACTTCAATCCTTTTATTCAAGAGATTGTTCTATGAGGTTTGGATTTAGCCAAAGGGTCACATTTGAGGACCTAGAGGGCCACATGTGGCCTTAAGGCTGCAGGTTTCCCACCACTGGTCCAAATGTTCCAAACTGAATTCTATCTGTCTGTCAACATGAGAAACCTTTTGTGGGCCTTAGGTTTGTGTTGGGCTTGCCTTTTAGGACTACAGCCCTAATAAGCTATAATAAACTTTTTTTTTCCCCATCATAGTTGAAATCACCTTCTTCCTGATTCTTGAGGGGAGAAACTTTAGTAATATTTTCTATAAGGCTTGGATCTTTTTCAGGTTTCTGGTTTGAAGAAGTTTTGCAGCTGTCTACTTGCTGGGCAGTTTTATCCTCCTCGGAAATATTATTCTGTTGCATATCTCCCACAGTAGATGATGATGATGATGATGAATAAATATTTCCTAAGTGGTCCACTATGGGAAGCAAATATAATTCTGGTTGAAGAGCCTAAAACATATAGGAAACAATTTAGCAGAGAATAAATTTTTCTTATTACTTTATTTGTTTTCAGTGTTCTACAATCACTTCCATATAACTTGGATTTTTCCCCTCCCTCCTCCTTCTTTCCCCCTACCTCCCTTCTCCCTGCCTGAGACAATTTTACATAGGTTCTACACATACATTCCTACTAAATACATTTTCACCTTAGTCATATCGCACAGAAGAATTAAAATGAATGGGAGAAATCATACAATAAACCAAAACGTAATACAAAAGAAAATGATCTGCTACATTCTGCAATCAAATTCCATAGTTCTTTCTCTGAATGTGGAAGGCATCCTTAAGAGACCACTGCGAAGTTTTTAAGTCCTTGCATTGCAACGAAGTACTAAGTCTACCAGAAAAAATCCTCACACACTGTGATTGTTGCTGTTATAAAGTTCTCCTGGGTCTGCTCCTTTCGCTTAGCATCAGTTTATATAAATCCTTTCAGACCTCTCTGAAGTCTTCCTGTTTATTTCTTATAGAATAATAGTATTCCATTACATTCATATACCACAATCTGTTCAGCCATTCCCCAATTGATGGGCATCCCCTTATGTCCAGTTTTTGGCCCCCACAAAGAGAGCTGCTATAAATATTTTTGTACATGTGGGACCCTTTCCCATTTTTATGATCTCTTGGGGATACTGTCCTAGAAAAGGTATTGCTGGGTCAAAGGGTATGCACATTTTGTAGCCCTTTGGGAATAATTCCAAATTGCTCTCCAGAATGGTTGGATCAGCTCACAGCTCCACCAACAATGAATTAGCGTTCCAACTCTCCCACATCTTCTCCAACATTTATCATCATCCCTTTTTGTCATGTTAGCCAATCTGACAGGTGTGATGTGGTATCTCAGAGTTCTTTTGATTTGCATCTTTCTAATCACTCTGATTTAGAGGATTTTTTCATATGACTATAGATAGCTTTAATTTCTTCCTCTGAAAACTGCCTGTTCATATACTTTGACCATTTATCAACTGGGGAATGACTTGTATTCTTGTACATTTGACTCAGTTCTCTATGTATTTTAGAAATGAGGCTTTTATCATAGAAACTAGTTGCAAAAATTCTTTCCCAGTTTTCTGCTTCCCTCCTAATCTTGGCTGCATTGGGTTTGTTTGTGCAAAAACTTTTCAATTTAATGTAATCAAAATTATTCATTTCACATTCATAATGTTTTCTACCTCTTGTTCAGTCAAAAATTCTTCCCTTCTCCATAAATCTGATAAATTCACCATTCCTTGCTACACTAATTTGTTTATAGTATCAATCTTTATACCTATATCATGGACCCATTTGGATTTTATTCTTGTGTACGCTGTCAGGCATTGGTCTAGGCCTAGTTTCTGCCACAATTACTCAGTTTTCCCAGCAATTTTTGTTGAACAATGAGATCTTATCCCAGAAACTGGGATCCTTGAGTTTATCCAACAGTAGACTGCTATATTCATTGACTACCGTGTCTTGAGGACCTAGCCTATTCCACTAGTCTACCCCTCTATATCTGAGCCAGTACCAAGTGGTTCTGATGATTGCTACTTTATAATACAATTTGAGATCTGGTAGAACTCAGCCTCTTTCCCTAGCATTTCTTTTCATTAGTTCCCTTGATATTCTGAACCTTTTGTTCTTCCAGATGAATTCTGATATTATTTTTTCTAGCTCTATAACATAATTACCTGATAGTCTGATTGGTATGGCACTGAATAAGTAAATTAATTTAGGTAGAACTGTCATTTTTATTATACTGGCTAGGCCTACCCATGAGTAACTGATGTTTTCTCACTTACTTAGATCTGACTTTATTTGTGCAAAGTGTTTTGTAATTGTGTTCGTATAGTCCCTGGGTTTGTTTTGGCAGGTAGACTCCCAAATATTTTATAGTGTCTACCGTAGCTTTAAATGGTATTTTTCTTTCTATCTCTTGCTGTTGGGCTTTGTTAGTAAAATATAGAAATGCAGAAGATTTGTGTGGGTTTATTTTGTAACCTGCAACTTTGCCAAAGTTGTTTATTATTTCAAGTAGTTTTTTACTTGAATCTCTGGGATTCTGTAAGTATATCATCATATCACCTGCAAAGAGTGATAACTTAGTTTCTTCTTTGCCTATTCTTATTCCTTCAATTTCTTTTTCTTCTCTTATTGTTACAGCTAACATTTCTAGTACCATATTGAATAACAGTGGTGATAATGGACATCCTTGTTTCACCTCTGATCTTACTGGAAATACAACTAGCTTATCTCCATGGCATATAATGCCTGCTGACAGTTTTAGGTAGATACTGCTTATTATTTTATGGAAAGTTCCCTTTATTCCTATGCTCTCCAGTGTTTTTAATAGGAATGGGTGTTGCATTTTGCTGAAAGCTTTTTCTGCATCTACTGAGAATCATGTGGTTTCTGTTAGCTTTGTGGTTGATATGATCAATGATATTCATAGTTTTCTTAATACTGAATCAGTCCTGCATTCCTACTATAAATCCTACCTGACCATAATGTATTATTCTCGTGATAAGTTGCTGCATTCATTTTGCTAAAATCTTATTTAAAATTTTTGTATCTATATTCATTAGAGAAACTGGTCTATAATTTTCTTTCTCTGTTTTGGCTCTTCCTGGTTAAGGTCTCAAAACCATATTTGTATCATAAAAAGAATTTGGAAGGATTCCTTCTTCCCTAATTTTCCCAAATAGTCTACATAGTACTGGAATTAATTATTCTTTAAATGTTTGATAGAATTTCACTTGTGAATCTATCTGGCCCTGAAGATTCTTTTCCTAGGGAGTTCATTGATGGCTTGTTCAATTTCTTTTTCTGAGATGGAGCTGTTTAAGTATTTAACTTCCTCTTCTGTTAATCGGGGCAATTTGTATCTTTTAAAATAATCATCCATCTCATTGAGATTGTCGAATTTATGGACATACAGTTGGGCAAAGTAATTTCTTATTATTGTTTTAATTTCCTCCTCATTGGAGGTGAGCTCACCCCTCTCGTTTTGGTTATGGGTAATTCAGTTTTCTTCTTTCTTTTTTCAATCAAATTGACTAAAGGCTTGTCAACCAAAGCCAACTCTTCATTTTATTATCAGGTCAATAGTTACTTTAGTTAACTAAACAGTTAATTTCAATTTTATTAATCTCTTCTTTGGTTTTCAGTATTTCTAATTTGGTATTTACTTGAGGATTTTCAATGTGTTCTTTTTTGAGAACAATCAGAGAATAAATTTTAAAAAATGTTTTAAAACAAAAGTTTTTCAGTGTGTTACATACATATGGTGGAGCAAACGACTTGAGTTTCAGTTCCTTTTCTTCCTTTGCTTTTACCTAAAAACACAGACATGAAAAATCAATCATGACTTTCACGATTCTTGACTTATTTACCTTGAACGTTGCAACGAGTATATAAAAAGCTAAGCTGAATTTTAAAGCTAATAGTAAAAGTGGATGGAAGATTTTGTAGAATATGAGTGAATTGTCCGAGTGCATCAAATATAATTGAATTCATACATCTTTCACTTATGCAAAAACTAGTTGTCATATATTTAGGTAGGGCTCAACTGCTGATAACAAAAGAGAGTTCTAAGGTGGGACTAAGGGAATAGTTTTACTTGGTCAAATGTTACAGTTAAGAAACAGTTTGGTATATGTAGCTTGAGAATTCACTAATTCTTCATTCATCATTTCTACTTAAAGATTTGAACGGTGATTATTTTAATAGTTTTTTTAATATTTTCTTTCTCTCAGGACCAAAATCTAGAATGAATACATATGAAATATCCTAGTAGAGCTATACATAATTATAATTTATTTATACATTTGACTTTATTCTGTCCAAAATAAAAATAGCCATAGGATTCTGCATTGGAACTTTCATTCATTCTCTCAGTAGGCATTTGTCTACTACAGTCAGGCACTGGTTGTATTTATTAATTTGTTTAACAAAAATGTAATATCAAAGAAAGAAATCTAAGCATGTGAAAAAATGTTTCACTTGATTAATAATTAGAGAAATCCAAAGCGAAGCAGCTTTGAGGTTCCATCTCACACCCATGAGATTAGCAAAGACAACAAAAAAAGAAGATGACAAATGCTGGAGAGGCTGCAGGGGAAATGGGCACATGAGTGCACTGCTGGTGAAACTGTGAACTGGTCCAACCGCTCTGGCAAGCAGCTTGGGCCTGCTCCCCAAAGTCACAAGATGTGTGCGTGTCTTTTGCTCACTTATACTACTACAAGATAAATATTCCACAGAGATTAAAGAAAGAAAAAAAAATAATTGCTTATACTGTTCTTTTGATAGGAAAAAAGGAAACTAAGGGGATGCCCACCTATTAGGGAATGGACAAATATATAATAATGGAATATTATTAGGCTACAAGAAAGGATGAAATGGAGAGCTTCAGAAAACTCAGAGGACATATCTAAACTGATGCACAGTGAAGAAAGCAGAATCAGAAAACCTTCGGAATTTGTCTATTCCATTAAGCAAAGTATGTTTGTGGAAGAATTTGATATTTGAGTAGGGAAAGAAAAGAAAATAACTTTACCCCTAAAGTAATTGTGGTAATAGGTACTTTTTTTTATATAGTTAACTGTAAAAATAAAAAATTACAATTAAAGAAGTAAGACATACATAATATGCCCTGCCGTTAATCAATCAGCAAGTATTTATTAAACACCTATTTTATGCTAGACACTAGGAATACAAAGCCAAAAATTAAACAGTCCCTGCATTCAAGAAGTTTACTCTTTGTGTGACAAAGTACCTTTCAAACTGTGATTTGATATTTATGAGCTGGCAGCAGAGACAGTGACTAGGTATCCTGGACTTGGCCGTGTATCTATTGTTTTCCTGCCTTTTCATGTACATATGAGAACAGAAAAAAACTTAGGAGTTTAAATATTGGAAAACATCCAGAGAAGCATGGGAATTATTAGACAAATAACCATTACCTAGCCTAGTTTATAGCCTAGTCTTCAAAGATTGATAATGGGAAATACATGGAATGGTCAACACAAACTAGGGCGAGGTCTGCGGCCAGGGGCCTAAACCCAGACCAGCATGAGGAATCCAAAGAAAAGACAAAGCCCAAGAGCATCTGATAACTAGTCTCACCCAGCTGTCTGATGAGAGAAAGGAAATGCCAGACTGTGGAACAACACACCCTAGTGCAAGTTGGGAAGGGGGGGAAGGAGCCTAGGCTGAGAGAGTGAGAGAGAGCTACAGATTTGGGCTGTGACAGCAGACACTGTAGCATAGAAGCAGAAACACCAAGAGGAGACCCGTAAGACTGGAAGGAAACAGTCCTGCCTAGCACAGGAAACCTGGCAATGTGAGAGTTTCAGCAGGAGCTACACTTCCATACATGGGCCTTGGTACCCCATGCTCCCCAAACATTCACTCTGTGTGCTAACCTAAGTACATCTGCTCTCCCCACTGACGCTTTATTTGGTGGACAGTATGCTCCAAGTTCATGGAGGAAATGTTATGTGGTTACTTTTCTTACTACATACTTCATGAACAACAAGGATTTGCTAAATATGTTCTAGGTACTGAACAGCATGCTAAGTACTAGGGACACAAAGAAGAAACAGCTCCTGTTCCCAAGGAGCTTCCCTTCAAATTGGGAAGATAATGTGGACAAATTGAGTTATTCCTTCCACATTGTGATTTTCCCCATCACATATGGCAGGTCAGCGTAAGAAATTAAATGGGAATTTTGGGGAAGATTTGCAGAAGCCACAGACAACATGTGAAGGCCAGCAGACAACATAGAAAAAGTTTAGAAACTCAAAAATACATAAAATATATGTATAGTGTTGTAGAAATAAGCCTACAACTAAACAACTCAAATATCGCAATAAGGTACTGTAAACACCCCATAAAAGAAAAAGAAAAAAATTCAAACTTCTCTGGTACAAATGGAAGGCCAAAAAGCTATGCAGATTTTCCAGATTACAGGAGTGCCATGTCCTCCTCTCCCACGATATAGAAAGAATAACTGTCAATATAAAATAACCTTAGAAGGGAAGGCCCTGGCTTAGCTTTTTCTCCAAGTTAGCAATAAACTGTTCACACTAGGAGAAGCACTCTCAACTGCTGGCACTAGGTCTCCTGGTACTCATCTTGCCTTGGGGCCTCTGCTTTTGTTGAATGCAAATATTTAGAATGGAAAGGATAAGTCTGTGATCAGTCCTGCACTCTGTGCCACACATTGTCTTCTTCACTCTCACAACCTGTCTATGTCTTCTCCTCTCAATGGCATAGTCTATTAACAGCCAATGTTTGCTGCAAGGGTGAATCCACGAAGTTTTACTGCATTTAGGCAAATGGAAGACAGTGTTGGGGATGAGGTCATGAGATGCATAAGTCTTCAGCAGTAAGTGACCATTGCTAGTGGTTACTGTTTTCAGTTCCATTCCTCTCAAGGTCTCCCTGCCTCCTCTGATAGTCTGAGCCTACTCTGGCATTAAAGTCATCTAGAACTATAAGCTTGTCATCTTTTGGCACATTGATGATAAGGGTCTCCAGGTCTTGATAAAATTTTTCCTTGACATCATCTGGATTCATTATGGAGGGAGCACATGCTCTGATGATGGTAGCATGGCACTTTCCTGCAAGTGGCGATTTCACTGTCATGGGCCTGTCATTCATTCCTTTTAGTAGGCATACAAGCTTGTTAACTAGATTAGTTTTGATTGCAAAGCCTACGTCAGCTTCATGGCATTCCTCTTCACTGTGGCAGTTCCAGAAAAACATGTATCCAGTTCTGACTTTGGTAAATTGGTCTTGATTTGCCAGCCTTGTTTCACTCAGGGCTGCTATTTGGATGCAATAGCTGCTGAGCTCCTTCATAATAAAAGCTGTTAAGTCTCTAAAGTATACTGGAGTTCATGTTGTCCATAAGTGTGCACACATTCCATGTTCCAATGGAATCATCTTTGCAGAAGTTTTTGTACATTTTTTTGTGTTTCAACACAGGACAGGATCTCTGCCTGCTGTGGGAAACAAGCCAGGGATGGGTAAGTAGATGATTTTAGCCCCTTCCTCACACCAGAAGGTGAACAGTGTGGTTCTTAAAAGGCTGCTCAGATACTCAGGGGGCTACTGAATCCTACTGCTGCTTCTGGTGAGAAGATGATCCTATGGCCTGGGCTGCCTGCATGTAGGGTTGTGATGACAGCTCCCAGTATATCCATACTTGCTGCTTTGTCACTTGCCTGTCACCACAGGACTTAAAGATATGTAAAAATGATAATGTGGTATGGGTGATGTCTTTTGATTTGTGCATAAATTGGATTTAAGTGAGACAGAATTGCACAACATCATTGGTCTCACTTTCTCTTCCAGAGTTGTTACAGTCCAGTGGTAGGGCAGAGTCAAGATGACTAGTGATAGCTTGAGTTGCAGTGGATGACCTTGACATCTTCGATGTCTAACTAAGCTCTAAGTGCTCCATAGTGCCTGCTTTGGCCACCTTCATGGCCGTTGGTACACACTGTTCTAATCCACCCATTCCACCAGGGAAAGTCTTTACATGCTTAGGGCAGACACCTCCCTAACTCATGGATGGGTTTAAGATCTCTTAGTTATCTTCAATCTCCTTTAGCTGTCTGCTGAAACAGTTTACCAGGGTGTGGTCATTGTGCATGCTAGATCTTCTTGGAGCCACAGGTGAGAGTTAGCTGGATCAGGTAGACCCCAAAGGTGGAAAGCAACCCTGGAAAGAGTTCAGCAGTCCTCATACTGGAGGCACTAGTCTTCCCTGAACACACTCTATACGCCTGACCACAGCTAAGCATCAATGGGAAGCATCCCAACCAGGAGGAGACCCAAAGGCCTAGTGGATACTATATTGCAAAAGAACCACAGGGACACCACAAGGAAACCTAGGAATACCATGACGTGATATGTTTGGCCACATATATACTCAACATGTATGTCCTTCTGTGAACTCTAACCATTTCCACTCTTTCCACTGACATGATATGCTGTGGGTTTATGGGGTGTCTAAATTATATCTTCACTTAATCCTGCATCAGAATCACCATGGAGATTAGAGACACTACCTCAGAATCCACCAGCATTGACACTGTGGAAATGAGGGATTTTAAACTGAGAGAATTCTGGGAGAAAGGTGCTGAAAGGAGGAAAGCATGCCATCCTCCTTCTGAGGTGAGTGGGAAGACACTGGCCCTGTTCTGCCCCCAACTGGCCCTTATCTTCAAAGACAATGGCAAACCACTGACCTGAAGTTGCTACTGCCTCTGAGCTGGAGAAAGACATGACTTAACCTTGTTAACTGCGCAACTCCCCTGTAATTGCCCTCTAAAGGAAAGGGAAGTAATCTAGATGGAAAAGCTATGTAGGCTCCTGTGCTCAGACATCAGGTACTGCCTGAGAATAAAGTCAAGAATCTGCCTGACTTGGGTCATTTTGCTCAAGTCCCCATAAACAGTTAATATGAGTTAGGGTCTCTTTCCTGCATATATGGGAGTTTAAGGTTTCACTCAGTCTGAGGGAGTAATAAAACCCCTGAGAGGCTGCCTTCCCATATAACACAGGGACACAAATTTAACAAACTGTTGGAACAGATGATAAAAAAGGGGGGCTTAGAGGAGTCCCTCACCAGCCAGAGAACTACTGAAAGAAACAGATGTAGCAGAGCAACAACGTGAATACCAACAGAGAAGTTCAGATAGAAATTCACTGAGCGTGCAGAAGGTGGCCACTTCTCTGCCTTTGCCCTGGACTGACCTGAGGGACATCTTCTCTCATCTGGGGGATTTCTTATTTACTTCAGGTTAGAAATATTTTTCTACATTCTTTCCTGCAATCAGCTTTGAGATAGCTGACAAATAAGACTGCAGAGCGACAGAAAATGTCTGTGATATCCAATGGGAGAAATCATTTCTCTCCCCTTTATACATGCCTCTCACTTGGGCCGGATGGGTCTTCTAATGTTTCCAGACTAACAGTTTTCCCAACATCATTGTGTCACGAGCATTAATTATGTATCAAGGGGTAGTGCTAATTTCTTTTATATAAAAGGGAACAGAACACACAGTCATAGAGGAAAAAGCAAAAGGAAGAAAAAGAGGTCGTTTTTTGATGCAATATTCGTTACCACCAGGTTCTCCCAGAGGCAGAGCCCTTCTTGACTGCAGGAACAGAAAATGACTTTTTTGTCAATATTCCTTCCTCCTCATAGGAAGAAAGAGAGAAAAACTCAGAGGAGTTGGTAAGTCTTCAAGGTTTGCTTAAAGGGGCTCACAAATTGTTGCCTTTATCAGTGTAGCAAACATTCTCATCAGCCTCAGAAGCTACAATGCAGTGATTTGGGAAGAGTTTGGAGGGAAAGGGGCAAAGTGCCCAGTCACTGAGCATCAACCCCCATGCTACACCAACTCTGAGCCTACTTTCTTACACTTCTCTTTTTGGTGTTTTTTCTCCAGAATTCTCTAAGTTTCACATTCTTCTCAGTTCCATAATTTTAGTATTGGTTAATTCTGAGGAAGCATCTCTGATCTCTAAGCTGATGTCAACTCAAGGCTAAATTGCCAAATGCCCTTACTTCATGATAACTATGTCTGGTATAAGTAGGAACTTAATAAATGCTTGTTGAATTGACTTAGCTCTCAATAATTATGCAAGAAGACTACATTAGTGAGAACTTGTGATATATAGTTTTAAGAGTATAATAGACCCACAGAGGAACTTGAATCTAGTATAAGAGTTGGGGGATGGGAGGGGAGAGTCCAGTAGATGCACCACATATGCACCATAAGACCCAAAGCTTAAGGAAATCAGGCTTTACTTTGTCAAGGTGCTTTGTCTGTTTCTCCCTGAGGGTTTTTCTTTTCTTTTTCATATCCAAAAATGAAGGGCTTTTTCCCCATTAACCTATCTGAATCTTTTTTTCCTGTTGGCAGTGTTATTGGGGATGGGAGTTTTGAGGATAGGGTAGGAGATACAAGGTTATATTAGTGGAAAGAGTAAAAGATTTGGAGTTAAAAGATGGTGTATATCTAGGCTCTACTACTCACTATCTAGGAACTTGGTCAAGTAATTTACTCTTTCTAGGCTTGAATTTCTTTATCTATAAAATGAAGGGACTGAAGAGACCCATCCCACCTGTGCCACTTTTTATCTATGTAAACTAACATTAGTAATTTAATTTTTTGAGTTTCCTCATCTATAAAGTGAGGGGAGTTGAATTGGATGATGTCTAAGGTTCTTTCCACCTCTAACTCCAATAATCTGATGAGTCTATGATGTCCTGTTTGTAGCCTTTGTCCCTTCACTCTATATCGGAGTGATTCAACAGATAGGAAAAACATTGGAGATGCCATCAGCACACCCAGCTCCAACTTCTGGTTCTGCTAGTCACTGTCTGAAATGAGAAAGGCAGATTTAACCTGTCTGTGCCTCAGTCTCTTCACCTGCAAACTGAGAGGGTCAGGTTAGATGTTCCCTAAGCCCTTTCCAGGCACATATCCCATGTTCCTGCTTCTAGACAAAAGTACTCCATGGATATGACCTGTGCTGCACTAAGACTACATTCAGTGAGCTACTGGCCCAGGCAGAAATGACATTTCTTTCTACCACTGACCTGCCTGATCTTCAAATACTATGAAAACCATGATCTCGACTCAGAAAAATCATCATTCTAAGATCCTGTTTTCAATCCATGTCTACTTTTTGTTTCTAAGGAGATTCACACGCACACACAATGCTTTTGTTCCTTAACAATGGGAAAAACCAAATCTTTCTTATTCATACAACTTCTTAGTGATATTTCAGATCCTTACATTATCTCTAGAGTTCTAGTTGTATGTCAAGTACAATTCCAGATATAGGTTAAGAAGTTGTGTGGAGAAGCAATTAGAACATGCGGTTGTTTAAAATGTGGATGTTTTTAAGGAGAAGGAATAAAACACTGAAAAAATAACTTACCACAGCTAAATTGTTTCCTATGCATTTCAGAAATAAAAATTTCTCTGCAACAGCCTCTTCGCCCAGGAACTCACCCAGCTTCTCCCTCAGGGCTTGTAAAGTAAGATGAGGTGATACCCTGAAAGAGTATATTGGTGATATTAAACTAACAGGCTTTTTTTTTTTGGTAACTAAAACAAACTAATGAAGGGTTAATTTTCTTCATATTGATGAGGTTCTAGAATTACTGACTCACTAAAATAAGTTTATCTTACTCCACTAACTTGTATGATCCAAGCCTGTTTTTAAGAGGGGTATTGTCTTGTTGAAGTTAGCATAGCTACAACACAATAACCAAGAAGTTCGCTGTCCCAGAGTTCACAGTTCTGGGGGATACTTGCCATGGATGTGATAGCTCTGTTCTTTCCTCAGGAAACTGGTATTCTACTATCATCCCAGAATGCTAAAATGAAAGCTCTTGGGACCTGGCATCTTGGTATTCCCTTCAAAATGCCATTGGGCAAATGTCATCAACTTGTGCCAGCTGTCATTAAGGTTAACTTCTCATTCTCAAGTCTTTGTTCATTTTTATAGACTATAACCATCTTGTCTCATCCAGATTTCCTTCAGACTTTTGTTTTCCTGACTTACAATTTTATTCTCTTTTTGGTCAAAATTTAGAATATAATGTGGCTCCATCTGTGAAGTTCATCACCCTCTGGAATACTATTCAAAGCTAAAACAGTCTTCTAATAGTAATTGGAATTCATCAAACACCTTTTCATACAAGTATTTCCAGCCAACACAGAGGATTAAAGTGATGGTACACAAAATTCAGCCAAAAAAACCACAAGGTTATTGTATAAATAATGAAGATAATTTTATAAACTACTTTACTATCATTGTGTTCTGTTGAAAGGATCTTCAGCAGATCCTTTCTAGAAACAGAAAAGACTATTTCTTTTGTCATCTTAAGATAAAGCATTTCCTCCAATTCACACTATTCACACACAAAAAAATCTAAACTGAAGATTCAGAGATAACTTGGTAAATACAAGTAAGTGAAGATAACATCTAGACTAAGTAACTGAATAGGGCAATGAAGCCCAATGAATGTTCTCACTGGATCTGGGAATTGGGAAGGCTTGGGTTCAAACTGTGTCTCAGACATCTATAAGCTGTGAGGCTGTAAATAAATCATTGAATTTCTTTTGTTTCACTTTGCTCATTTATAAAATGGGGACATTAATATCATGTACCTTACAGGATCACGTGAGGGTAAAATCAGATAATGTAAACTACTTTGCAAACCTTAAAACTCTCTATAACTGTGAGCTCTTACCATTGTTATTATAATTAGGATCACAGACAGCTTTGGAAAGGGCCTTAGAAGCTATAAAGTCCAATCTCTTCAGTTTTCAGAGGAAAAAACTGAAGTTGAGAGAGGGTAAGTGACTTGGTCTTAGAAGTTCCCCAAGCTTAATAAAGTTCTATACCTACTTAGAGTCTGAGGGAAATTCACTTATGGAGAGAAGACATAAAAAACACAATATTCCTCTACTCCAAACTAACTTATGAGTAAATGACCTAGAATATTATGCTTTTGATCTGCCCTGTAAGTAGCTGTGCAAAAATAATCATTACAAATTGTCATTAGTTTGGGAATCAGAAGAAGAAAGCATTAATGGAAAAACATTTGGGTGAAGGTCAGTGGAGGGAAAAATGGAAGAAATTTTTTCTCTACATTCTACTACTACTACTACTACTACTATTACTACTACTACTACTACAAAAATAGATAAGGAGTTTGGGAATTATCATAAATCCAGAAAAGAGGAATGATAGAGTAGTAATGAGGAACTATATTGCCTTTTTCATCTGCTGAGTTGCTCTTGCTGCCAAAAGAATTTCTTAATATGCCTTAAAAGACAAGGACCAATTCAAAGAAATTCTACTTTCAATCCAATTCTCTCCAACAAAGAGTAGAAATGATGGGAATTTGGGGGGAGATAATCACTCTCTTCTAGAGTTTGTGGCAGAGAAAAGGAAAGCCACAAAAGCATCCTAGATATGGAGAAAGCATATTTCAAATGCTTCAGAGAAAGAATAGATCCCACTGACTAAAATTCTACAGGGAAAGCCAGGAAAAGAGTGATAGGAGAAGCTAAATTCTGGACACACAAAAGGTAAATTCCAGTAAGAAAGAAAAGAGGGATTTGTCTTAAGAGTACATAAACACAGAGGTTCCTCACCGATCAAGTCGGATTTTTAAATATATGTCCAGAGGAAAGCAAGGGTAGGTAATAGAAGATTAATTACAATGATGATGATGATGACCGTAATAATAAAAATACAACAGGGTGACACTGTTACAGAAGAGTGCCAGAAATCCTAAAATTCTAAATGAGTTAAGTTAGGAATGAAAAGTTAAGACCAACAAAAAGCTTTAAAAATAAATTACATTTCAGAAGAAAATGAGGCTCCAAGGAAAGAGCAAGGGTGCTGCTTGAGGGGGATAGAGCCATGATTACTGATAACAGAGACGTAGGGGACTGTTTTGCTTCTGTCTCTCTGGTAAGGAGACCAGCTTTGGACTGAGGACACCCTGACCAACAGGGTGTTGATGATCAAAATAAGGTGGAAAGCACCTAACTGCCTTTACTGAACAAGAGTCATCTGGTCAGGCCTCCCAGGGAGGTGATTGCTGAGTCACAGGGGCATTTGAAAAGCAGGTACCATAGGACCAAATAGAGGCAAACACTGTTCTAATGTTCAAAAGAAGCCGAGTAGAGACTGTAAACTATAAGTCAGTGAACTTGACTTTAGTTTCTGGGATCATGCATTATTAAAGAAATCGTGCACATCTGAAAAAGGAAGGTTGTGCTTTTCTCCATTTGTTTCTTTTGCATGAATTTTCCCCTTATTTTATGTCAACATCTTTTATCCCTGTGTTGGGGCTTTTCTTATACTACTTTCATACTAGTCTATTCCCATATTCCCTATGTTTCCTTGATTATTTATGTCATACCAAATTCCCTGATTGTATTTAAATCCATTAATTTGATTTTTCCTCTTTCTCCTCTTTTTGTCCCTTTTCTTTCCCTAATCTGCCCAGGATGTGGCTCAAAACCTTCCCTACCCCTACCTCCTTCTTCGTTCATGAGGAGGCAGTGATTTCAAAGAGTTAGCATACTTTGTCAAGAATACATCATTTCAGATGAATCATTTTTCTTTTCAATTGAGTTATTAAATGGTTAGATTAGAAGAAGGTTGTAAACATAATGTACCAAGATTATAAAAAAGTGACAAAGTGTCTCATACCATTCTTGTGGAAAGATAGTAAGATATGGGCTAAACAAGAGCACAGTGAGAAGGCATTAGTTGAGTTGAATGGTTCATTAATGGTTCAGTATCGATATAAAGTGGGTGACCCAGAGATCTGTGTTTGGCCCTTTGCTGTTTAACATTCTGATTAATAATCTGGACAAATGCATAGATGGTATGCTTGTGAAATTTGCTGATGACACAAAACCAGGAAGGTTAGTTAACTTGCTGTATGACAGAGTCAAGATATACAAAGTCTTTTCTTGGAGAGGCAAGAATCTTGGGCTGAATCTAATAAGAGAAAATTTAAGATAGATGAATATAAAATTTACATTTTGGTTCAAAACTCAAAAAGATGTCATAGAGAAATTTGAAAAAAAAAAGTGGTGTACTTTAATTATATGAATCAACAATGTGATAAGGCAGTCAGAAAAGGTAATGCAATCTTGGCCTGCCTTTAGAGAGGGGGCAATAGTTCCTCTATATGCTGGCTTGGTCAGAATACATCTGTAGAAGTGAATTCAATTCTAGATACCACTGTTTAGGAAGAACTCTGATAAACTTTACTAAAGGACACGTAGAAGAAGATAGCCAAAATAGTAAAAGCCTAGAATTCATGCAATATAAAGATCTTTTAAAAGATTCATGCAATATAAAGGGGACATTTAACCTGGTGATGAAAAATTCAGAGTAAAAATAACAGTTATCTTCGAATACCGAAAGGCTTTCATATGGAAGAGGGATTAGATCCATTCCACTTGGCCCTGGCCAGTCAAACTAGGAGAAATGAACGTAATTTGCAAAGAGGCAGATTTAGTTTAGCTACGAGGAAAAACCTAGTGCAACATCCTGTCTCAGAAGAGAGTGGGTTTTTCATCACTGGACTTTCAGCAAAAGCCTCTCGGGTCAATAGTCAAATATGCTGTAGTGGCTATTCTTTTAGGGAAGAGTCAATCTAAATTTCTGGTGATGGTCCCTTCTAATTTTGTAATTCAGTGATTATATAGAAGCAGCATGTAGTAGAAAAAAACACTTAGGAATCAGAAAGCCTAAGAGCTAGTCTCATCGTTTTGCCACTTACTAGCCCGAAGGTTAAAAGAGTTCTTTGAATCTCAATTTCTTCATCAGTAAAGTGACATCTGCTATGCCTGGAGTTGTTGTGCAGATCAAATGAAATAATGTGTGCAAGACACTGAAAATTAAATAGGCATTCTCCACTTAACATCATTAATTGGTTCTAAGAAAATATATGGTTTTAGGTGAATGATATTTCAGGAGGCAGTTCCATAGAAATATTATAAATGGAAGAAATATTTTTGGGCCAAAATTCAGATTATAAAAATCCAAGAAATGTTTGTTTTTTTAGAGATCTGAAGCTCTTCTAAGGCTAGTCTAGGTAGAGAGTCTGATTCTAGAATAGCTTAGAGCTGGATACTTTAAGATATATGGAGGCTTCAGGAACCATCATCGAGGGTATGGAAATTGGGAGTGGAGAGACTGGGGAGAGATAACCGTTTATCTCCCAAGAACTTCCTAATTTTTAGTCTGGGACTATCACTCTATTGACAATTTCTGAGCCAGGGAGGGTGGTATGAGTTTTTGATCTGGATCAAATGAAGCCATAGGTTCCATTCCTTTTTTTTCTTTCCCATAGGCTCCATTCTTACAGTGTCCTTCAGTCTTGCAACCACATCCTCCCTTCCCTCATTCCCACCCCCACCAAATCAATGACTTTAGTTTCTGAGGTGGGGGAATCACTTAGCTACAAATATTTCAAAAGATAGAGCTAAAGATGACAACTCTTAGGTGAATTTGGGTATTGCTTCATGAGGAGAAAATTTCACAAAAACTGTCCCAACATTGTGGAGGTGGGTAGGAAAGGAGGGTATGTTCCTTCTCCCCAAAGCAATGTAAAAGGACTCTGCTGAATTGCTATGTGTGGAAGGGGAAGAAAACTATTTCTTTTCCCTTTTGTTTTTCATGTGCCCCAGAGGTTGTACAGCACAATGGGAAAGATTACAGGATTTGGAGTACCTGAGTACAGATCTTACCTCCGACACTTAATAGCTGTGTGACTATGGGCAAGTTACTTAAGCTCTCAGTCTGTTTCTGTCCAATGGGGATAATACTTGCAAAGTGATACATAAATGTGAATTATTTACTCAGAGTTCTTCTGCACTGATTAGAACTACTGCTACTAACAATAAATCATTTATCAGTTCACTCTTTCTGTGAAGTGCTTCATATGTGTACCATGGTTAAAAAACAGATGCAAATGGTACCATGATTGAACTGAGCTCCTAAGGACATTATAATGGAGAACTCAATTTTAGGATGGGTCTTACTGATAATGTATTACTGATATCACAAAATGACCCTGCTTATACAGGAGGCAGGATATACCTGTAAAGAACTAGGCAAATCTGACTAATAAAGTGAGTTAAATTTTTTACTTCTAAAAGTCTATTTGCAGACTGTAATCCAAAGAGTTAAACTGTGGGTCGCACACCTAGTGGTCATGAAAAATTTGGCCACAGTAAAAGGTTTATGAACATGCAAAGACTACAAATTAATTAAAAATCAAACATGTAATGAATCTGAGGTGTTTCTGGCCCCTGATGCATTGGGCAATTTCACTGCAGCCTTGGTTATGAACACACAACATGTGCACCTTGCTCTGTGCATGCCCTCAGGCCATACAACTCTGTAAACAGAAAAGGATTTGTGAGTGAAAAAAGTTTAAAAAGCCCTGATCTAAAGAATAAAATTTTCCTTATTCTTTAATAAATAGATGATTGTTACTTGTAAGAGTTTACTTTGTAACTCTTTTTGTCAAATAACTTTCTTAGGATAGAAATCTATACAGAGATAAAAAAAATTAATTTAGCTAGCAAATATTTTAGAACTTATTTGTATACAGGACAGTTTAAGATTAAACAGGGAAAAAAAGTTGTAAATAACTATTCCTACCAATTGATTCTAGGTCACCAAATACTCTAGGTACAGGCCTCGGAAGAGTTCAGAAACTTTTGAGGCTTTGAGTCTTCATATATTCAGCACTGTGAAACCATAAATAATCAGTCCTTATGAGTGGCCAAAAATGCATGAAACCTGTCTGCTGCAAATTCAGGCAAAGAATCATTAGGAAACTCTGACCATCAGCAATACAGGACACTGGGAAGAAAATAGAAAGATGATGATGACAGGTAAAGAATTTTGGATTTCTGGACCAAGACTTAAAAAGACATATCCTTGGTCATAAACATAACATATGTAAACAATCTGGCAACATTGTACTTTGTCTATTACCTTGAAAATCTAGTCAAAATGACTTTAAAATAAAAAGACAAAGTGAGGGAGAAATGCTGAAGAATACCTACTGAGTTAGACATCATAAAAAGTAGCCACCATCTAGGTAAAATAATAGCATTTGGAGCACCTAGAAATTCGTGGGTGACAAAATCCCAAGAAAGGAACCATTAGTAACATCCATCATGGTCTCAGATACGCAAACGCATAAAGGATGTACAGCAAGGAAGGTAAACTAGACAGTCTGACATAAAGAGGTAAATCCATATGACTTCATCTATATTGCTGAGATTGAGTGGGATTAGATTCACGACTGAAATGACTTTGGAAGGACATACTTTTATTAAACAGGACAAGCAGACAGGAAGGTGGGGGTAGAACTCTCTATCTGTATCTATATGACAAGGAAGCCAAGGCTGTGCCTTGGTCAAGGTCACACAGGTTAGGAGCAGAAGAGGAAGTTGATTCCAGAGCCAGTACTCATTCCATTGTGCCCCACTGTCTTATCTGCTGGAGCAAACTATCTGCAAAGAGTTCATAATGTACTGACTTGCCATATAATAGTTTCAAAAGGTAGAAGAACCACTGAAGGGAGTATCTGTTTGGTGCTTGATTCTCACCCACAAAAAGGCACAGGCTGCTCAAGCAAAAATGATGAGGTGACCCCTTCATCTTTAAATGTATAATAGAAGAGGGGGAAACCAGGGATACAGTCAACACACAACCTATGTGAAGTCACCCGAGGAAGGATGGGGAGAGCTCATGAATGAAATTCTAAAGAAACAGAAAAACAATTTCAATGAGGAGAAAATGGGGTAAGTGTTCTAAAGAGACTGATGTCTCAGATTTTAAAAAGACATTTACTGAAGTCGGAACAAAGAGCAAGTAAAATAAATACGAAAATATGGTACTGTCCTGCAAAAACCGTGTCCATTAGTTAATCAAGGGCCTCTGTACCATGTACTTTATTAGGCCCTGGAAATAAAAAGACCAAACTGAAAAAATTTCTGCCTTTAAAGATCTTATATTAGAATGGGGGAAAAAATATGTACACATACATACATATATACATACATACACATATACATATGTGTGTGTATACATTTACAATATTTACAAATGTATTGGTAGAGGACATTTCCTTACTGGGAAATTCCCTGTATCTGCGAAATCATAGTTCTAATTCCTATAAATACAAGTATAAAGGAGGTAGGTCAGTTCTTGATAAAATTAAGCAGTTTTCTTAAATAACTTGAAAACAAAGGTTTAACTCCATTAACTGGGGGAATTATACATTGGTTAAAAGTCCTGAGGAACACAGGATGTCCACACCTCTTATGACCTCGATAAAAAAAAAAAAAATAGGCTGGCCCTACCTTAAATCAATCAGGTCTGGAGAAAGAGCTCCCTGTGTCACTTTTCCCTGGTACTTGGAAAATGCAGCAATGCTGGGAAAAGGAGTCCGCTCTCACTTATCTCACCCCTACTGGGAGGGACATCTTGCAGCAGAGGGACATTTTTAAAATCAACATATTCAAAAATGAACTCATTATCTTTTCCCCTAAACTTTCCCCTCTTTCCTACTTCAGGGAATGTACTAGACAGGCAGACTCAAACTCAACACCTCCAAAGAGAGGAGCCCCTCACCTCTCACCTCTCTAGCTAGTCCATTCTATGTTCAGATGACTCTGTTAGGAAAGTTTTCCTGACATTGAACCTAAATTTGTCTCTTTACAACTTCCACCCACTTTTCTTGGTTCTGCCCTCTGGAGCCAAACATCCAATCTACTCCATCTTCTACAATGCAACCCATCAATCAATCAATGAACATTTATTAAACCCCTACTATGTCTCAGGCACTGTGCTAAGCACTGGTGATACATTTATTTTGATTCATGACTGTTCCCCTAGCTGTTCCTATGACTTCTCATTCTACTTTTCATCTGCTCCTCTACCAGGCTTCAACTCCACAGAACAAGCCGCTCCTCTCAGGACAAGCTCATCACTTTTAAACTCACCACCATGCTTGCTAATTCAAGCTTTGAATGATTGCACCTCCTTTAGCCTCCTCTCCCTTCTGACTGGAGAGCAGAAGGATGGAACACCAAACTCCTTTCAGTGCCATCCTTTATACTGGACAGAAACTGGACCCCCAGCCCCCTGCACTTTGCATCTACTGGTCTGCCTGGTTTAGAAAAAGTTACCCTTGGTCTCCCTCACTCCTTTGCTGCCTCTCTTTGTGTGTTGTCACCCTCTCCCACCATTAGACCGTAAGTTCCTAGAGGGGAAAGACTATCTTTCCTTTTATCAATTGTACCCCCAGGGCTTACTTAGCCTAGTGCCTGGCCCATAGCTGGTGCTTAATAAATGATTATTGGATTGGATTTCAGCACATGGATAGCCAGCCTATCCATTCCCTGATCACTACAGTAACCACAGATCCAACTTAAATTAGAAATATGTCTCAGAGAGTTTCCTCAGTAACCCAAAGTTCCTGCCACTAGTGCAGGTCTAACACCAGCTAGTGTGGATAACTACTCATAGTCCTCCTGCTTAAAGGTAAAGACTTCACATCTAGTTGCGACAAAAAGAGACAAAAAGAAGTTTCAATAGGTCCTAATTAAGTGCTGGAGGTAAACTTCTGCTTGTCACTCCCTAGTTAGAGTGCAGTCTCCACAAATTAGCTGGAATCTACCTACTGACGAGTGTGGAGTACTTCCTGGTAAGATGAAAGTTTCTGAAGGCTGGGGGCTATTTGTTTTTGGTTTATTTTGTATCCTTAGTGTCTAGTATCTGATAATTAATATTTAAAGAATTAAAAAAAATTTAAATGTATTGGTTAATGTCCACAGCTCTTCAAATGTTCTTAGATTATTAACCTTTTAAATGTTTAACAACATCAAGGAATGGAAATGGAAAGGAAAGGAAAATGTTTTTCCATCAAGGAAAAAATTCTTCCCTGGGTTGCAGCACTATGTTGAGTGCTGCACCACTTCCCACAGTCCATGCCAGGCATTAGGTCAGGGACTAAGTTCAGCCCATGAAGAGAAGAGGTCCACTCCTTACCTGATGGAAATTTTAGGAAAGGGAAAAGGGAGAAGGAGAAAGGAGGTGAAGGGAAAGGACAACAAATCACTTCACTGAACACATTTCTACCTGACTTTAAAAATACTTGCCTTATAAATCCAGCTGAAATAAATTTACTGACTACTTCTATTGAAATAGTATTTAGCTTATAGTTCCATGATCCTTCAGGGACATAAAAAACATGAAGTTCCACCAACTGAATAAAATGAGAAGAGTTTGTCAGATAAGAGTATTTTAAGCACTGAAATAATAGTTGAAATTACAAAGAAATAAAACAAGTGTCAATGTTTAAGAATTGAGATTTTAATCAAAAAATCAGACATAAATATTTTCTAAACAAGTTATGTCCCTTAAGTTAAATGGAAACCAAAAATGAAGAACTTTTTAAAAGTGGCCTTCACATTTTAAAGGATTTTAACTACATACAGTAGTTAAGTCCAACTCTTAAATGGCATATACTACAAAAATTCATTAAGTTTCTTGCTTCAGATGTTGAACCACACTTACTCAAATTAGCAATGTTACAAATAATGGTTAGACTTACATATCTACACACAACAATTTCTTTAACCCAAACAATAGCTGAAATGGTACTACCCAATGGCTATGTTATGGGTTGAAAAATTTCTAGAGTAAGGGAAATTAACCCCGGATTTGAGGACTCTCAAGGGATACAAGGATAGCTCTCAGAGAGCCTGTAAATTAAAAAATAATATATTGATAACTGTATTTCAATATAATCAATTTCCTATGTAATCCTATGTGTTTCTTTTTATGCACTTAGAAAGAAGTTCATAGGCTTTGCCAGATTCAAAGGGGTCCAGGGCACAAAAAAATGTTAAAAACACCTGCCCTAGAGGGCTGAATTTGGCTAGGAATTTAAGCTACATGTATGACATTGTTTCTATGGGCAAATGGGTTCTCTGAACTGAAAAGATTGATAAATATTCTTTGTTTACCTTTAATCACTCAAAAAGAAAAGAAAATTTAATATTTCCATAAACCTATGTCATCCTTAATTTTCAGCATGTGAAAAAAAGTACACAAGAAAAGGGACTGAGGGTACCTAGGGGGAAAGGGTCATATGGAAAACGGATCTTAAAAGTAGATTAAGGAACAATTCTTGCTCTCCAGGGAATCTGAGGGTTCCCACCTTCATCCCCAGACCTGCATATGGAGGAGTTTAAAAGTTAGGTGATGACTTTTCATACTTCTGCTTATGCCTGTATTTCTATTGGTGTTTTGTTATGATGTTTTACACACATATATGTGTAATATATATGACCATATGTAGTATGCTATCCTACGAATAGATAGGATATTAAAATTACTACAAACAAAACAATTATTCTTAAAAAACAGGCAAGTCAAATAATGAGATTGCCATATGCCATTATGCCATACGTTGAAAATTAAAACATTTTTAAAAATTACCTAAATACGAAAACTTTTTAAAACTTTAAAATTTTGATTTGTACATAATTAAATATTTTTAAATAGTATTTGCTAATATTGTCCTTAAGATAAAGCCATGCTAAATGAAATAAATACACGACACAAATACTATTTCAATGACATACTGTGGCCAAATTCAAAATAAATATGTCTTATTATCTATCATATGTTCTGTAAATAAATAGATAACCACTACAAAGAAACTATAGTTAATCCATACATCTTTGTGGCTCAGAAGCAATTTTACAATGTAAATGAACAATATCAAATTTCAGTGATAAGTTATCACAGACCTTATTTGTATTTGTCTTTCATAAACACTGATTTAAAAAAAAATGCTGACAAGCAGGTTTAAAAAGCTTTTCATCCTTAAAGAATTCTTTACCTCTGATGAAGAAGGGCTACTTGGATTGAATGATGCAGTCATTGATGCTTCAGTAAGGTACCAATTACTTTTGATTGCTTTTTGGCGGTCTTCTTTTTCATTTAAGCATTACTTAATGATAGGGGTCATAATATAGATCCTCTAGGTGACTTAATGATAGCATTCCATTCATCTTTTGTCTTCCAGTCATGTAAATGCCTGCCAAAAAGAAAAAATACGTAATGAACAATAAATAAGACAAACACAGAGAAGCATGGAAAGGCTTTCATTAAAGGAGTAGAGCAGAGACCATCACACACGTAACTACAACGATGTAAATGTCTCCAATAACCACCACCACAAAACAATCAAAAATGAGTCTGCGTAATCCAGAAGAACAAGCTTAATCCCAAAGAAGAGATATATGAAGGCACCCATCCCCCACTGATTTTCAGAGGATGGAGAGAAGGCCTACAAGTTGGGGAACATTGCGCATAATGTCATTTTTTTCAATATAATAACCAGTTTTGCTGATTTTTCTCATCTTCCTCTTTTTCTTAAAATTTTTTTAAAAAAATATCAGATGACTTTTCTGAACAGGCAAGTGGGAAAGATAGAGAGGAAAGTTTAAAATAAAAGGTATTAATAAACTTATTTTAAAACAAAACTTTGAGAAAAAGATTGAAAAAGTTGATTTAAAACTAGAACTTTTCCCCCCAAGTTCATTAATTTGTTTTCAGTTTTCAATAATCACTTCCATAAATTCCAAATTTTCTCCCCCTTTCCCCTCTCTCTACCCAAGACAGCAAGCAATCTTGTATGTGTTCTACCCATACATTACTATTAAACACGTTTTCACATCAGTCATGTTGCAAAGAAGAATTAAAACAAAACAAAACATAACAAAGGAGAAAATAGTCACTTCATTTTGCTTTACAACTCCATAGTTCTTTCTCTGGATGTGGATGGCATTTTGCATCGTGAGTCCTTTGGAAATGCAAAGCTAGAACTTTTGAATGCAAAAAAATAATCCACATTAAATGAAAAGTACCTAGTGAGTGTCAATTCATATGGAGGGAAAACATGTTCTTTACAATTATCACCAAATGATCTAATAAATTTCTTTATTAAGACATGATGAATAATTGATTTAATATTCAGAGCAATTCATCTTCTCTGATTTTCATCAAACAAATGAAACTGTGTGATCTTTTACTTAAAATAGATTTAATTAGTGGAAAATTTAAGTTTGTACAGATACCTATGAGGAAAGAAATCATCAGAATCTCAACACATGGGTTTCCCTCAAGGCAGATTCCTTTACATCTAAAGGAGTGACTATTTCAGATGAGATTAACAACCCGAATGTTGTCAGGATATAAAATCTCCATTAATTTATACTTAAGGCTAAGTAATCAGTTTGTCATCCACAAAGGAAGTTACCACAGATCACTCTATCTAGGCAGTTTCTTACTGAGGATAAAGGAACCAGATAGATGATTTGTAGAAGTTCTATTGTATACTTTGAACTGCCTGTACAACATTAAAAATATTATTTAAGTTCTACATAACTTAACAGTACTACAACCCTGGAGCAGGGCATGGCTTTAAGAATTCCATTTTAAGCACAACAGTGACTGGGTAACTTCTTGGGGGTATAATACAAACTCCTGAACTTGTCTAGTTTGATATGACATGAATCACTGTGTGAATAAAATCAAATCATCTACCTATGTTAAAGTTCAAAATGGGACCATTTGAAAATGACAAATGCTGGAGAAGCTAGGGGAAAACAGGTACTACAAATTTGTATAGCCACTCTGGAAAGCAGTTAGGCAAAGTTCCCCTACAAATTAATAAACTGTGCAGACTTCTTGAACAGCAATACCACTATTAGGTTTATATCCAAAGAGAAGGAAGACAGAGAAAAGGACCCTTATGTAAATATATGACATATATTTGTAAACATATAGCATATAGGTATAAATATATAATATGCACATATATTTTATGTATATCAACTTGGTGTTGGCAAAGAGGTAAAAACTAAGTGAGCATCTATTAACTAGGCAATGAGTATTGGCATATAAATGTTAATGAAAATGATGAAATGAACAGTGTCAGAGAAATCTGGGAAAATCTGTGAGTCACTCAACAAGCATAAATAAGCACCTACTGTATGCCAGGCACTAGGATAAGCTCTGGGCACATGAAGAAAGCCAAAAAGTATTCCCTCTTCTCAAGGAGGTCAGAGTCTAACAGCACAGTCAATACACAAAGAACCATATACAAAGGAACTATATCCCCACATGGGCAATGGACTCAACAACTGCCCAGGGCTGCAGATGCAGTGGCTAGCTCCCATGGGTGTGAAGCAGAAGCAGGTCATGAACTGACACAGAGCTAAGTAAGCAAGGCCGAAAGAACAATTTATAATAACATTGTAGAAGGGAACAACTCTGAGACTTCAGATTTCTAACCCAATCAAAGCTAACAATGACTATGGAAGACCAATAATGAAAGACGCTGACCAGCTCCTGGCAGAAAGGGGATGGACAAAATATGCGAAAGGAGACATATTTCTGGTTATGGCCAATGTGGAAAATGGTTTTGCTTGGCCATGCATATTTTTTATGGAGATTTTATTTTTCTTTTTCTCCCAAGGATGAAGAAGGTAGAAGGAAGAGAAAATAAAGGCTTATTAATCAAAAATCAATAAATCCAACTGTTCTGAATGATTACTCCTCCTACTGGCTGACATTTATTACAGCACCTTAATGTTTGCACAGCATAGCTCTTTACACACATTCTATCACCGATTTTTTTTTAAACAAACTGATGAGGTAGGTGTGTTACCTATTATACCAGTTGTATATATGAGGAAACAATTTCAGAGAGGATGTCTGGTTTGCTGAGAGCCTCTCAGTTAACAAGTAGCAGAGCCATGATTCCAACACATTTCTGTCTTAACTCCTAAGTCCAGAGTTTTTTGTACCCTTCAAATCCCTGAGAACAGTTATACTGTCTGCTCTGTCCCACCTCCGTAATCATTAAAGAACGTTTATATTCAAAACTATGACAGAAATTTAAAATGCTAAAACATAGGGAAGCTAAGGTTACATAGGATTCCTCTGCAGTAGCACAAAACATACTAATAAAAACTATATTTGATATATACATGTATAATGTTATATACTACCATCATTTTTATCAGTCTGCATCAACAAGTATTTGAGTGCCTAAAGGTTACATAGCACAACATTGGACATTTCTTAATGACAACAGAATTTAAAAACAGTTCATCTTAAATGGAAAATGCATTAAGGCATCAACAAATACAAGATAAGTTCAAGGCTGAAGTGATTATAAAATATTCTTTGGAGTAGGTCGTATTTGAGAGAATAACCAATAAGAGTGAAGCTCATTGTGTCTTCAGAAATTCAGATTTTGTGCCTTGCATGAAGTTAACAACGATAGCACAATCAGTTCAGTTCAATTCATGGGTTTATATGCAGGGATGGGAGTGAAGACTCATCCCCATTCCATGGAGAAAGACCATACCAAGCCATATACACCTTCAGGGATAAAACCATAGTCCTTCTGCTTCACTGTTCTGTGGAAACACACAGGGTATTCTAAGACGCCATTGCAAAAGAGATAAAAGACTCACCATAACTTCAGAAGATAATATAAACACTTTATGAAAAAAAATCAGTGAAAATACCAATTCAAAGAAAATTTGATCTAGAGTCTTCAACTGTCAAGTGATACTCCATTCATTTCAAATGGTGCCAAATCCATCCATCAGCACAGGAGCCTGTCCAGAGACAACCCCCACCCCAACCAAAATCACTCACTATTCTGCTTACAACTCAGTCTTTACAGCCATCATCCTGGGAAGCAAGTTGTGTGAAGCAAACATAGCCTGAGAATTGCTCCTATAAGGTCTACAGCCACAGCTACTAAACATGCAGAAAAGAATGTTCTTGGCCCCAAAGTCCTTAGCACTGACAAATAGCTCAAGATCAGAAACAAATATGATTTTAACAGTGGAAATGACATGAAAGGAGAGGCCTTACTGTCTGCTTTGCTGCTCTACCCTACAGACCACGGACCTTCCCCACTGGGATGTGGGCTCCTTTGCGGTTTACCATTCCATTTGTATGCCCAGCGTAGCACAGTACTTTGCACTAGTAAGCACTTAACAAATGTTTTATGAATTTTTATTCATTCATATTCATTTATTCATTCATATTATTTTTATTCATTCAAATACCAATGAAACTATTTTATGATGTTACGCTAGAGCTTGATGGCACAGTATGTGAGATTATAAGAATTATAATGAGGCCCTGCAACCAATCTTCTTGAGTATGGCCCAAGGTAGGCCAGTTTTGCACCATTCTATACACTGAGTTATTATGATCCCAATGTCATTAAGAAAATGTGACAATAAGAAATATGATGCCAGTATAGGAATCTTTAGTTGGTGAACCTGTACTGTTGGTATTCATACTAGTTTTATAGGTAAATTCTTGGGAACTATTCTTACTATGAAAGGGAGTATTGTTGAACAAATCTCCATTGTGCATGATTGGAATGGGCCATGAAACATACTACTACTACAATATTATACAAAACTTGGATTAAATAAAGGAATACATTTTACATTTCTGCATGTGATTAGGAAGTAATATTTCAATGTTTTTAAAATTCACGTTAAATATACTAAGAACCAAATAATACATCCATTTTTCAACTAACTTGAATTCAACTAAAATATTAAACTAATACTTAAAATATATAACTACTCAAAATTGTAATTCTAAAGGAAACTTAGGGCTAGACCATCCTAAAGGACAGGTATATTCTACATAGTAATCTATATTTTTCCATGAAGGAAATGACAAGCACTGGTCAAGCCCAGATTGTGGAGTTAGTTTAACTGTAAACTTAATCCAGAGGTTCTTAACCTTTTTGGGGCGTGGATTGCCCAACCCCTTTGGCAATCTGTTGAAGTCTATGGCCCCTTTCTCAAAATAATATTTCTAAATACATAAAATGAAATATAATAGATTACAAAAAAAACCAATCATATTGAAATAAAGATGTCTCCTTGAAATTTATCTACTGCAGATTGTAAATCCCTGGTTAAGAACCTATGATACATAGGGCCAAGGGTTGGCAAACTATAACCATCAGACCAAATCTAGCCAGTTGCCTGTTTTGTGTCCCAACACCCCCTCCCCCAAATAAGAATGGTTTTTACAAAGTTTTATTGTGTTTAAAAATGTAAAAAAAAACAACAAAAACAACAACATTCTTAGCTGAAAGGGGTACAAAATCCGACTGAAGGCTGGATTTGGATGTAACGCTGGAGTTTGGAAACTGATATACACTAGTAACATAGGCATTTGTTTCAGTAATAGGCAATGTAATCAGAAATACATATGTATGAGCTACACGAACTTAGATTTCAGCAGTTTTATGAAAGAATATGCTTTCACAAAGTTAGGTGAACTGAAACACTGCCCAGAGATTGACCATTTAGAAAGAAATTTTAGCTGGTTAAGTGTGCAAGCTAATTTCCAGGGTAAACATTTCAGAACATGTTAAACCAATTACTTTCATTTTACAGATGAAGAAACTGAGGACCTCAGAGGTGAAATAACCTGCTCTAGGATATGGATCTATTCCCCAAGTGTAAAGTTAAGGAAGTTGGGTTAGATGATCTCTATGGTCCCTTCATTCTCGGGAAGCCCAGGAGATCCTGACCTCTGAAAGCCCAGTAAGTCCGTGGGTAGTTTGTGCATTGGATTTGAATTTGGCCTCTACCGCTTACTCTCAAGTTTCTGTCCCTTTGTCCTTCTGAAAGGCTCTACTCCCCCCACTTCCAACCCTTAGCTTTCCTGACTTTGCTCGGCTCAAATCCCACCTACTCCAGGAAGCCTCAGGGACCCTACTCTGTACACATCTTCTATCTACTTAGTGGCTTCAAAGGTAACTTGGAGAGAAAGTTCTCCATATCCCCAGTATTTAGCACAATACTTGGCCCCCAGCCTGAGCCTGGTAAGTGCTTGGTGACAGCCTGAATCTGGCCTCTGCCATTTCCTCTGGGCCTCAGTTTCCTCATATGGCAAACACAAGGATGGGATTGGATCAGAGCTGTCAAACACACAGCCCACGCCGGCGCCAGATTAAAAGCCTAACTGGGAAATATTTAGCAGAACAGAAATACAAGACAGATAATGTTAACAACTGCAGGGATCCTCACTGAGGATGGAGCTCTATTCGAGTCTCACGTCCCTAGCCCAGGGGAGGGGGGGACAGCGGGGCACCGTGGGGTGCAGGGGCTTTGTTTTCCCAAGAGTTAGGCGCCAGTCTTCCCTCTGCCACTTATTCTGGGTGAAAAAAATAATTTGGAGTAATGACGCCTAAATCTGCGCCTCAGTTTCCCCTTGTGTCACAGAGCATCCCTTGTCCCTGAGCCTGTTTCCTTTTATCTCAAAGAGGGTATTGGAGTAATGACCACTCGGCCCCGTGCCTCAGTTTCCCCAGGTGTCAGAGGGGGTGCTGAGGTAAGGACCGCGCGGTCCCGTGCCTCAGTTTCCCCAGTGTCAGAGGGGGTGCTAAGGCCCACGTACGTCCCCCCGGGTCTCCGTTTCCCCCCGGGGAAGAAGCAGGGGCCGCTGGCCTGGTCGGCCTTCCTGGGGCCCGCCGCCCCGCACCGGTCCGGGGGCCCCCCGAAGTCTGCCGGCAGCGCCCCTCCCTCCCCCGCTCCCCCGGGCCGGTCTCGGCGGGGCCCTGGTCCGTGGGTCGGGGTCCGCCCGGCTCTTACCACTCCCCTCCCTCCCGGCCGCTCGCTCGCTCTCTGGGAAGGAAGGCGCAGGGGAGGAGGAGGGGGTTGGGGCGTCGAGCCCGTCGCGCACACGCGCGCTCCCGAGGCGCGCCCGGCCCCACCGTCCGCCCGCGGCCCCGAGCGCGCACCCGGCGGAGCCCGGGGAGGGCGGGGGTGGGGGGCGCCTGCGGCAGAGCGGGAGGGGAGAGGTGGAGGAGACTCCGAGAGGGGCGGGCGCGGGTGGCGGAGCCGGCGCATGCGCGCTGCGAGAGTGGCGGTACTTGGCGGAGCACCGGAAACTTAGAAACAAAGTTCCGAGTAGCACCGCCCCCTCCCCCCCGCGCCCCCCTCCCCCCGCCCGTCCCCCCGCCCGGCGCGCACACCCTCGGGTACTTATAGGCACCACACGGCCGGCGCGCCGCCAGACCCAGCGAGCCAGGGAACGAGCGGACGCCTCACGACCCCCGCCGCCCGCGGACCCCCGCCCGCCGCCCGCCGCCCGCGGACCCCGCTCCGTGCGCCATGTCCAGCAGCTCCAACGTCGTCGCCATGAGGAAGGTGGTGCAGCAGCTCCGGCTCGAGGCCGGGCTCCACCGCGTTAAGGTGAGCCCCCTCCCCACATGCCCACCGCGGCCCCCGGGCCCCTCCGCCCCAGTGCCCCCGGCGGGTCCCCGGTGGCCCAGGCTCCCGGTCCTTCTCCGGACCTCCCGAAGCCCGGGGGGTGAGGTGGGTTTCTGGGGTCCTCCTGCCCCGCGTTGCCCCCGAGGAGAAGCCGACTGCGAGGCTCCTCCCGTCCCGCGGCCGATCTCCCCCCGCAGGTCTAAGTTCTTCCGTCTCCTGAGAACAGGAAGAAAACTTGAGCCGAGCTGTACAGGTTCCACTTTTCTTACACTACCGTCCTTGCCACGGAAGAAGGAAAATGAAATTCGCCCGCCCTCGGGAGTTTGGGTTTGCTTCTGTTTATGCGGGGGGCGAGGGGAGGGTCCCGTCCGGGGAGGACAGAGGAGATGGGAAGGAATAAATGGTAAAAAATGCGAGCTACCGGGACTCTGGGAGCGCTTGAGGATCTCTAGGTTCTTTGTGCCGCCCGCCCCCACGCAGCAGAGAGGGTGGCAACTTAACCTTCCCAGGCCTCAGTTTCCCTGCGTGTAAAATGAGGGGACTGGGTTCCAGGACTTCTAAGAAACCCGACCGTGCCACGCCCTCCTAGACCGAAACCACTCAGGTCAATCAGTCCACCTTGCCCCGCTAGGGCAGTCTGACGTCTAAGCTGCCAGCCTCTAGCCCACCCATCCTTTAATTCCCAGCCCAGGTGCTGTCTCCGCGTGCATCTGTCCTTGACTGAAACCTTTGAAACACCCTTTTTACATTGTCAGTTAACACTGTTACACAGTAACCATTTTCTAACTATTGCTTATAATCCAACACTTTATTTCTTATTGCCTTGTTTCGTGCTGATTGAGTTTCATTTCTACAACTGGATGGTAACTTGTTAGCTCTATTATATGTATGTATGCCTTTGTCACTAGGACCAGGGCTAGACAGTAGGGGAGAGGTGTGAAGCTGGTACTTGATAAAAAATTTCAAGACTAGCAAATCATTTACATTCATTATCTTATTTGATTTCCACTGCAATCCTGGTGAGATTGGTTGGCACTTCAGGTATTAAGTCTCATGAGGAAACTGAGACTGAGGTTATTTGCTGAAGGATATTCACAGCTAGTTAAGTCTTGAGAATAGGATTTGAAGTCCTTTTATTCCTCAGTCACAGCTATTTCTGTTAAGTGGGCAGATTCCAGAATTGTCTTGATTAGACAAGTCTTAAATTGGAATTAGAAGTCATCTGGGATAATTTGGTCCAACCTTACGTGAAAGGTCTTTTAAAGTGGCTGGGCATGAAACCAAGCAAAACCACAGTGATGGACATGGTGGAACAGGGGTGGTGTTCAAGGGACTCATGGTCATAGGAGACAAGAGGTCAATTTAACAAAGGAAAGGTGGATAGTGTTGGGAGTAGAATATAAAAATTTAGCAAATTTGAAGTCCAGTTGTGTGAAATGGTAAGTCTGAGAGTCTGAAGAGGATCATAAGAAATATTTTATTCATAAGCAGTATATGTAATACTATCATTTAGCATATGCATGCTAGCCTTTAGTGCATATATCCTATTTGAGGTATATGGTGTGTTTTGAGTAAAGAGCTGAGGATCACCTAACAACACTCTGTTCTCTATTATATATAGGTTTCTCAGGCTGCTGCTGATCTGAAACAGTTTTGCCTGCAAAATGCCCAAAACGATCCCCTGCTGACTGGGGTATCTTCCAGTACTAATCCTTTCCGGCCCCAGAAAGTCTGTTCATTCCTGTAGCAAGATGATCTTAAGCTACTTGGGAAGGGTAAGTTACCTTAAAAATACAAAGGAATTAACTTGTGTTTTTACTTATTTAATCCTTTGTTGAGCACAGTTCCCCAGATGTGTCTACCTGCACCTTTTCCCAATTGGTTCTAGTTCTCTCTACTGAAGTAATGTAATATCTAATTACACTCTTCTATTTAGCTATCTTACCAATTCAAGATGAACATTCTTTGGTTAAGTATACACTAAAAACTGGCCCAAGAACACCATTACTAATTTTGGCTGAATGTGAATTGTTAATGCAGTAAAATGCCAAGTTCTGAATTCAGAAAAAAATTGCTGAATTTTCTAGAATTGAGTTAATCACCTTAGTTAGATAGAGAGCTAGAGGATTAGGAAACTAATGATTAGAAGTAATACAAAAAAACTTAATTATCAATTCCATATAAATTATTACAGAGGCATTTAAATCTGCATGTTTAAAACTAAATGACTGACCCTGACAATCAAATAGCTTTTTGTGCATACTGAAGCTTAAGATGACAAAACCTGGTTGCTTTTTTCCCCCAGTTAACTTAAAAATAGCTAGGAAGAAAATCCTACCAACTAAAATAGCCAAGGAAATAGTTCAATAGCTTTAGCTAGAAGAAAAATAAGCAGCCTTAGTCTCTATTTGAGTTTTTCTTGTGTAAGGAGTATTAACAGGTCCACCCTTTATAGAATTCTGAAATCTTCAGTGTTCAGGAAGTTGTTTCCTGAAAATACCATGCTCCAGTTGTACCCTCCCTGCTTGAACTCTTTGTAATATGGGAGTGTACAATCACAAGCCCATATATGTAGTTACTATGTGTTCAAAAAGGAACCACCACACTCTGTAAGATGCTGTGACACCAATAGAAAGTATTTTTAATACAAAGGGTTTTTTCCATTAGTAGTCACAATAGCATGTTCCACATTTAACATTGTGTTTAGAATCCAGCTCCATTCATAAATGAATGAATAATGGCTATACAATAAGTTATTTGGTTCTTGTAACTCTTAGTGGCCCTTGCCCTTTATTATACAGGGTTAGACTGCTAATGATTTGTTAAAAGTTCACAGAATCACAAAGACACAGCAGGAATTAGAATCCCTATCTTCTGACTCAGTACAAATATTCTATCCTACATTTTGGGTGTGTTCTAGGATTGCTTGTTTTTATATTTAAAACATGTGAATGTATTCTTTAAGAGTAATTGTTCTCCTGTGTAAACTTTTTTCTTTCAGATCTCTGGATCCAATCTTCATTTGTGGATCTGTGACGTAACGTGATGTTCTGTGATGTGAATTGTGTCTATTCAAAGGAGAGAGTTCTGAAGCCTGCACAAAAATTTAATCTATATGTGTAACAATGTGCCAAGTTAATCATCCAAATTTCAACTTGTGTCAGACTTTCTCATCTACCTCTCCGAATTTTCATTTCATTTCTGTTTTGTACACTGGGCAAGAATACAAATAAAGTATTCAGATGAAAGTCACATTTTTGTAGTTCTTTAAGGGTTTAATAATGAGTTTCAAAGATGCATAGGGTAAAAATGAAATACTCAATAAGGGGAATAAAAGAATCAGAGTAAACCTGAAAATCAGATGTAGTATATTTAATTCAATGTACATAAACTTGATCCAGTATATACAGGATATGTTCTGAGTTATTTCTGTAGTGGGGAAAAGCTCTGATTCTCTCTTCTGTTCCCTATCATACCAGTGTCATATCACCTATCTAATGGATAGATGCAAAGAGATTCTTCTAAAGACTTGGTACATGACCCAGTACTAGAATCTTAGTTTTTAGACCAAGTCTAATTCTCTTTTCAGTCACTCCACAAGTTTTCTGTTTTCTTCACTGGACAAACTGACTTTAAAAAAAAGTTATTTCCAGCTCTTAGTACAAGGTGAAAGTTACAAAAAAAATGAATATATTAAAGAACATATTCCAACATTTCTATATTGCTATACAAAGCTGATAAATTTAAAAAATAATCCATCAATGAATGGAACTTCACTGACAAATATATGGCTGAAAAGTGAATGTCTTCAGATGAAATCTCTTCAGGCAAAAATGACAAAGTTCAAAACAGGTGATGTCCAATTCTGCTTTCTCAATACTTCATAAATGAAATTTCCTTCTACTTGTGTCCATTTCACGGGGCTAAAAATTGAAACAAAAAAATAGCTTAAGTAGAACACATAGGTACAAGAGTAAAAACAGTTTAAAGTTAATAAAAATAAATTTTAAAATGCAAACAAAATTAAAGTTAATAAAATCTATAGCATATGCACATAAAAAAGGTCTATATTTAGTGGTATTAAAGCCTTAGTTGGATACCAAGTCAAAAGAAGCTGTTTCCCCATTAACTAAAAAATTAGGTGTAAGCCAAATTAGTCTTAAGCCATAATAAATAATCTTGTTAAAGCAAAACATTGCCTAAAATAAGTGTTGCTACTTGATTGTCCAAAAGAAGCTATTTCAGATTACTATTACCTTAAACAATTTTCAAACCAAGTATTTCTACAGAGCTTTAAAAGAAATTGGTCATAACAGAATATTTTAAACTCTTTATTCCAGGGGTGGGTATTCTTTTCATGATAGAAGGCTATATTAATATCAGTTGTAATCAAATAAGGCTACATTTAAAAAACTTGCAATTAGATATCCTTAAAAATGTACATTATTTTGTGTCTGCTTTTTGTTGGAAAGCATTTGAATGTTTGGTTGCAACACGGAGGTCTGAAGTTCCAGTTGATCCTCTAGATGGGTATTAGTCATTTCTGACCTTAAGGTTATTTTGATTTAGGTTAGGTAGAAGAACACAGATTCACAGCAGTAAGTGGTTGAAAAGCAAGAAAGTGTTTTTTGGGCATGTTACTGAAGGAAGGCACTTTCCCATATTTCAACTGGATCTTTCTTAGCATCAAACAATGACTTTAAAATGTCATCTATTAAGAGTTCAATCAATTCCACCTGTAGTTCTTTAGGTGCCTTGGTGACATCAACTAGATGAGGTTGAAATCCTAATTTGAGTGTGATGTTATGATTCTCAAAGTCAGTGAGTCTGTCACTATATTCTCCAATTAACAGGCCTACAACAGCTGCATATTCTTTAAATGATTCACATATGCCATCCTGCTCATCAATGACCATGTGCTCACTGGGGAAAATGTTCATCTGAAATTTCCTTATGAAAGAAGAATTTTGAAAAAAGAAAGCTTTTTTTGAAATGTATGGATTGTTTTTTTTACCACATGTACAGACTTAGTTTTACCCTGCAAAGAAGTATTCAAGTTATTTTGTTTGACATATCACACAAAAATGCAAAACTCTTATAGAAATTTTCTTTCAAAATTCACATGGCTAATGGTGCTCTTCAGAAAATTTATCTGTTCTCACATAGATAAAATTTAGGCTAACACTTGTCCCTGTGATAGCCAACATGCTTGAGAATGATGTGGCAAACAGACACTGAATACCTCATTGTTCAACTTTAGCACGTTCAACTTATGTCACGTTATGACAATGTTGCATTTACACAAATATAGTTAACAATACTTAAAACTTGTTGCAAAGTGTCACAAAATAGTTTTTACACAAAGATTTTGCTGAGATAACATACAATGAAAAGAGAGGAGAACATCTGAATCTGTTAATGCTTTTTTAATTTGTGCAATAAACCATCATGGAAGGTGCACCTTCTGTACATTCACTAAAGTTACCAAATTCAGTACAACTTCAAGACATTTATCTTGAAAGTTGTTAGAAGATATCTATTCCCCATATTCTGTTCACAAGAGTGACCAAACTGAGTAACTCTTTGTAGTAAAGAATCTTCTCTAATGACACAAATGAAGTATAAAACATTGTGCAAGTCATTGGTATCAGCTGATTCATTCAAAGCAACTGAATATATATTTTCCTTTTTATTGTATAAAGTTGTTCTGTTAAGCTCTTGAAGGCCAATTCATGCTGCTGATCAGTTATGGTTCTCTTTCAAAGAGGTAGTTGTTTGTACTTGGAAATGTTATTGAAATATACTGAAAAGCATTATATTACTTTGACAATGCATTCTTTTGCAATGTTTACACCACTGAATGGCTTTCCATTCCCCCGCCCCAAGTGTATAAACTACTTTATAAATTGCTTCAGTGGCATTATTTCCAGGTCTTATAGCTGCCTGAAACCATGTCTCTGCTTTTGCTTTTAATCTTTTAATTTCTGCATTATAACCTTTCACAGTTCTCCCTCTAATTTAAAATATTTGTGGTCCTGATGAATGTTATAATGTTGATAAGCATTGGATTTCTTTAATGTTATTATTGCAGTATCACAAAGTGAGCAAATCATCTTATCTTTAGCAGAGACAAGATAATATTTCAATTCCCAATCTACGTTTAAAAAATCTGTTTTCTTCCTTCAGCTCTCTCTGGGTCTTCTTTAACATGATGGGCTGCAACTATTCACAAATTCCACTTCAAAGAGAAACACTGGGTACTATTGTCAAAAACTGGTAACAGACTGGTGTACTCGACCCCCATAGACTCTCCCCAATCAGCCTCATGTGGTAGTGGCACCAGTTAGGTGGGGAAAGTTAGAATTAAAGAATGAGCATAGCAGCAATCAATTTAGTCCTTATGGCTTACGAATGTTCTAACTGTGCCGGTCAATCTGGGAGGATTATTTTGTTGGAACTTATTTGATTCTTTTGTTTTTTAAGTAGGTTCATTATAAAATTAAATTAAAATTGTAGACAAAAATATATTAATAAAAATAAAAGGATTTGTTCTGAAAAATTTGGAGTTAGTCAAAAGGCCATACTTAAGGACCTAGAAGGCCCAAAGGTTTCCCACTCCTGCTTTATCTTCTTATCCCCTCCAAACTGACATCAGAGTTTAGGATTCTAGAACAGACCTCATTTCTAAAGCTAAAAAAAAATCACTTAGAAGAGGGTTTCCTTCTTGTTTCATGATTTTAAAACTGATTAATCAACTAGTATTTCAGGATTGTTAACACATACCTTATGAACCCATTCATATTCTCCATATTTAGAATCAAAGGTTCCTTTTTGAAGTGATCTCAATTTTAAGGTAAAACGTGGTCCAAGTTCTTGAATTCCCACTTTCTTTTCACTCTTAAAAAGGTATCTTGAACAGTAAAAGATTAATAAAATGAGTTTTACATGCACTTTAACTAGAAGTTAAACCAGCTCTCTTAGTTTCTTTCCATACGAGAAGAACAGAGCCTAAGTATCTCTGAGATAGACCGCACCTCCAAAGGTCTTAGATGAATCGTGAATCTTCCTTCTTGGCCTGTAACCTTCCAGCCTTCACTAGATATCACTATTATGAATGGAAACCTGCTACCTCTTTGAGGCAGTCCATTTCAATTTCTATTGAGTTTTAAGTGTTTGAAATATTTCCTTAAATCTGGCTTCTGTAATTTCTATCCACTGGTCCTAGGCCTGTACTCAGGCTGAGCAAAATAAATCAAATTCTTCTTCTACATTCAAACTTTACATGGCAACACAGTTTCCTCTCCACCATAACCTAGCTGCCTTTCTCTGAACTAATTTCTTCCTGCTAATGCCACCCTTTCTTAGTGCTGAAGAGTATCACTCCAGATGCTATCCGAATAGAGTGCAGTAAGACTATCACTGCCCTCATTCTAGACACTATACCTCTATTAATGATTACTAAAATTGTATTTGTTTGGGAATTGAAAGAATATCATTATAAACTATTAACACTTAATGAGCTTAGTTAAATAAAACTATTTAGTCATCTACCCCCGATTTATATAGTTGACTTAATGACCATAAAGGCTAGACTTTATCTTATTAAATTTAATCTGACAAGTTTCAGCCCATTGCTCAAGTCTGACAAAATCTTTTGAATCCTGATTCTCTTAACCAAGAGTTCCATTTCCAGCTTTAATGTCCTCTAAACGAATATCATGTATGTTGTCCTTCATGTCCTTTTCTAATAAAAATGTTGAACTGAATGGGGCCATGGACAATTATGAAGCATGACACCAGAAATTATGCCCTCGAGGGGCAGAAGCTCCTATTCAGCTTTTAAAGTCTACTTTTTTCAGGCCTTTACTCTATCTACAATCCAATCAAACCTGCTGCAAACCTTGCTTTCCTCACCTATGTCTGGAATGTATCCACTCCTCACCCCTTTCTTACAATTTCCAGTTTCCTTCAAGGTTAGCTCAAGCACCAATTTATATGCTTTGTATATGTCTTGTATCTATACACAGCCCACATATGTATAGTCTCTCTTAATTGAGATACTTTTGTCTTTGTCATTCCAGAACCTAGTACCTGGCACACAGAAGAACTCAATAAACACTTGTTGGTTGATTTTCTGGAGAGGGGAGAGCCTGGAGGCTAGGATAAAACCTATGGGGCTGTTGAAATAGTCTAGGCAAAAAGGAGTGGAGAGAAAAAAACAGAAACAAAAGATGTTGTGGAGGCAGACTCAATGAGATAAGAGTGAGGGAGAGTGAAGAAGACCCCAGCACTGTGAATCAGGGTGACTAGAAGGGGGTACCCTTGATAAAAATAGAGAAGTCTGAAGGAAGGGGAAGATATGTGTTCTGTTTTGTATATAATGATTGAGGATACCCCAGGACATCTGATTAGAAATGCCCAAAAAGCAACTGGTGATAAAAGGTGAAAACTCATGAGAAACTGGGGCAGGGGGGCAATATATTACCTAGGAAGGACCCAAAAAAAGGGAAAAGAAGGTAGTGTTAAAACAGTTAATAAGACAAGGGAAACATGAGTACAAAAAGAAAAAGGAAGGTGGCTGTGACTATTAAGGTGACAAGGGGGCAATGAAGTGAGGATACTGACAACTCCAGAGTTCACCGTGGAAGCCCAGAAATCTGTCACAGCAATTCTACACAAGAGCTACTAGTGAGAAAGACAAAGGACTCACATCTTCAGTTTCAGCAAATACAGAGAGCAGAGCGAGTTCTGCATTGACATAGAGTATACCCTAATTTTATTTCTACCACAGCCAAGTACCTTATCTATGCTCAAAATGCAGAATGATCTCCCTTAGAAAAATAACTCAAGGGGTTCAAGGAAGGCCTTACCATGTGATCAAGGAGAATGAAGGAATTAGTTAAAAATAAAAACAAGGAAGGGCTTCCCTGTCAAGACAAAGAATAAAGATCTCAAGAAACAGAAAAAGCTGCCCAAGAAAATAAGACAAAGAGGCAAAAGGAGAGTAGATGTAAAGCTAAGAAATGGTTATGAGAGTCTTCCAAGTGGAGAGGAAGGTGAATTCTCTGAGATGGATGCAGCTGTCTGTCCCCTAAAGGATAATAGCGAAGATCTATCACAGGAGCTACCACAAAAACCACTATGGAAGGGACTGAGGAAGAAGAGGAGCAGGAACTGAAAAAACTCTTTGTTGGCCTGAAAAAGCAACAGAAAGGTCCTCCTGGTGCCATCATCTAGGATGGGACAAAGACCTTCTAAGACTTCTTAACCCAGATAATTCACTCGCCACTTCTAGAGAATTCTATGGACACAATACTGATATACAGAATCTAGAAAGCACTGCTAAAGATGACAGTCTTAGGGAAGAACCTCAGGCGCCTAAACGTTTTTGTCACTGTTCTCAGATCAGAAGAAATACCTTCTCAAGAGAACGGCAGATTTGATAAATGATTCTCTCATTAAAGACATGGTGCCAGCAAAAAGTGTTTCAATTTCAATATCATACCATAAAAAATAGAAATGACAAGCTCCTGGTCCTGAATGGAATCTACCTAATAATATCTGGTAAGAGTATCTCCAAAAGGATTTTAAGCTGAAAATGAAAGGCAAAATGAAGATAACTATCTATGTATATCCACCAAGTGAGAAACTGCAAAGAGTAGCTACCATGTAAGATGAAGAGAAGCAATAGACGATCCCCAGGAGTTCAAAGGAGAAAAAATCCAAGGAAGGAGCTAATAGTAATATCGATGGTCTTAGCTCGCTACAGCTGTCTACGAATATATGCACAATATACGGGTAAGCAGAGGAACTAACAAATAAAGAACTGAACAAATAAAAAAAGCATTAACAAATCCAATCATTGTAAGTGCCGGTGGCAACTGGCACGTGATTTGAAAGGCACAAGTGCTTGAGTGACTGTGATTCAGCTTTTTCTTCTAAGAAGAGTGACCTGTGGACTAGAGTAGAGAGAATAAACAGGACTAATAGGGAGCTGACGTCCAAGATCAGGAGCAGACAGTAAGACAATCCCGCTTGTTCGGGTATTCACGTTTCCAGGCCAAGATGAACTATATCCTTCCGCACTAAAATTGGCAGATGTGCCTACTGAGCTCTCAGTGATCTCTGAAAGATCACGGAGAACAATAGAGGCCAAACAGGATTGGAAAATGGAAAAATTTTCAAATTTTTAAAAAAGGTGCAAACTATAGAACTGTGACCCTACCTTCAATTCTTGACCAAATTTTAAAGGTCTTTAAATAAAAAAGAAGCCAGCATTATTTCATCAAGGACAAGTTATGACACACAAACCACACTTCTTTCACTGTCTGCATTACTAGACTTGTAAATCAAGAGAATGCTTTCATTTACCTAAATTTTAGCAAAGCTTCTGAATAAATGCCTATCTTGTTTTGGAGGATAAAATGTAGAAATGTGAGTAAGATGACAATATAGTCAGGTGAATTCAGAAATGGTTGAATGGCCAGAATCAAAGAGTAGTCACCAGCAGTTTGATATCACTTGGGAGACAGTTATCTGATGAAATTTCCCAGGGATGAGGGCAAGGCTCTGAGACAAAGGGCACAGATGGCATGTTTATCAAATTTGCAATGATACAAAATTACCTAGGTAATTTACTAGAAAACAAAGTTATGACTCCAAAACATCTTCATAGACAACAATACTGGGTAAATTTCAACAAGTGATCATCAGACCACATTAGAATACTGTGTTCAGTTCCAAGGGCCACATTTTACAAAGGATATTGATAAGCTGAGGAAAACCAAGTATATAACACATAAAGATGGGCTAAAAGAACTACACATGCTTAGCCTGGCAAAAAAGGAGAATTCAGAGAAGACATTACTAATGGGCTGTCATATTAAAGAAAGGAATAGCCGTGCTGTTTGGTCCTAGAGAACAGGACTAAGAGGAATGGGCAGAAGTGTCAAAGAGACCAATTGAGGCTCACTGTGAAAAGGCTATCTCAGAAGTGAGTGAGCTCCTTTTTATCAGGTGTCTTCACACAAGGACTAGGTGACTACTTGTTAAGGATCTTATTAAGGTAAAGTTTTGATCAGGACAGTCTTTGAGCTCCCAATTCTGAGACCTTGTGATACTTGAAACATAATTAATAGAAAAAACGACAACATACATCAGGTCTTTTGTAACTGTGAAAGGTCATGTAAATATCGGCTTTTAGTAATATTCTTAAAGTTCATAGATTCTAATTAAATCTCATTAATTTTATTATGTAACTGAAAATTTACCTGTGAAATCTGAAAAAGATGTAATCCCGCTGATTATGAAATGTTGCAACTTGCCTTCCAATAAACTGAGGATCATGGGGGAAGAGAGAAGCAAACATACGTCCAATGGAATGACCCAGTCTTGTTGTAAAATTATTCAGAATTACTTCAGGTGAATGTTGGGTGGGTTCTTTTCCTTTCCTCTGGAACAATTTTGCAGAATTACTACAGGATAAGAAAGCTAATACAGTTCTAGCCATAACTGTATAGCACATGCTAAGCTTTCTTTAATTTTCATCTTAAAATGATTCAAGAAAAGCAATGTTCATTCCAATGTCAAGTTAAGTATTCAAAATAAAGTTAAAGTATTTATTTTCAAAGAATAGTTTAGTAGATTAATTTAAGATCTGCAACTGTACATTTTGATAGTCACTTCAGTCTAAACCAGAGACTGAAAGAATGGGCACTCAGCACGGATGTTCCCTCAAATTACTTAAAGAGTAAAGGTCCTTTCCACAGAAAGACAGGGTAACTCTCACTGTCAGAGTGCCTTTATTTTTATGAAAACTTGGGACAAAAGGAAATGTTATATTTCTAATACTTATAAAAATAAAAATGGAACATTACAATTTGCACACTCCTAAAAATTAGAAAAATGGAATGGAAGCAATTAAAAAGCTGTTCCCTGGTGAAGAACCAAACAATGCATGCTTCAATAAGAACAGAGGAAGTTTTCTATAAGCATTGTTAAGAGGAATATAATTTAGAAGTATGCACAGTAATGTTTCAAGAAAAGGGATAAACAAAAAACTCACCTTTATCTCTTTGCGGAGGCGAACACTGCTCATTCTAAAATGAGCAGTCGGGCCATGAGGCAAATGACTTAAAACAAGTCCATCTGATTACAAAATTAAGAATGAATAGAAACTGAACTGCTTCAAACACTACAATTTATGAAACTAGTCCCCCAGATACTTAGAATATTACAATCTTTATCTTGTTTTCTTTGAAACTGGGGCTGAGGATGGCGAAAGAAAATAAATACTTGCTAACTCAGAAATAAAATAAATTGGAAAAAATAAACTTTTAATCTTACTACTGAATCACTTTTCCAAATACGTAAAAATATCTCAGCTGAAAAACTGTCATATGGAAAGTCAATCTAAAAGTATACATTTCTGTCTACACAGATTATGTAAGTCACTACGTTCCTGGCCCCATTCTCTGACCTCGTAGCCATTACTTACAACATACAGATACCATGACAATGAGTAAGCATTTACTAAACACCTATGTGTGCTAAGTCCTAGGTGAAGTATGACCCCAAGGGGCTTATTTGTGCAACGAATTCTAATGTTGCTACATGGCTCATCAGTTTCAGTGGGGAGATGAATGATGCCAATGCTCAGCAACCTTGGTCAGTCTAGGAGTTGTCATCTTCCTCCTTTCCCCTTTCTTCGCTGATAGGTCTCAAAGAAGCAGTCATGTTTTCCTGGATTTTCAGGGCAGTTAAAAGGTAATCTGGGACATTTCACACACACACCAACTGCACTAGTAGTATCAGCAGCAGGGGCCAGAATCTACTAAACTGAGTATATGTAAATGAGATGACTCCAACTTTGGGGAAGATGCTTTAAATTTCAAAGGTTGATACTACAGGGAAAAAAATGGTGCTGATGGGAGGTTCAAGTGAGATAATATATACAAATACATACTGAAAACTTTAACATGTCATATAAATGTCTGTTATTACCATAAATAGAAACAGGGAGAAAAATGAGCTTCATTTGTTTGTTGCTTTTTGAAGCAATAAAAAGAATGACAACATTTGCCTTGAAACAGAGTATTTTTCTAAAACAGTTAAATATGGGTCTGGTGATGGATTGCATGCCTGCTATCCAAGGACTAGCCCAGCTCAAGCTGGAGAGGCTCAGCATTGATTTAATGGCAGAGTGATGAATTTTTTGGTCACAACAACTCTCAAGGACCATCTCCTACACTCCAGAAGGGATGTGATCTACAGAGGAAGGTGCTACACCAAGAAAATTATAAAGCTCTGAAATACCAGAATTAACTAAGCAAGTAGCATAGTGACCACACTATACTCCACTCACAAGTCAACTGAGGAACAGGACAGTACCCCTGAGCACCCTGTCACAAAGTTGTTTTCTGTCTGTTTTAGTTTCCCGAGTTATCAGTACAAGCATGTAGTCTTATTTATTTAATTCATTCCCCTGAAAACATCACTGTCCTATTAAAGCAATAAAAAAAGAGACATCAAAGTTGCTTGGTTGTTTACTTTGTAAAGAGTTTTTTGGTTTTGTTTTTTTAAGCACACTGCCTTAAGAAGAAAAATGTTCATCATAAACTGGGTTAGAGAGGATCGTAGAGAGCATCTAGTCCACCCTCATTTTACAGATGAAGAAACTAAGGCCCAAAACAGTCATTTCCCTAAAGTCTCAAAGGTCATTAAGTGGCAGAAGTATAATGTGTAACCTTGGCAACATGGAAAAGAGCTCTACTCTGTTTTCTGAATCTTTAGTAATTTAATTCCAATAATATTGGTACATTAAAGGTAGGCTTCCTTATTGCCACTAAAATCTGTCCTACTAATGTTTATAAATAGATCTTATATTTTCTTATTCCTAAGTTTGGAGATAACTTGTAGAAGCATTAGAAAAAATTTGTTTCAATGACACATTCATCTTGAGTCAAGATAAACCAACAGAAAAAGGCTGTCTATGGTTGGTAGTAACTAACACATAAGAATTTTTTGTTCAGATTGAAAAAAGAACCAGGGTGAAGAAATGGACTTATTTTCTTTTCAAAAGGATACTTGGTATTTTACGATCTTCGTTGATAACAATCAGATCTGTGAAATCTCTAGAGACACACTGGGGGATAATTCTTTTCAGAGCCAGTCCTCTTCGGTAATAAACATGTGAGTTTGGTATAACAGTGGACAGCTGTTCACAGAACCTCACTGTTCTCTGCAAAACAAAACTTGTTAAATCTCTTATGATGATAACCAAAAAAATCATAAAGTCAGACAAGAGCACTACTTCAATTCCGGCACCATAGTTTTAGGATGGCAATGCAAAAAATAGCCCAAATAGCCCTCCTTAACAGCCTGACTCTGGATTACCAGGATCTCATAATTTATCTTATTCACAAAGAAGAAGCTAAGTGTTAAAGCTAATGAACATTAACAGTCAGGAAACTAAACACACAGGACTATTATCAGGTATTTTAGTAAATGTATTTACCCCACGAGGTCTGTCTGATGTGGTAATAAGAATCTTGGGAGAAGTCTGTCTGTTGAAATGAGAAGCAAATTCATCTGTAGCTTCGTCATAAGCAACCTAAGAACAAAAAGATGCATGAATTTACAAAATTACATAATGGCAAAAATATGATAATAACCTAAAGCACAGAAGGAAGTACGATACCAAAACAAAACACAAACCCCAACAAGATAGTTTAGGCCAATTCATTAAAAACATACACTTATTCATTCATTTATTTTCTTTCTCTCTGTTCGACTCTGGTTTCGGCTGAGCGTCTAACTGCAGTTTCTGCCAAGATGTGTGCATATAAGTACACTGATATATAGTTCCTATGGGTCAGCTCTGTAGGTCATCAATTCAGTATTAATCATTTCTCTTTTTTTTTTTGAGAGATTATGAACGAAAGAATGAAAAAGCATTTTTTTAACAACACTAAATGTTGGGGATACAAAAACAAAATCAAAGATAGTACCTACCCTCAAGGACCTTCACTCCAGAAGGAAAGACAACACACCTAGGGGAGTGGTGACCAGGGAGGGGCATTTGTTCCAGAAAGTTGTACAGGGACAGTGAGTGGGGCCAGAAAGAAACAGACTGACACATCTATCCAGGAACAATGGCAGAGCTGAACTGATCTTGGTTCTGAAATTAGAGGGAGTGAGGATGCATGTTGCAATCGTGAAGGTTTGGTTTTTTTGGAAGAGGTCCATTATATAAGAGACTTGCACTTGACCTTATTTTGAGGAAGGGAAGGCTGTGCAAGGTCCCCAGCCTCACTTCCTCCTCTGGAGCATCTGGATCCAATGACCAGATATTCATCAGGATGACTGGAGACAGCCCAGGATGCAATGGGAGACTTTGGCCTTTTAGGCTAAGGCTTTTCAGGTACTCCCTTAAAGCATGGTAATGCCCATTCAGTGAACAGACCTCTTTAAAAGGTAGTCAGAGGGACGACCCCTTTAACAGAAAAATCACAATGGGAGGGGCAGGAGCCTCAGAGTTGTAGTTTCAAAGAGTAACTGTTACTGTTGACATTCCCTCTAAGCCAGGAGGGTCCAAAACCAGACATTGAGAACTCGGAAGGACACAGCCAGAGCAAGGAGGGTGAAGTAAAGCCTGGTGGGGGTTAAAGAGGCAATCACTATTAGGGAGAGCAGAACTCCAGGGCAAAAGTTTCTCTATACTCTAGCTTGATCTCTGGAATGGTTAGGCAAGGTAGCTAGAGAGAGGTATAGAGGAGGTGGTGGGAAGAGAAAGAGTTGATGATTGTGGGTCTTATTTAGGTAGTTCTGTACAGTTATCAGCAAGACATCATTCATAAATATTTGGAGCATCTGAAGGACCTCAACATCCACAGGGAATCCCTTTTCCAATAGGATTTCGTGCTAGACTTCTATGGCAATGGCAAAGACTTGTAGCAAGCTCATATCTGTTTTATGCCTAGCTCAGTATTCAAAACCAGAGGATTCAACAATTATTTCTTGTATTTTTCACAGATATTTCCATGATTTTAACATATGCATGGAAGAGTGATCAACCAAATGAAATGTTCTGTTTATAACAGTCAACACACAAGCACTGGGATCTTTTATTGTCTGCATTTTTCTGTCAAAAGTGTGATTATAATGGCAGTCTACCAGACCACCAGCCTGTGTCTTCTTTCCAGAGACTTCCTAGTCAAACCCAGAACTAGGTCTGTGGCCTCTGTTTTCATGCCAAGACTTTCCTTGTCCAATACTCTGGATGCTTTTCTGGGTCAGACCCACCCCAAATTGCCATCTCCTGACACCTGTCTGGACTCCACTGGTTTTATCTTTCTCTGTGTCTGCCTGTTGTGACAAGGGCCTTCTAGAGCTCATAAGACACATCACTACTAGCTGCCATGAGGCCAGACATTGAGGGAAGGTCTTGAAAAATCTCATCACCTGTTTCCCTCCTTCAATCACTGATAATCAGTTTTATCATGGCTCTCTGCTATGTTTTCTTTTATGTTTTACAGAATACCAAAAACTATGAAGTAGCGTCTAAATGGATGATGGAGATGCTATGATGCAATGATGGAGAAAATTATTATAGAAAATCTGGCTGTGTCTTTTCCATATTTGGTCTGCTTGATGTACCTGTTTCATTTAAAAATATTTGGGGGATGATCTATATTAAACTGATTATAATACTGAGCTTTCTGCAAACCTGTTTCTCCTGCCTGTTTCTTACTGTTTTCTGAGACAATACTGCTCACCCCCAATGTGTTAGTATCCCCATTTTTGTCACAGGCATCATAATGCTGCCGACATTGCAATCAACCTGGATTCTTCCTTCTCCTTCAGCCCCTCAACCACCAGGTGTCCAGTGTTATCCATTTTACTTTCACAAGGCCTTTGAGCACGACCATTGGGTCTCAGTCTGACTCCTTGTACTGCTGGTCACTGAACCTCAGAGGGCCTCAGGTGTAAAGAAGTTCTCTCCTCTGGCTATGAACCTGTAATTAGGACTCTTTCCCCTTATGTCATCATCACTCAAGCGCAGGTTCTTGTCATCTCCTGATTAACTTCCTGCTTTAGATTCTCGGCTTTCTAACTCATCACCCACAAAGTTGGCAAATTCATGTTCCTCTAGTACAGGTTCCACCATGGTGCCACCATGCTGAAGAACGTGCAACCGCTCATCAGAAGGCAAACTCCTGTTTGACAACAACCTTATAAACTGGCACAGGCCTTCCTCTGCAGATTCAATTCTCAGGAATTCCAATCTCCGTGCCTATGCACTTATTCCCAGAATGCCTCCCTCTCAGTACTTCTGGTGGCCTCTTCCAGACTCAGCTCAAAGTCACTTCTCAAGATCCTTCCTGATCTCCCCATTGTTATTATTCTCCGTCACCCCTAAATTATCTTCCATTTGCTTCTCTGTGTCCATGTTGTTTTCTTCAAGGAGAGAGTACTCCATGAGGCAGAATGGACTGTGTCATCTCCGACCTCCTAGGGTCTGGTTTAATGTACCATGAACAAAAACTCCTGAAGATCCTCGAAAATGAGTTTGTAGACCAAACTGCTATTGGTGTCTTTCTCTGTTTGGCAAGGGAATCAAACATCCACTGGCTGCAGCAAATTGTAGCCGCTTCCATCCTCCCTGTCATCACGATTATTTTATATCACAAACTTTTGTTCCTTTACCATTTTTAAACACCAACAGCTTGTTTAACTAAGTCAATCTGATAAATGTTTTAATTGTACAGTTAAATGATATCATTTCCACACCTTTTTCTACCTTGACAACAGTTTTGATCTTTGCTTTAACAAGTCAATAGTCTGACTGTACACAGAGAACCAACATGGAAATGACTCACATGAATAACCAATCGTTTCCTGTAGGACAGTCAATTTCACTTTTTTTTGAGTTGTCACATCTACCTCCATACTCTTAAAGTGAAAATATTCATTAGTTCATTCGTGTTTATATTTTAACAAGTGATAATAATGAGTGAATTATATGTCTGTTTTGAGAGGCTGATTACCAGGTTGGCTGCAAAAGTGACTAATTTTTTGGTTACAGCAATTCTCAAAGACTAAGTTAAAGAGGCAATTGTGATCTACTCCGATAGTGTCCACATAGAAAAGGATGTATTTCTTGAAATTCAAGTTGATAATACTTTGAAAAGTTGCCTGTAATACTTCTGTTCACATTCTACCTCCCAACTAACTTGGATTAATTTTCAGATCCTTCTTAGTTCTTAGATTCCATAACCTCCTCAACTTCCACGGATTCAAAGTATCCCCTCTATGCAGATGGTTCCAGCTCTAATCTCTCACCTGAGCACCAATCTGCCCATGTGAGACCTCAAACTGAATGTTGCACAGGCGTCTCAAATTACTGCCATCCTCGTGCAAACCCTTACATGGACTACTGAAATATTATCCTTCTGGTTGGTCTCCCACTGCCTCCCTTCTCTCTCATTCCCATCCATGACTTCACATAGCTCTAAGGTGATCTGCCCAAATCAAAGTCTGACCATACTGTGGCTCCTTATGACTCTGTGTGAAGGGAATAAGCATTATTATAATGCTTACCATGCACAAGGCATTGTATTAAGCACCTTGCAAATATCTCATTTGATTTTCCTAACAACTTTGGCAGGTCAACGCATTATTATCACCATTTTACAGATAAGGAAACTGAAACAAACTGAGGTAAAGGTGATTTGCCCAAGTTCACACAAGCTAGTAAGTATCCGAGGCCACATTTGAACTCAGGTCTTCCTAACAGTACGGCCCAGCACTCCAACCACAGCACCACCTAGCTGCCTTATCCCCATTCAGGATCAAATATAAACAATTCTGGCATTTCAAACATCAGACAAGCCAGCCTCTTCCTACCTCTCCACTCCACATTTCTCTAGTCGATCCATAGTGGACAGTTTACTATTTCTCGCACATCCTCTCCTATGTCTGTGATTGCCTTGGTTGTGCCTCATGCCCAACATAGCGGCTCCTCCCTTCTGCTGGTTTCTTTTCCAGATGCACTCAATTCAAGTATTGTTTTCTGTAGAAGGCTTCCCTGGCTCCATTAGGATTCCAGGCCTTTCTCTCCCAGGTTACTCTAAATCTGTTGTATATGTGTCTTGTATATATCTCTCCATCCACCCATCCATCCATCCATCCATCCATCCATTTATGTTGTCTCTCCCACTAGAATGCAAGATACTTGAGGAAAAGAATTGGTTTGCTTATTTCTGAATCCCCATGCTTTGCCTCCATAATGCCTGGTACAGTGTAGATGCTTAATAAACACTAATTGATTGCCTGAATATCTAAAATCGTGTGGGAGGAAAAAACAGGCCCTAAAATTAGTCAAAACTTAAGAATTCAAAAATGTTTTAAATTTAGTATTTCAATAAAAAGTTTCTTTCCTGTTAAAATCTCACTAAATCAAGTCCCAAAATAGATATACAAGTTAAAAATAATCATTTTTAAAAGATATCAATCCCAAAATATGTAAAATACACACCTGCACTGGCAGTTATGACTCAATATTACACCTTCCAAATCTTTTAAACTACTTTTTTGAGTTTTAAAACTTTCTGTTGTAGACACATAGTTTTGCTCCTGTACAACCAAAATTTCAACAAAATTTCCTCTTGGATATTTTATACTTAAGAAACAAATTAAACGAGTATCTCAGACATGGAGCCTCATGATCTGAGCACTAGACATGCTTAACTGAAGGAGTATCATGTTTTCCCACTATTTGAACAAAGGTCTCATCTAAGCAGTAATATGCAGCAAAAGCATATACTTACTATACCTTAGACTCGCACTACATCTGCAACGTCATTAACTACTGATTCATGTGATCCTGGTTTCCAACAAAGGTTTTAGTTCACTACGAATCTTTATTCTTTGGACTTTATATTTTAAGTGCAGTATTTCTCCAGGCATCAAAGTCCTGTGCAGCCTTTCTTCCACCATTAGGTTTAACTTCTCAGTCACTGGACTCGGGTGTAACTTTTACATATTTTGGAGTTGATATCTTTTGAAAATGATTATTTTCAACTTGTATATCTTTATTTTGAGACTCAGACTTAGCAAAATTTTATCAGAAAAATAATTTTTTTATTGAAATACTAGATTTGAAAAAGTTTTGGAATTCTTAAAAGAAGTTCTGATTACTTTTGGGGCCCATTTTCCCCCCACAAGATTAAAGATAATCAGGCAATTAACCACTACTGTGTCTACAGAAAACCCCCCCCCGATCTCTCGCCACCAAACTGCTGACGTTGGCAGGGGAAGGGTTTACCTGAGCGCTCACTACACAGAGCTCCTTTATAGCTTCACCAAGAGAGGAGCAGACACCCAGCTAACAATCTCCGTATCTTTTCCTCTTTACATGACAAACTTGCTCTTAATCTCTTCTCCTATAAAAGTACTTGTCAGTATTTGCATACAAGTGTATATATACTGTGAAGTGAGGTTTTACTTTTGGGTTTATATTTTGGAAGAAGGTTCTTGTGACAGATGAAACTCTGGGCAGCTGATAAGGAGCTTTCCCAGCTTTGAAAACCCAGAGTTGCTGCTTCTCTCTCTGGTAATGATGTATGCATTGTCTATGGACTGACAGCTGGAAGCCCTGTCTGTGGGTCTTTCTGTTTGTAATTTCTGTTTCTATTTTCTCTGAAGTTCAGGGTACTGAACTAAGTGAATGTTATATGTGCTTGATTAAAGTAGATTGCTGAATCATCAAAAGTTGCTTTCCTTTTAGAGAAGTAGATCTAAGAACCTGTACAGCAGGCCCTCTTGTGTATGCCAGGGTCCTTGCTGTTACACCTCTCACCAGAATTCGTTATGCCAATGAGATCAAAGTCCAGACACAAAGACAAAGGAGTCTCAAATCTCAATACATAATACATTTTTAAGTACATAATAATCAGACCTCAAAAAATTCTGCAAATGACATCCATCGAAAAGTGAATGCAAACACAAATGAATAGATACTAACAACAATGAATAAATACTAAAACATAAAATACAACAATCTAAGTAACTGGGTCAATTGAATAGCTCAAAGAGCATTTTGGTTTCAAAACTGAGGCAGCAGAGCATAACAAAACAGAGAGAGTACTAGTTCTAGGATCAAATCAAACTTCCCACACCAGTAAGCTACGTGATAACAAGTAAATCCCTTAATCCATCTGCATCTCAGTTTCCTCCTCTAAGGGTTACATCTGGAGGAACTATCTCACAGAGTTGTGGAAATCAGTTAATTTACGTAAAAGTACTTAAAAAACAAATAGCAGTATATACATGTACACTGTCACCTAATAAATAAAGTACAAGGTATGGTTACTCAATTTTATGTAAAATTTCTAAGATTACCTCTTCATCATTAGGATCGACTATCGTCTCATCGTAAACTCTCTGGTTTTCGATGGTCTTGGGCACTGGTTTTGGTGGTGCCTAGGTTAAAAAACAAGTATTGATTTTCAAACATTAGACACACTTCACATGCACATTTTTATAATATTAATTCTGAGGGTCAATGCAATTTAAACATGAAAGCAGTTCCCAAAAGAAAAACCCTATTATAGCCATTACTTTTATTTTAATTCCTCACTAGACTAAGAAGCAAAATCCCCAAACAAGATATTTTACCTTTATGGTAGGGTGACCTCTAGCAGAAATAACAAAAATGAAAATGATCAAAACTTGGCAGCAACAGTTTAGAAAAGAAACTAAGCTGAAATCTGGATAACGAATTACCAATAAGATAAAATGAAGCAAGAGATGGAAGAAAAACCTTGTGTAACTAACAACAGCGATCAAAGTTTACTTTAAGAAATACATAGATGACTGAAGCCAGGGACGGAGACAACATCCAGACTCCAGGGGATCTGTAATCACAGGTCCACTTGTCAGGTAACTAGTGACTCAGTCCCCTCAGGTCTCAGTTTATGCATCTGTAAAATGAGGTGGTTGGAATATGCAATCTTTACATTCCTTTTCAGTTCTATACCCATCATCCCCTCCCTTCCTGTCTTCTCTGAAGTGTTGTTCTAACTCTTCTCTCTCCTTGACATTTTGAAATTTTCCCCTTCAATTGGCAGCTTCTCCTCAGACAACAAATACGTGCAGGTCTCTCCATGCTTTAAGGGAAAAAAAAGCCTTTCCTTGACTGTCTCTTCATGCTCTTGTTTGGTCTCCTTGCTCACATTCAAAGCGCTGGAACAAACTTCTTAAAGCTTTCCTGTGTCACGGACTCCTGGTGAAGCCTAAGACTTCTATGCGGAATCATGTTGTTAAATGCATAAAATAAAATTCAGAGCATTATGAAGGAAATATTGTCCAACAGTGCCCAAAATATTTAAAAAACAAGGGCACAGATCGCCAGGTTAAGAATCGTTGTTCTCAAAAGAACAGTCCGTGCTGACTGCCTTCACTCTAGAACTTAAGGTAAGCAAAATACATTCATTATCTCCTTCCTCCTCTCCAAAACATTCCTCTTTCAAATTTCCTTCTCACTGAGGGCACTATCCTCTCAATCACCCAGGTTTGAAACCTTCATGATCATCCCTGAACCCTCACTCTTACTCTCCCAACAATCCAATCAGCTGCCAGATCTGTCATTTCTACCTTCACTTTCATATATTCTCTTTACCACACAGTTTAAGACCTATCACTTCCTACCTGGACTACTTCACAAGTCTTCTCCTTTGTATCCTTGTCTCAAGTCTCTCCCCCTCTTCCAATCCTTCCTCCTTTGGTAGCTATATGCTATCAAAATGATTTTTCTAAAGGTTGAGTTTGACCACCTTACTCCTGATCATTATTTCCTGTTTTCTCTAAAATGAAATAAAAATGTATCATTTGGCATTTACGACTCTTCAAACCTGACCCCTCCCTAACTTTCCTGTCTTCTCAGTCTGGACTCCCACCCTACACACTATGCTCCAGCCATGCCGACTTAGCCTCCTTGATGTAGATCAACTATGACATGGCTCCACTTCCATCTCTGGGTCTTTTGGCACACTGTACACCATCACTAGGATGCTTTTGCACCCCACCTCCATCTGACATTCTCAGATTTGTTCAAAGTTCAGTTCAAGTACTACCTTCTGCGGGAGGATTTTCTCAGATCCCCCCCGCCCCGAAGAGTTTCCTCCCTCTAAGGACACCTTTCCTTTATTCTGTAAGCATCTGGTATATCTTTATTAAAATGTCTCTCCTATTAGAATGTAAGGTCTTTGACCTGTTTTGGCCTTTCTTTGTATCCCCACTGTACAGCACAGTACTTGGCACATACTAAGAGCTTAATAAATATTTGCTCTTCATGTTCACCCATTCACTCCTTAGGTCCTTACAAACTGGCTTCTGCCCTACCCTTCACAACTGCTCTCTTTCAATGTAACTCAATCAAATAGAACATCCTTTTGGGGGGGTACGTGAGAGAGGGGTGTCCTCATGCTCCTGGACTTTCCCAGTGAATTAAACACGATACTTCTATATCCCCTTTTCTGTATGAACTTTGTCTCCTTCACTGGCTCCTAAGTGTGAGCATTCATATCATGTCAAATTAAGTCAGCAAGCATTGGTTAAGTACCTCCTATGTGCCAGGCATCATGCTAAGGGTTGGGGAGATATAAAACAAAACCAAAAATCAAAACCCCTGGAATCCAGTTCCTACCTCAAGTAGTTCAGAGTGCCAATAACTGCTACAAACAAGATACATACAACAGGATAAATGGGAAGTAATCTCAAAGGAACGCCTCAGCAGAGCAGACGCTGTTAAGGCTTTTGTTGGTCTTGCATTCATTCCTTTGAAGTTCAGTCCTTCTGACTTCTTTTCTCTTTCTATCTCCATCCAGACCTGACTTTCTTCCTGAGCTCCAATCCCACATTTCTAACTACTTGCCAAGTGGCTCTTCTTCACACTTTGTTTTTAACATGCCCCAACTGAACTTTCTTCCCCAAGTCTGTGCTCCCAAAAGTGTCCTCTCAGACACTGGCACTCCACTCAAATACCTTCAATGACTCCCCACTGCTTACTAAACTTCTAGTTTTCTCCCAATAGAGTAATGTGCATTTACTAGATGCTAGTAAATACTGCATTTGATGGAATAAAATAAAAACTTCTTATCCTGGCAGAAGGCTATCTGGCCCCACCATAGCCTGATTCTAAAGAAACCTTCTGTCTTTATCTCATATTACTCCTCCTTCAAATACTCCACATTCAAACCAATAATGACTATTTCTGACCCTCTGTTCTTGTCTTCACATCTTGAAGTGAATGAATGTTGTTTACATTTCTGGAATGTATTCTTTCACTTCCCTCCCTCTTTCATTTTTTGAGATCTGCTGCAAACAATACTTCCAAATCTCAGATCATACCTTAAAGCAGCAACTCTCAAAACTATCTGATGGAGAATTAAAATTAGACAAAGAGGAAACTGAAATTAACTGATCTCAATAACTAAATGTTCAAAAAAACTTGAAAATGAAAATTGCTTGGAAAGCGCTCCCTATCAGATAAGAACTATAAGGAAGATGGAAAAGTAGAGTTTGGCAGAAATTAGGTTTATACCAGTGTATCTTAAACTATGTACCACAATAACTGCAACCTGAATTTAACTAGTCAATACCATATGATGATTAGAAGAGAACCATATCATGAAACTTCCACAAATATGGCTGGGGAAAGGTTCTTAACCAAACAAAATATAAAACAGGTAATTCCAATTACATGAAATTGAAAAGTTTTTGCAAGAACACTATCAGTGCTACTAGAGTAAACAGAAGCTGTACAGAGGGAAAAATGTTTGCATCAAATATTTTGATGAGTGTCTGATACCTAAGATCTACAAAGAAATAACAAATATCATACCAAAAGCTATTCCTTAATGGGCACGTGTCAAGGAGTTCTTAGAAGAAAAACTGTAACCTATTAACAACCATGTGAAAAATTCTCCAAGTCACTGTTAATGACAGACATGCAAATCAAAACAATTCTGAGGCTTCACCTTATCCTCAAGCAAATTGGTAAAGGTGACAAAAGATGGGCACAGTTCATGTTAGAGTGGCTATGAAACGACTGACACATTAATATGCTGCTGGTAGAGGTACAAATGGGTCCAACTCTTCTGCAAAGCAATATGGAATTATCTAAAAAAGTGACTAACATGCCCTCTGACCCAAAGACACCACTGTAAGGCATATACCCCAAGGAGTCAAAGACAAAGTTCCTATATACAACACAATAGTTACAATAGCAAAAATTGAGAAACAAGTGTGCCTATAATTTGAGAAATGGCTAAAAATCATTGTGGGGTGTGTGAATGTAATGGAATATCACTGCTTTGTAAGAAGTCACCATTATGAAGACGTCAGAAGCATGAGTGAACATATGAAGTGACACAGGGTGAATTAAGCAGATTCACAGCCATCACAACAGTGCAGGTCTGCTCTGTCATTCCTATCTTTCCTATCTGCCTCAGGCTTTTGTGAGAAGTGCTTCGCAAACCACAAAGCACTTCTCATATACAAGCATCTTTATTATTTCAGAGAATTCCTCTCTATGCATTCCATTCTACAGCCAAATAAGACTGTCTGCCAAACACATGACAAACTTTACCACCACAACAGTCAATGTCAAAATATTCTTCACTTCCCTCCTCAACTCCTAACCAGATTTTTTAAGCCAAAATCAAAAGCCATCTCCACACTGTGGACCTTTCCCTGTAGATATCACATAAGAATTTCTTTTGTACCTGCTCTAATAACTAAATCTATCAGTTACCTGTTTTGATTCCTGCTCCTCTTATCTATTAATTTTGTAGCTCCCCCAGTGGCCACATTTATTTAGTTCCTATTGTGTTCATAACAATAAGTACTCAGTCTGTTGAGTTATTTTGGAGCATACAAAATAGAAATCACAAAAAGTGAAAGATTGTATTTACCTTATCTCCAAGTGCCTCTCTCTCTTTTTTAAGTTTTTTCTTAGCTGCCAATTTTTCCTAAAGGATAAAAACAAAATGAATAAAAATTATATCAGACATACACACCAAAAATTACCAGATTGACATACACACCAAAAATTACCAGATTTAAATAAAGACCTGAAAATAATTTAAAGCTGTCAAAGTCACTGTCAGCTATGAAGGTACTTCTTAGCATTATTTTTAAAATACAGATTTCAACTAAATAATGACCATGTGTATAAGGCAAAGCATTGTTTGACCCATTAAATTAAAATTTAACAGTAATCCTTTAACAATTATCTCCTTTCTTTGATTCAGCAGCACCCAACTTTCCTTTATTCAAATTCTAGAACTCAAATCACTCATCAGCTGCCTACTATGAGCCAAGCATTTTCTATTTTCCTTTTCACATTAAGTGCTTTTGTGCTCTTTTCCATTATGAAAGGCAACATGGTACAATGGAAAGTGCTCTGAGTTTAAGACTATTTCAAGCCCACCTGCAAACCTTACAAGCACAAATGACTTCATCTCTCTGAGTCTTGGTTTTTCCCTCTGTAAAATAGGGATAACTGCTGTGAAATCCACTTCCCTGGGATGTTGTGGTTTTAATGTGATCATATATGTAAAGAAATTTATAGATCTTGAAGTCCTATATACAGTCTGATGGTGGTGGAATGTTGAGTCACAAAATTCCCTGCAGTAACCTTCTTTTGCTTTTAGTCAAAGTAGATAAAAATTCTGCAGAGAAGGCTTGCGATTCTAAATGTCACGAATTGTACTGTGCTTCTTAATTCATTGCTAACCTTTTTAGAACTAGCTTTGGCAGATTTTGCTGAAGGAGAGCACATCATAGAAGCAACACTTCAGTTTACTTTAAATTCTGACCACATTTCACAGTGTCACGCACTTACCTAATGAATGGTATAGGATCATAGATTTAGAGCAAGAAAAGGCCTTGGAATTCTAATCCAGCCCCCTCATTTCATAGCTAAGGAAGCTAAGTTTCAAGAGAGGTTCTAATTTGCCTATGGAAACACAGGTTGTAAATGATGGATCCAGGTCTCCACAGCCTTCAAATCTAGCACTTTTTCTGCTACAATCATCTACTATCTAAACTAATGCCTCTGATTAGACCCATTTCTAATTCCTCCTCTCTCCAATCCATTCTCCACATAACTGTTAGAAGAGGTAAAAAGCATAGGTATTAAAACATAGATCATGTCCCATATCTATTCTCTCTTTTCTCTTAACACTTAGTACAGTGACTGGTTTAGTAGGTATTTAATAACTTTCTGAATGATGCCACACTCCTTCCTTCTCAAGAACTTGTGACTCCCTGTGTCCTCAACAAACAAACACAAACTCCTCAGTCTGGCATTTAAGGTCCTATTCTATTTGGCTGCAGCCAACTTTTGCATGTTTATGTCACATTCCAATCCAATCCAAAAGTGTTTATTAAGCCCCTACTATGCAAAAGGTACTGTGCTAGAAACCAAAGATATGAAGACAAAATGAAAAAACCAGTGCCTCTCCTCAAGGAGTATGCAGCATGGAATAGTGGATAAAAAGACTCCTGTATGAATTCTGCTTCACACAGTCCCTACCTGGACAACCCCATAGCTATTGCTTTGAATAAGGTAAAATGGGAGCAGAGCCAGTAGAAATTAGCATATTAAAAACATATTTTCATGTGAGAAAACATGGCAGACACAGAACATCGAGGCTGATTCATGGAGTGACATGGAGTCATCAAAATAGACTACGTAGAGCCTGGACAGAGCAAACAGATAAGTAATATGATGATAAGCCTGACACAAAGTTATGATATAGTAATGAAGGGGACTAACTATCCACACCTGCTGGAGCTACATTTCTCTGCCAAAAGCAGAACTGTTAAAAACCTCTCAACTCACCTTAATGCTAATTCTAACCTTCACAAGAATGAAAAGCAAATCAGCAAGGATGGAGCTGACTACTCTGACCAACACAGTAGAATTAGCTGCTAAGGGGGAAATGCCAAAAGAGGAGAGGCCAGACAAGGCAAACACTCCAGCTTCTGGGAAATGAAGAGAAAGGTTTCACGGGAACCTTAGTATCTCATGAACTAAAATGTGACTAGGGAATTCAGTTCAGGAGAGATGATAAATTCTCATGACTTAATAAGTCTTCCAATGAGGAAGAAAAATGGGAATTGTCTACAGAACCTGATATGGATGTACAGAGAACTCACCTATCAACTTAAGACTTACAGAAGATAGACAGAAGGTGACAAAGGATAGATGCAAACTTGTAGTACAGTATCATAAAAATGGTGTCAGGAGTGCTAAATTTCTGAATAAGCTTGAGGCTGGTGAGGAAAGCTAGGCCAACAAAAAGGTTTTTGTTTTTCTGAAGGTTTTTTAAAAAGCTGTACTGAACCGCTTCTAGGACTGTACCCCCAAGACATCATAAAAATGGGAAAGGGTCCCACATGTACAAAAATATTTATAGCAGCACTCTTTGTGGTGGACAAAAACTGGAAATTAGGGGGATGCCCATAAAATTGAGGAATGGCTGAATAAATTATGGTATATGAATGTAATGGAACACTACTGTGCTGTAAGAAATGATGAACAGGAAGACTTCAGAGAGGCTTGGAAGGATTTACATGAACTGATGCTGAGTGAAAGGAGCAGAACCAGGAGAACTCTGTACACAGCAACAACCACAGTGTGCAATGAATTTTTCTGGTAGATTTAGTACTTCATTGCAATGCAAGGACTTCAAAAATTCCTAATGGACTCTTGAGGCAGAACACCTTCCACATCTAGAGAAAGAACTATGGAATTTAATCACAGAATGAAGCAGACCATTTTCTTTTGTATTGTGTTTTGTTTTATGATTTCTCCCATTTATTTTAATTCTTCTGTGCAATATAACCAAGGTGAAAATGTATTTAATAGGAATGTATGTGTAGAACCTATATAAAATTGTATGCTGTCTCAGAGAGGGAGTGGGGAAGGAAGGAAAAAAAATCTAAGTTATATGGAAGTGACTGTAGAACACTGAAAACAAAATAATTTAATAAAAAAAATAAAATAAAAAAAGCTATATTGAAGAGAAGGATCAAAGAGGCTGCTACTTTGGATAGGATTATAATTTATGATAGAAAGAAGCCTACTGAGCTCTTACTATGAAACTGTTTTCTCTGCCAAAGAAAATCATCTACAGACAGGCAACAATGGAAACTAAAGTGGCTAACAGGGAGGTGACAGCAGGAATCTGGGGTAGCTAGGGGGTGCCACAGTGCATAGAGTGCCAGGCCTGGAGTCAGGAACACTCATCTTTCTAAGGTCAAATCTGGCCTCACACTTCCCACCTGTGTGACCCTAGGCAAGTCACTTAACCCTGTTTGCCTCAGTTTCCTCATCTATAAAATGTACTGGAGAAGAAAATGGCAAACCAGTATCTCTGCCAAGAGAAGTCCAAATGGGTTCCCAAAGAATTAGGCATAACTGAACAACAAGTAATAATAAGATAAGACTTAATGCTCTTGATGAACTGAAGTCACCTGCCCAAGAAGTAGTGGAAACAGAGCTGGATCTAAGTCTGAAGGGATGGGAGCTCTCCGGCAGAGCATTCCGGGGATCTCCGCTTGGCCCTGTAGTAGTTCAGCCTTTTTAATTTATGGTCTGGATAAAGGTACATGGTATTCTTATCAAATCTGCAGAAGAAACACAGTGGTTAAGAGATGGCTAACAGTGGCTGAGAACGGGTAGCCAAAAGGATCTTGTTAGGCCAGCACAGTGGTACTGAATAGGATTAAATGTAATGGGCATTACATTAAATGTAATATAACAACAAGCACTTACTGGGTATCTATTATTTGCCAGGCACTATGACAGGAACCTACAATATAAATACAATGAATGAAAAAAAAACCCACTCTCAAGTTTACAGTCTGATGAATTTTAAATACAAAGACGCTTCAGGTTGAATAAAAAGAAAAGGAAAAAAAAGAAAAACCTCAAGATGGCAGGGGCACAGTTAGACAACAGTTTGTCTGAAAGACATCTGGGGATCCTAATGGCTGGCAAACTCAGTAACAGTCAACAGTACGATGTGGCAGCCAAAAACACTAATGTACCCCTGGGCTGCAAAAAAAAAACACCTCCAAAGAAAAAAGTGATGGTCCTGCTGTAACCATTCATTCCGGTCAGGTCACACGTGTGTCTCGTTCTGGGCACTAAATTTTAAGAAGACCAGTGAAAAACTGGAGCATCAAGAGCCCAACAGAACGGTGAAGAGCCTCAAACTTATGCCAAAGGGATCAGGTGAAGAACCTGGGGATTTTTAGTATAAAAAGAGGACTGAAGGTAGGGGAGACGGAACTTGACAACTGTCTCCAAGTACCTGAGAGGCTCTCATGTTCTGTTTGACATCAGAAAGCAGAGGGAGGGGCAAAAAGTAGTTATGGAAAGGAGGCAAATTAGGATTGCTGGTAGGAATATTTTCCTAACAATTAGAACGATCCAACAGCAGAATGCACTGTTTCAGACGTGGTGGTACTGAGCGTCTCCTTTACAGGCTATCTTCAATAAAAGACCAGCTAACCATTGGTCAGGTGATTTTATTTCAGATGCTTCTAAAATTGGGATTCTATAACTATGCAAATCACAACCTGAGCCTCAGTTTCCTCATCTTAAAATAGGAGTAATAATGCCCCCCACAAAGAGCTGTGGTGAGGATCAAACGAGAATGCGTAGAAAGCACTTTAGAAACGTTAGGGAGCTATATAATTGCCACCTATTTCTTTTCTGCTGATGAAATATAAGAGACAAGTATAAACATCACCATTTCAAGAAGTAAGAGTACTAGATCAAAGAGGCCTTCTGGAGGTGACAACATGGACCCCTACCTTGAAGAAGCCAGAGATCTCAAGAGGGCACTCCAAGCAGGGGAAGGGAAGAAGCATTTATATAGCACCTACATGTCAGGCACTGTGCTAAGTGCTGTTACAAATTTTATCTCACTTACAGCTCTGCGAGGTAGGTGCTGCTATTACACCCATTTTACAATTAAAGAAAGTGAGGCAGACAAGTTAACCAGGGTCACACAGTTACTAAGTGTCTGAACTCGGGTCTTCTGGATTCATGAGTCAGCAGTCTTGCTACCGGCCACCAGTTAACTGCCTCTGAGGGAGGAATGAAAAGGATGGAGAACAAATGATATGAGGACAGTAACACGATATAAACCTGGAAACGCAGGCTGGGGTCAAATTGGGAAGGAATCTAGTGGCAATAGGGAGACAGCGAACTTTTTTTGAGCAGGAGTGACAAGACAAGGTTAGGAATATTTTAATAGTTATATTTCATATGAATTGAAGGGAGAGACTGAAAGCTGACTACCCAATTAGGAGGCTGTTGCAAAAGTCCACAGGCTGTTGCAAAAGTAGAGTCCTGGGAGAGACCTTGGGAGAAACAGAAGAGATCTGAATATGCTGAACTAGGAGTTATAAAGATAACTGAAATCAAGTGCTCAGAAGGTGACATGAGAGGGAGTGAACTAGGGTGGTGGCCATGTTTTATAGGGTGGTCATTTTTTAACAAATAAAAGGGTTGAAATGTCATGGAGGCGAAATAGCCCAGACTTGCCAACTGATTGCATATGGGGCATAAGGGAGAAGGAACAAAGGGTAACTCCTGAGTTACCTCAGACCTACATCACTGCAGCAGCCTTCTGGATGGTCTCCTTCCATCTCTCTCAAGTCTTTCCCCTCTCCAGGACACCCAAGTGACAGATTGATCTTCCTAAAGCACAGTTCTACCACATTATTCCCCTATTCCATAAATGCCAGTGACCCCCTAATTCCTCCAGGATCAAGTATAAAATCCCATTAGGCTTTTAAAGTCTGTCATAAGCCGGTCCCTTTCTACCATTCCAACCTTCGTCTACCTTGCTGCCTCCAGCAACACAGGCTTCCTTGCTGGCCCCGCTGAAGACACTCCAACTCTTAACTAAGTGCTTTTCATTGGCTGTCCTCCCCATGCTGATGCCATCTCTTCATCTGTCAGTCAAAATCTAACCTTTTACAATATGCCTTTCCCAATGTGCTCTAATGCTATTGCTTCCCCTGGGATTATCTCCAATTTATCCCGTGTAGATCTCCTTGTACATTATTGCGTGCATGTGGTCTTTCCCATTAGACAGTGTCTCATGCTGTGGTTAGGGACTATTTTTGCCAGAGTATCTATGTGCACTGTGCTGGTCATTTAGTAGGTGCTTAATAATTAATATTTATTAAAATTACACAACTAGGAGACTAAAAGAATAGCAGCCTTCTATACAGAAATGGGATTCTGGAAGAAAATCAGATGTAGAGGTAAAGTTCAATTCTATTTTGATATTCTGAATTTAAGCTACCACCTAGACATCCAGTTGGAGATACCAATAGGCAGCTGATGAAGGCGAACTCAAGAGAGATAGATCTGAATATACTGAACTAGGAGTCATATGCATAGAGACAATTGAAATCAGTGCTCAGATGAGTACAAAAGTAAAAGTAAAACAGTAGTGGCCAATGTGGGAATTTCTTTTGCTTAACTATGCATTTTGATTACAAGGTTTTTCTTTTTCTTTTTTCTTTTATCAGAGGAGGGAGAAGATGGTAGGGAGAAGATTGGGTCTGGGGTCTACCACCATCACCAAAAATATAGAACAGAAAGGTAGCCAGAAATCATAAACAGGACTGCTTTGAAAAATTACTTGTTCTACTTATCACAGACTTTAAAGTAAATGGTACATCTATTTAACAGAGGTTCTCAGTTTCATGTAAAATATTCTTCTGTTCTCAAATGTACATGGAAAATGAAAATGAATCAGTCCCTGCTGTCAAGAAGCTTATAATCTAAATCTAGCCCAGGAAAGATATGTACATGTAAGAAAAGCAAATCCTATATAACATTCAGCTTCATTTACAATCCTCTCCTATAATGCTCATTTTAATTTGGTGTCTGCTAAAATTCATAACAAAGTAAAGCAGTTCCTGTCCTCATGAAGCTTATAATTTAGCCATGAAAGATATGTATATATGTAAGTATGTACAAAACCAGGGATTCTAAGAGGTAAAGTTAAGAACAGAGTGAATTCCAGGCCTAGGAAACAGACAATACAGCGTGATACACAGAAGTAGAGTATCCAGTATGAGCAACAGTAAGAAAGTGAGTTTGACTGAAACACAGTCCACATGGAAAGAAATGAGGTATAATACAGATGGGAAAAGTAGGTTGGGAAAGGCTTTAAATACCAAACAAAGGAGTTCCTATTTGATCCCTGAAGTAACAGGCAGCCCCTGGAGTTTATCGAAATGTGGAGTAACAAAATCAGTCCCTTCTTTGCTTCATTTGATTTTCACTAAGTACTTAGAGGCAAGTACAACAGATGTTACTCCATTTTACAGAGGAGGCAACTGAAGGTAAGAGAATATCTAAGTGCTGGAAAACAGATTGGAACCTAACCATTCCTAAGTGAGAGTTGATACCCAAGGTGAAAGGAAATAGTTAGAAAGTACCTGGCTGCCCTAGATAAACTGAAGTCCTCTGGCCCAGATGAACAACATCCTCATTCTGAAAGACCACACAAATTCAATCTGGAGGCACCATTAGTGCTGACTGAAAGATCATGGAAAAGAGTGACCGTACAAGTTGGAAAAAGACAAATGTTATCCCAATTCTCAAACAATGAAAAAGACCAGAGCCTGAAAATTGTAAGCATTGTAAACTTGGCTTTGAATCCTGGGAAAATTCTACAACAGATCATTGAAGAAATGATCAGTGAACATGTAAGTCAGTGAAGTTCCATCAAGTACAGTCATGCCAGACTACACACTTTATTTTCTGACAGGATCACGCAACCTGATGAGGGGCCTGCTATGAACATACACTGCTACAATGTAGCCAATATTTCAACAAAGAACCTTATGTATCTAGTGAAGATATAGTGTTATGAATTAGTTACTATTACAATCAGATGGGTTCAGAATTGGTTACATGTTTGTGGACTCTTAAGAGCAGTGGGTAATGGTTCATTGTTGACCTGACAGGAGGCCTCCAATGGAGGATTCCAGGAATCTTGCCTGGCCCTGAAATGCTTAACATTTTTTTTTATCAACAACTTGAACAAAAGCATACATGGCAAATATAACCATCATTACTACTACTACTGAAATTTATATAATGCTGGCTATGTGTCAGGCACTGCACTATGAATTTAAAAAGTATTATCTCATTTGATCCTCTGGGAGGTAGGTGCTATTATTAGCGTTCACCTTTTACAGAGGAGGAAACTGAGGCAAACCCAGGCCAAATCTGAACGCCTGTCTTCCTGCCTCCAGGCTCAGCTCTAACACTACTGTTCTCCTAGCAGGCCAGTATGTAGCCCATTTGTCACCTCTGCAGATCACCAAAGCCAGGAAGGAAAGCTACCCCATGGCTGACAGGGCTGGGACCCAGAGGAGCTTGATAGAGCTCTGGATTCCAACAGGGATAACCACACAGAGCGTGACCAGAAATGAACTTCATAAATATGAGTAAGGGCATAATTAGTGAGCAGTTGTTCAGGAAAAGATTTGGGAGTTTCAGCAAACTCAAAAAAAAGGTTAATGCAATCTGGGGCAGCTTGGGATCGCAGGAGGTGGAGACCCACAGACCTCATTCTGGGGTGCCCTGGGCCGTGTCCAAGGGAGGGCAGCTCCGTGGCCCAGTGGAGGGAGCGCTGGGCTTGGAGCTGTGGGGCTCTGGGCAAGGCCCCTAACCTGTCTGCCTCAGTTTCCTCGACTGTAAAATGAGGGTCACAATGGCGGCTGTGGCACCGCACAGACCGGTATAAACGTCGGATGTCGTTATCATTTTCGAGGGACGTAAAGGCTGGGGAGAGGAGAACGGTTCTGACCGAAGTCCTCAAGCCTTTGAGGGGCCTGCACGTGGGTCGGGGCACGCGGAGCCCGGCCCGGCGGGGTTCGGGGCTGAGGCCCGCGCCCCCTCCCCCACTACCCCACACCGGGCCACGAAGAGGACTGCTGCTGCGCCCCCCCCCCAGGAGGGCCGACCCTTCCGTCTTAAAGAGGAGGAGGCCGAGGTGCAGAGCGGCCCTCCCGAGGGCCGTCCGTCCCCCGCCAAGTCTCGGGCACCTTTCGCTGCTGCTGCTTCCAGCGCACGAACATGAAGTGGCGCCGCTGCTTGTTCTTGATCTCCGAGAGGCTGAAGCCCGGCGGGAAGGCCGCGGGCCGCGGCCGCGGCTGCTCCGGGGCCGCGCTCTCCGCCGCTCCATCCTCGGCGGCCTCCCCAGGCGCCTCGGCCGGAGCTTTCCGCTTCGCACCCCGCTGACACTCGCCTCCGCCGCCGGCTTCTCCGCTGCGCGCCATGCTTAGGCCTCCGGCCTATGGGGCCGACCGCACGCACTTCCGCTTCCGGCTCCCGCTGGCTTGCGCTTCCGGGTCACCGACTTAGGCTCTGGGGCTGGGAGAAGAGAGGGGGGAGGAGCAAACGGAGGGGGAGGGGAGAAAGGAGAGAGGAGAGTGTGAGTGGAGGGAGAGGAAAAAAGGGAGGAGAGGAAGGCATGGGGAAAGAAAAGAGGGAGAAGGAGGAGGAAAGGAAGAGCGAGATGGGGCGATTCAGAGGGGAGAAGGAAAAAGGGGGGTGGGAGGGGGCAGGTTCTGAGCTCTGAATTCTGCCTCCGCTGCCTCCCTCCTTTCTAATAAAAGGAGTGGTGGTCCAGATTCCAGCCCCTAGACCGTCCCTCTATCTAGAGATCTCTGTCTGTGGCGCTGGGATCGCCCTCCGTCTAGTCCAAAGCATATCCCTCAATCAAAAACAAAACCTTTAAAAATCAATAGCCCTGATGGTCGGCGCTGCTGGGCACCCAGGGGGCAAAGACGAAGTAGAAATACTAGCTCCTGTTACGGTCTCTGCTTGTTTTCTTTACACCTGACTTTTGGGGGATTCTGGAACCCATCAAAGAAGTCCCACAGTGTAAAGTGCAAACAAGTTTCTGACCTAGATCTGCTTCAGAAAATTTGATCCATTAGTGCCTGGAGTGTGTTCCTAACCGCCACAGAATAATTCTAAAGACACAGGATGAATCCTTTTCATGGGAATCAGGGTTAAGCAATTTTTTTTTATTGGCAGGTTTACCGATTCACAAGCAACATGATGATAAATGTAGCTTTTGTCTAACTCTTTAAAACATCAGGAAATAGCAGAAGATTGGGTTGCGCCATATAGTTTATGGACTACGGTTACAAGAGTAGCCCAGTTGATCTATGATGTGTTTCTGCGTCCCTGGAGGTATATTTCTTGAGCTTCTGTTAGTAGCAGTGGTGGAAAGGGCTTGGTTTACAATGGGGAGACCTAGATTTGAGTCCTGGTTCTAGTAATCTGACCTTGGAAAAGTCACTTAACCTCTCTAAGGAAACTTGTTACTTTATCTGTAAAACTAGGATAATAGTATTACCTGCCTCAGTTGTTGTGTGTATGTGTGTGTATATGTGTGTGTGTGTGAGAGTAAAGCACTTTGTAACTCTCAAAGTGTTATGTAAGTGTGAGTTATTATCATTATTATGTAAGTTAGCGCTGTTGTTATTTCCTGGAATTCCTCTAAGTTAAAGGTCCAAAGACCTGGAGTCCACACATCTCAAAGGGGTCAGTTATTATTATAAATTATTATTTATAATCTATATAAATATATATTTGTATATAATCTGTATATTTATAATCTATGTATTTATTATTTAATCTATTTTAATGATTTTTAAATATATTGATAACTATTTTAATATACTTGACTCCTTTTGAAATCCGATGTATTTTATGTTATGCATTAAAAAAAAAAAACTTTTCTAGAAAGGGTCCATAGGTTTCAGCACACTAGTGAAGGAGTCTATGACCCCCCAAAATTTTAAAGAACCCCTTTCTCCAAGAAATTTTTGAGGGCTGTCATTTTATTTTCAAAATACTGAAGAAGGTTTTTTGGCTTAGGAAATGAGAGCAGTTTGACTTAGTAGATCAAAGGATTACAGGATCTTTGTTTTTAAAAGGAATTCAGGGATAGTCCAACACCCGCATTCTACAGATGAGGAAACCAAGGCTGAGAGAGAAATCAAAAGCCATACAACTAGTTAGGGATAGAGTCAGGATTTAAACCTAGGTCTTCTCATGCCAAATCCAATATTTTTTCTGAGGGAGTGTATGGGGAGCTCAAGGAGAACTAATGTAGGGTTTGCTGAGCCTTTTTCAAGGCTGCTCATGCACCTTTGGTGTCTACCTGGCAATCAACTCTCACCTATGGCTTCAAGAAGCTGTAGCATGGTCTGCAACCACATCCCTGTAAACTTTATCAGCAGATGGGCTAAACCAGGTTAATAGTAACCCACATGCCTCAAACCTGTTAGTGAGTTAGAGGTATGTTTACCCCAAGCATGTGGAGATTTCCCCTGGCAGAATGGATAAATGAGAACAATTTATTCCATTGGCCAGGAAGGTGGCTGAAGCAGGCATTGTAGAATGCTTAGACCTTGGTCAGACATAGAAAACACCAAGGTCATCCACTGCATCCTGTGCCATCACTGGTCATCTTGACTTTTGTCACTGGACCTCAGTGACTCTGGAAGAGAGAGTGATTCTGACGACTTTGTGCCATTCTGCCATAATTGAATCCAATTCACATACTAGTCAAGACTCCACCAATGATGTCATTCCTATTCAGAAATGAAGGATACAACAACTCCACTACATAGTAGGTTTGGTTTCTTAGATCTTTCTGAGGAAACAGCCAAAAAATTTGTTCAAATACTCTCCACCAATATTCGTAGTACTAATAACAACCTTGGAAAGAGAATGAAGATGAGAATTTAAATTAGCAATTTTAATGTTTAGGAAGATTTTCATTCCATCCACTCTAATGTTGCTTCTTTTCAACTTCCATTCATTGCTTGAAATTCTGATTTCTAGAGCTAAGCAAGATAAATCTAAGTTCTTTTCCTTGTGGCTGACCTTTTGAAGAGAGCTGTCATGCTAGCCAAGGCTTCTCCTTGCCAGATTAAACGTCACCTAAATGTTCCTTCAGTTAATCCTCCTATGTCATGATGGCATGACCTCAAGGCTCATTACTATCCTGGCTACCTTTTTTAAATGCTCTCCAGCTTATGAATGTTCTCCCTAAAATGTGATGCCCTCAAATAAACCTATTGCTGCAACTATGGCCTGATTTGGGCAGTGTATAGTAGGACAATTGCTTTCCTCATCTTGGAAACTACCAATGTCTCTTAATGATGCCTAAAATCACACTAGCTTTGGGGATTGCCATACTGAATTATTGACTTTGGTTGACCTTTTAGATAACTAAAATCTCCAGATCTTTTTCAGATGAAATGGTGCTTATCCATTTGGATCTCGTCTTCAGAGAATCCTAGATTTCAAAGTGGATGGGGCCTTAGAAGTCTAGACAAGTCTTTCATTTTATAGACAATCCCCCTAGGTCTCCTTAGCAATTTCATTGCTATCATCAATAAAAGCCAGACCACCTCATTGGATTTTCCTTAGAGGCAGCAGTATTCTTCCTACTAATTGGGGGGAAATTATATTTGTAGTGGCAGACGGAAGACGGGTGATCTTCAAGGTCCTTTATCGTGACAAAGGGGACTTCAGAAAGACAGAAAACTACTGTCCTATACTAAAGTTGGTCCTAGTTGCTCAGGATTATTAAACCAATGCACTGTGATCAGAAAGACAATAAAAACAATTGATATCTCATGTTTCCCTGATGGGTCTTCTATATAACATTCTGATTCCCAGCAACTAAATGATGTCATTGGATTCTGTACTTTGCAAATCATACAATTGTGTAGTGTGGTAATTTTCTTGTTTTGAGGGAAGGATAGAGGATGCTATCTCTCCAGGTATTTGAAGAGCTGTCATATGAGGGGAAAAGGGTATTTGATTTGTTCTTTCTGGCCCTAGAAGGTAGAATTGGGGTTAATGGATGGAAGTTGAAAAAAAAAAGATAATTTTAAGCTTGACATAAGTAAAAATGTCATAAAGATTAGGACAGTCTAAAGTAAAAGCAGTATAGGCTGCCTTGGGAAGTGTGGGGCATGTCATTGAGAATAATTTTGTTCAGTGTATGGATTGGACCATATGACTACTGAGATACTTTTGAGCTCTGAATTCTGGGATACGGAGGGATTTAGTGGCCATGGTCATATGGGTAGTATAATAGAGATTTGAGAACTATCTAGCATGGGATTTGTAATTTATAGGGATGAACACTCCGTTATGGCCCTAAAAGCGATTTGGATGGTCATGCTCTTTGAACTAGAAAGGGTGCTTCAATCATCCCTGGAAGTTTTTAAAGAAACACCTTTTGAGAGAGCCAACTGAGAAGAAAGAATACAGAAATGGAGTCTCAACCTCACCTGTGACCTAGCTAGAAAAATTGAAACTGGGAATAACAACAGTATAGCAACAACAGCCACAAAAAACAAAAACAAAAACTGAAAGCGCAGCCCTCAAGTGAGGAGGGATTGAAGTGGGTCACTGAGCCTCTATGGAATCTTGGAACTGAGGATCCCAACTGAAGTTACTGGTTATGCTTTTACTGTGCTGTACTCAGTCAGAAGACCGAGAGAAACTCCAAAAAGAGTCTGTTCTTTCCCCAATTTCACCACTCCCCATCCCTGTCCAATAAGGCATTGTAATATAATCTCTCTTTTTTTACCTAAATTTTTCCAGTATCCTGATTTTTGTTGAGAGAATGGACAAGGGTGAGATAGGGATATAAAAATTTTGAATTAGGGCAGAGAACCAGTCCTTTGCCTGAATGTTGAGTTTTTTCTGGGGAAGCTCTGAGATACTATGATTGTCCTAATAACTTTTCATCTGATATAAATTCCATAAAACAGCAGAGGAAGGGCCTATGTGAACTCAGGGCTATCATGTAGCCCCTAGGCTAAAAGTCAGGTTGATAATGAGAGACTATCACTGATTAAAGCTTTAAAAAGAAAAGATGTATGGTGGAGAAGGCAGTGGCCAAAGAAAAGATCATACCTCAAACCACCCACCAGGGAAGAAATAGGCAAGGCCTGGGAAAGATTCCACTCTGCCCTATCCGGAAGTATTGAGGGAGCAAAAAGGATCCAGCACTGGCCAGTTAACTCTGCTCTCCACAGGGACACCCAGTGGTATCACAGCAGTAACAAATAGGGCCACCATTTGAACCTAGTCTTCTGTCTTTAAATGCAATACAATTTCCCTTGTTCTCTGGTGCTTTCCCACTATGCTGCCTCATGGAAACCAATATGACTGTTCATTTATATCTATTGAAACTCAGCTTATTAAATGAATTCCCAGAGAAAATACCTCAGGACCAGTTGGATTTAAAGCAAGTGATTTTTTTCAATCATTAAAAGAAAATTGGTTTCAAAATTACATAAATTGTTGGCAAAAAAAAAAGGATGGATCCTACTAAATTCCTTTTGTGATACAAGTATGGTCTTGATAATTAAAATTATGGAGAGACAAAACTTAAAGAAAACTATTGCTCAATGTCCTTAGTTTTCTTGTAGGTATAAATGGTGGTAATAGGACTTAACACTGTCTACCTCACAAAGTTCAATGCAATTCAGCAAACTTATTAAGTGTCCACTGTATGCAAGGCATGATGCCATACCCTGGAGATACTCCCATACTCCCTTACTTTAGGGGATCTGTGACTACTTTGGTTCCAACAATATAGATCTTAATTAGCGCATACCTGTTGTCCAAGGAGTAGACTACATCTGTTTTCTGAGGACTAATTTAACCAAGTGTGGAGATGTTCATTATCAAGGGGCTGACCACTTGAAGATGACTGTAATGGAATATTATCATGCTATAAAAAATAATAAACAGGATGATTTCAGAAAAACCTGGAAAGACATAAACTGATGCATAGGGAAGTGAACACAACCAAGAGAAGGTTGTATACATCAATGAAGAACTGTGCATGACTTAGTAATAAAATGATCCAAGACAATTCCAAAGGACTAATGATGAAGCATATTATCTGCCTCCAGAGAAAGAACTGATGTTGTTTGAATACAGAACTGAAGCATGCTATTTTCCACTTTTTCATTTTTTTCTTTACTCAAGTCTTCTTGTACAAAATGACTAATGTAGAAATACTTTATTTAATTGCATGTGTATAACATATATCTGATTCCTTACCATCTCAAAGAAGAGAGAGAGGAGGGGAAAAGGGAAGGATAGAATTTGAAACTCAAAACTTTAAAGAAAAATATAAAAAAAGAAAGAAAGAAAAAAGATATATGGTTGAGAAGGCAGTGGACAAAAGATCCCACCTCAAACCACCCTCCAGGGAAGAAATAGGCAAGGTCTGGGAAAGATTCCACTCTGCTCTATCCGGAAGTATTGAGGGAGCAAAGGGACACCCTAGTAACAAATAGGGCCACCTATCTGAAGAAAAACGATGACAACAAAATAAACCTTGACTATGAGCAGTAGTTGGAAATTGAAGAAGTAGCCCTGGAGAATTTAGGTAATGAATTAATTTACAAAAATTTGACTTAAGGTCAATTGACTTTGTAGAGTAAAATGCATTTTTGTACACAAAGAATGATTTTCTGATGAAATGAACAAATATGAGGTGTCTCAAAAGTCTTAGGGTAGGTTTAAGCTATTAAACCTTAAAAGCCGTTAACTACAGCTATTAAGCAATTAAAGGTAAGCATGAACTAAGACTTTGGGAATACTTTATTTGCTTACTATGCTCAAGACACTTGGCTAGTCACTCTATGAGGTATGAACAAGCAAAAACAAAAGCCCCCAAAGTCACAGGCTCCGCCACCTAAGAACTTAATAGTCTCATTGGGGAGGTAAGACATAAACGTGAAAAATTGTCCAATATAATTTCTAGGTCTGTCTAATACAAGTTCTATTTCAAACCATATGAGACTCTTCATGCCTACAGCATATAGATCCAGAGTCCTAGTAACAGCAAATTAATATTGTATTTTCTTCCCATCAGTTACCAACAAAGCAGAAAGAATAAGTCCCTTATTACCTTAAGCTAGCTAAAAGCCCACCTTGGAGTGTATCGACTTTACTCTTGCCTGTGGTCAACTTCTGCAGTAGATAGATTTAGGAATTAAGTGGACTCGATGGACTTGTGTATTTGTCTTTGCTGCCAGAATGCTCAAAAATAAATTCAGCCTTCAGCTACATACTTACTTAAATACATAGTTTAATAAACATACTTCTATTTATCAGCACTAGCAACTACAAATACCTAGCTATGTCTTCATTTCTTTTCTTCTCAGACGCCTTGTTGTTAAGGCTTATCTCAGATGTCACTGACTCCATGAGAATTTCCCTGATCCCATTGCTCAAGGCACAACCTGTGTTGGCCTCAGTTTCCTCAGTTGTAGAATGGGGTTAATAATAACATCTACTTCTCAAGAGTAGCTGTTGGGAAGCTCAAATGAAATGAAATTTGTAAAGTACTTAGCACAGTTCCTGACACATATGTAGGCTACATAAATGCTTATTCTTCCAGTTGTTCCTGCTTTCTCCTTGAATTGCTTTGAATTTCCCAGTAGAATGGAAGCACATTGAGACCTGAGACTGTTCAGGTTCTTCCCCTTACATTCCAAGTGCTGAGCACCGAACATTGCAGAGTTATAGTTTAATAAATGTTTATTGAATCAAATAGAATTGAATATTCATTTGTTCATTTGATCTGGTTTTTGGTGATTTTTTTATTTTACATTTCCCTGTTTTATAGATGTACTAACTTTATGAATGATCTCAGAATCTTTTTGTAAGCAACTGAGACATAAATCCTATTTTTAATGAGGCATCACACTTAAAATTTTTTTATTTTTAATTTATAGAATTAAACAAGCATTTCCATAACAGTATAAAAAAAGATGATTACACATGCAACTGCAAATCTATTACACACAACATGCTATTCCTTTTAAATATAATAAAGTTATCATGTAAATTTCATTTTCTTCTTTTTTTCCTCTCCCCCACCCTAACAAATATTAGACACATTAGACACAAGTATGTATGTGATTATAAATATACATACACATATATATGCACATACGTAAAAATCATTCTAAACATACTTCTAGTTATCAGTTCTTTCTCTGGATGCAGATAGCATCTTCCTTCATAGGTCCTTTGTAGTTAATTTGGGTATTTAGGCATCATCCCTCAGGAGTTCCAGGATGCCTCCTTTGGCCATGTTTATAAAGGTAAAGGAAATAGATTGTCCTGCGATGATCACAGGAGGGGTCTCTCTCTTAGTCATTGCTGGCAAGATTCTTGCTAGAGTCCTCCTTAACAGGTTGATCCTTCACCTGGAAGATGGGCATCTACCCGACAGCCAGCATAGCTTCAGAAAGGGCTGAGGAACATTTGATAATGGTGTTTGCTGCCCGACAACTCCAGGAGAAATGCCAGGAAAAGAGCAGAGGTCTGTACATAACGTTTGTAGATCTGACCTACGCCTTTGACACTGTTAGTCATGAGGGCTTATGGAAAATTATGTCAAAATTTGGTTGCCCAGAGAAGTTCATCCGTATTGTATGTCAATTTCAGGATGGAATGTTTGCCTAGATTCTGGATAGTGGACAAAGCTCTCGTGCCTTCCCAGTCACCAATGTAGTGAAACAGAGCTGTGTGCTTGCTCCCATGCTTTTTAGCATGTTGATTTTAGCCATGTTGTCAAATGCTTTCAATGAGGATGAACACAGCATTAAAGTCAGCTACTATATTGATGGTAATTTCTTCAGTTTGAAAAGGCTACAAGCCAAGACAAAAGTGGAGGGAGTGTTGGTGCATGATTTTCTGTTTGCAGATGATTGTGCGCTTAATGCAGCCTCTGAAACTGAGATGCAAAAAGTATGGATCAATTCTCTGCTGCCTGTGCTAATTTTGGCCTAATAATTAGTACCAAGAAAACATAGGTTCCACTATACATAGAATGATGGGTTACAACAAATGAATGTTTGTTGTTTGAATGTTTAAATGTTTGAATGTTACGAATAAGTTCAGCCCCCTTAGTAGTGTGTTTTTCAGGGATGTACACATTGACAATGAGGTTGACACACACATTGCTAGAGCTAGCTCAGTGTTTGGAGGCTCCAAAGAAAAGTATGGGAGAGAAGAGGTATTAGACTGACTACCAAACTGAAGGTCTACAGAGCTGTTATGCTGACCTCATTGTTGTATGCCTGTGAAACGTGGACAGTCTACCAGCGCCATGTCAGGAAACTGAATCTCTTCCATTTGAACTGTCTTAGGAAGATACTGAAGATCACCTGTCAGGTTAAGGTACCAGACACTGAAGTCCTTGCTGGAACTAAACTGCCAAGTATTCAAATAATGCTTCAGAGAGCACAACTCTGATAGGTTGGCCATGTTGTTTGAATGCAAAATGCTCCCTTGCCAAAAAGACTGTTTTATGGAGTACTCTCATGGGGCAGGTGATCACTTGGTGGTCAGAAGAAGCGATACAAGGACACTCTCAAGGTCTCTCTCAAGAACTTCAGATTTGATTGTGGGACATGGGAAACACTGGCACAGGACCACTCAGCATGGCATGCCCAGATCAGAAAGGGTGCTGTGTTCTATGAGCAAAGCAGAATTGAAACAGCACAAAGGAAACATAGGATGTGCAAATTTGGAGTATCAACCCTAAATATTCACATGAACTGTCTGTGTCCAATCTGTGGGAGAACTTCCGAGCTCATATTGGTCTGATCAGCCACAGTTGGACACTTTGAAACTTAACTTTATCATGGTGATGTCATTTTGATCCTCTTCAAGAGTGAAGGACGACGACCAACCGTCACATGTACAATCACGTGTGCAATCACGTCCAGGGACTTGATCACACTTGTTGGTAGAAGAATCAAGTATCAACCTCGTTACAATCTCATTGATGCATAGTTTCCGCTTCTATGTTGATACTCTCTAACACCTCTAGGTAGAAATTCAATAAATTAGAGGCATTGGTCACAACACTGTGGTGATTTTGCATATCCAGAGATGGTTCTAGATTCAATGAACATATGATTCCTAACACTTTAAATTGACTTGTTTCTGTGTTACTAAAATTTTTTAAAAATTATTTTTATATCTTTGAATGGGCACAATATCCACTAATTATTGACTCCTGAATCATAGCAGCCAGACTTAAAAAGAATCTTCTAAGATTTGGCAGCCTAGACTAGAATATTGACTGAGCAAAGCCTTTTAAGCATCAGGAATTACTTTAGGCAATGTGTAAGAAATTGTTTGAAGTCAACTTTGGCTCTCAGTTGTTGTTAAGACAACATTGGTTTGGCTTGTTTTGTTGTGCTCTACCAGCAGGTCAAGAAAATTGGCACTGAGCTACCTTTGCTGAATTGTAATAAAAAGAATGTTCACCATGAAAACAGAGAAGAGAGCAGCATTCTACAGTTTCTAGGATATTCAATTTAACAAGCATTTATTAAGTGCTTATTGTATGCCATTCATGTAGTACATGGCCCTGGGGATATAAACGTTAAGCTGAATAGTCTCTGCCCTCGGGAGCTCACATTCTAGGTTACTTATGTTGAGAAGTTGCTTTAAAATTGTCCTCAAGTCACGTCAGGTGTGGAAATCTTATCTCTCCAACTAACGTATAAGCTGTGCCATGGTTTGGTCTCATCTCTTTATTTTGTACATATTTTATACATTTTGTATATATTGTGTGCATATTTTGTACCTACACCTCATGTACAAAATGCCTCATTGTACAGATGAGTAATTGAGTCCCAGTGAAAGGTGATTTAGCTAAGGTCACACTGCCAATAAGTATCTGGGCCTGAATTCCAACACAAGTCCTCAAATTTCTTCACCCTAGAAATTCAGAGCTCTTTACATTGTCTCCCTCCTAGACTGCCTAGCACAGTGATCTACATAAAAATGTAGGCTTACTGACTTCTGACTAACTTATCGACCACATAATCATTAAAAACATTTAATCAGGGAGAAATTATTTCAATAAATTTATGAGAATGAAATTCAAATCAACCATCAAATCTGGCAAGGCATTAATTATGCAGTTGGAATGGAGGAGACGCAATAAAAACTGATCAAAATACTAAATGCAGAACTTGTTTGAAGAAGCCAGTTATCAAAAATTGAAAATTCTAAATCATGGACTCTAACAGTACAAGATCTAGAAAGACCTTAGTGACCATCTAGTCCAATCCCCTTATTTTGAAGATGGGAAAATTGAGGCCCAGAGGAAAGGAAGTAATTTGCCCAATGTCACACAGATAAGAAGTCAAAAAATCCAACCCTCTTCCCCACCTGACCTATTGAAAAAACAAAATAAGAGTGAAGGTAGTCATTGTACGATAGAGTTGGAATTCTGGATAGATCATGTATTCCACATAAGGAGTTCATTCAGACAGTCCACTCTAGTTTGTTTTCAGCTATTGAACATCATTAGTGTTATCTTGGTTTTGGCACCTCAGTCACTGTTATGACTTGGTAAATTTGTGTAATGACTTGTAGAAGAAAGAGGTCTCTGTCACTTCTTCCATCAGTGAAACCTTATGATCTAAATCTAGAGACTGCAAAGTAAGAAAAATTCACATATTTCTAATTTCAAAAGCTTGGGAATGCTCTAAATGTATAATGATCTGTTTTTCTTCTGGCATCCTACTTCTGCTACAGTAAGATAGATACAAGGAAGGATTAATACCATGTTTCAGGGAGGGAAATTGAAACCTAGAAAGATTAAGTATCTTTACTGAAAGAAAAGTCAATGACAGCTCTGGGATTAAAATTCAAGGTTCCTAAACCCTAGAGCAATAATCTTCTACCCCAAGAGATTGCAAACTCTTAAAAAAGTATCTCATAGGCCCTAAAAGACCTACTGAACTGTGGGCGGTATCTATCTGCATTTGAAAAGGCCAGGAACATAGGTAGGTGAGTGGTGGAGACAATGACCTTGCCGTCTGGGTTTAGCTCATTTCACTGCCTGATTTTGTACCTAGTTATCTTGATGGGAGAAGGGAAGCAGCTTAGTTTGAAAACTGAAGAGCTCAGAACCCCAAGATGTTGGTATTTGTGCAAATAAAAACTGACAGGTTTATAGCTGAGCCTTTCAGAGATGAAAATTTGGGAGCTCTATGATGGGGTGATGGGATCTGGACCCTGCACTTTCCCATACATTTCAGCAACCCAGATCACTGGCACCTCCTCCTAAGATAATAGGCCTATCCCAACCCACCTAGATCACCCAATTAGCTTATTTTATCTTCCTTTCTTTGTTGCTCTTGGTCCACCCCAGAATCCTTGCATATATTTTACCACTCCTTAATTCCACCTAAATCATCTAATTAGGCTACTTGGTGTCCTTTCACTATTGTACCTGGCCCATCCCAGTTTACTTACCACTCCACCACTCCTTAATCACATCTAGATTTTTTACTGACCCTTTTCCCCTTTTTCTATATTTAAGTATCATTTTCATCCCCATTAAGCTGCAAATTCACTGGGAACTCTGTCAGCTCCTATTGGCATAACAATGCTGCAGATTTGCTAGGAATGTTACCTGCTTCTACTGGCATTACAATAAACCTTGCTACTTTGACTGAAAGAAGACTTGAATGATTGAATTCTTTTCCGGCAGACCCTTCTGAACCATTACATTTCAGGATTCCCAGCACCCCAATCAGGCTATAGAATGATCATTATAAACTGAGTGAGATCATTGATTAAGGGACCCAAACCCCTCACTAGAAAAAGGAGTCCAAAGAAAAGACTAAGGTTGGTGGGCATTAGCTAGCAGGGATGACCCTGCTTTTTGTTCTGAGGATGTCTGCCCCCAGGAATGCGAATCTAGTGTTGGGGATATGAGAGACCTTGGTAAAAGATTATACTAGGGAATCTTTTTGCTGTTCCTACCTAGGACTAGGATGTTCTGCCTTTTCTAGAAGAGCTTCAAAAAAACCCATGAGTTTTGAGCTGAAAGAGTATGGCAGCACCCACTCTTGCTTTGAAGGAGCAGTCAAAGATTTCAGCTTTACACTATGTTTCCAGTAGAGACTATGTGTTCAGCAGCTCAGAACCTGGCAGAGTAGAATTTGGAAAAGCAACATGTGGCATAGACCATAATAAAAGCAACTGTGAGTCCAGCAGAGGAGCATCTGGTGGAACAAGATGCTCTAGAAGAAGATCATCTAGCAGCAATGACAACATCTGGCTAAGTAGAGTCCAGTGGTGACTGAGACCAGCAGGGAACAGTCCTGGCATGAGCAGTGAGATGACATCTTTAGGAGACATTAGTGACTCCAGAAGACATCAGTAGACTTGAAGTTACTAGGTGACAAAAGCAGTCCTAAAAGACATCTGAGGCCCCACAGCATCAGCAGGGCAAGCAGCCTCTCCATCTGTGTACCCTGTATACACATGTTCCATGAAGTTTGTCTTCTTTTACCACTGATGGTGTTTATATTCATGGGAGAATGCACCCTAGGTCTGAGGAGGAAAGGCTGTGCTGCTACTTTTATTATGCCATTTCAATAAATGCTTTCTCTTTAAACTAATTATGTCCTCTGGCATATTACTAAAAGGAGAGCTGATGAGCTATGATTTTAGGGGATATGGGGCCCTGGGGAAGCCACCTTGCTATTTGGAAAGGTACCCCCACATGCTATAGTAAATTAACTCTGGTTACTAAGTTCCTCTCTTAAATGTGCAGCATAAGTTCCCAAACAAAGCTCTTGAAGACGTATGATGTTAGATACAGGTGGTGGAGAGAGAGAGCATGGTGTCAGGAAACTGGATCTGAATCTTGATTCCCAAATCCACACTAGCTGCATAATCTTTGTTGTTGTTGCCTTGATTAGTCACATCTGAAGTTTTGTGACCCTATTTGAGGTTTTCTTGGCAAAGATGTTGGCTTGGTTTGCCATTTGCTTTTCCAGTTAGTCAAGTCATTAAATCTCTGTGAGTTTTAGTTAGTTTATCTGTCAAATGAATATGAAATATTTGTGCTACCTATGCCATAGGGTTTTCATGAAGAAAAAGCTTTATAAGCTATAAGTCACTTTATAAATATGTTATTTTTTGAAAGAATTAATTACCTAAAGCTTAAGTCAGAGATGCCTTGGGAAGGAGTGGGTTTGCTGTTACTAAAAGTGTTGAAGGAGAGATTGGAAGACCATTTCTCATAGATGCTGTCAAAGAGATTCTCATTCAGATATTAGTTAGACTAGTTGGCCTCTGAGGTCCCTTCCAGTGCTGAAATTCTGGGTGGACCCAACATTACAAGTGAGCAAGAGGCAGATTCACCAACAGTTATTTATTTGACTGATTTAAACTATCACTTTTTGCAGTGGGCTATTAATAGAATTTCAAACATAGCTGAAGGGCAAAAATAATTGACAATGTGAGTTCAGCCAAAAAAAAATTACAGCAACTGAGGTCTGCCTTTGGGATTTGTTTTTTTTTTTTCTTTCTGATTTCTGTCAAGGGGTTTGAATAATCGAAGGTGGAAAAGGGTTATTCATGTCTATGTGTGATAAGGGAATGAAGAGATTTATTCAGAGCACCGGCTGAAAGACTGTTTTGGTGCTCAAAGTCCAGTGAGATTTGATTCCTAGAATTTTCTGTGCTAGGAGAAAGGGGTAGATTCCACATGTGTTCTGCACTCAAGCCATTCAAAGGAATGATGGACATTTGGGCAGAAAAATACAAAATCAGTAATTTTAAGAGGGTTTTTTTTTGTTTGTGTTGTTTTTTGTGTGGATAAGGAATTATACCAGGGAAATGCGAACCAAAGTGACTTAAAATTTAGTGGGGTTAGATATCAGGTAAACAGTGTCATTGAAATTAGGATAAAAACAACCTGAGGCATAAATGTGCTGTTTTTGAAGTTATTCAAGATCTCCTTCTATGATCTCTTTGGGGAATGAATGAGGGTTAGGGAAAAGCAATACATTTGGATTATATAACCTACCAGATAATATAAGTTGTCCATTGCAGCCTAATATAGAATTTAAAAATTGTTTGGTCTATTTTTGAAAAGACTCTTTGTTTAGTATTATAATCCAAATCTAATGTAAATACTCTCTCTACATTGTAAAATGAATGTGTAGCACATTGTTAGAAATGTCATAAAGATTCAAACTAAGTAAAAGAAAATGCAACAATCATTTTGTAAAGCAGTAGCAATTCTCAAATATACCCCCAGAAAAAAAAATCTATGTTTTCATCAGCTGGAGGGTATTCCTAATCTCAGAACTCCCTCCATTGAATTAGCTTGCAACCAAACTTGGCAGAAAAATATTAGGTAGCTGCTTAAGGCTTTGAAAGGTTAAATAAATTGCCCAGGCTAACAAAAACTCATAATCAAAGGTTTATTTGAACCCAGACTTTCAGGGGAATGGAGTCAAGATGGCAGAGTAGAAAGATGCACATACTCTAGCTCTTCCCCCACAGCCCATAAAATACCTGTAAAGAAAGACTCTCAACAAATTCTAGAGTAGGAGAAGCCACAGAAAGGGAGTAGAGGAAATTTCCAGTGCAGGGTGACCTGAAAGGATGACAGGAAAGGTGTGTTTGCACCAGATGTGGAGTGGAGCCCAACCCAGCCTGGGCTGTGTGGCACTGGGAGGATCAGGACCAGAGCAGGCTTTGAGACAAAATCCCCAGCTGCAGCAGCTGTTCACAGATCCCTCAACCCATAGGCACCAAAGGTCAGTGAGAGGGCTTTTTCAACCACAACAAGAAGGGAGCAAGGTCTTCCCCTAGCCCCAGCCTGAGGCAGCAGTGGAGGCAGCAGCAGGCAGGCATCAGCAGGTGTCCATTGTTCCATTGCTGGAGTGCTCAGCTTAAAGCCCTGGGGGAATTGAATAGCTTATCTGGACCTTAGCCTGGAGCCTGACCAGAGAGTAAACTTCTCTCCTGTGATTGTGACACCTTGGAGGAACTGAGATCTTACAGGTCCCCAGAATATACCCTACTCTTGACAAATGACCCAAAAGTCAAGTAACTGGTTGGTAAAATGCCCCCAAAAGGGATAAAAAATAAGATTATAGAAGGTTACTTTCTTGGTGAACAGGTACTCTCTCCCATCCTTTCAGATAAGGAAGAACAATGTTTACCATCAGAGGAAGTTAAAAAAGTCAAGCTTTCTGCACCTAAAATCTCCAAAATAAATATGCACTTGTTCCAGGCCATGGAAGAGCTCAAAAAGAGTTTTGGAAATAAAGTGAAAGAGATGGAGGAAAAATTGGGAAAATAAATGAGAGTGATGCAAGAAAATCATGAAAAGTGAGTCAACAGTCTGCTAATGGAGACCCAAAAAAATGCTGAAAAAAATAACACCTTGAAAAATAGGCTAACTCAACTGGCAAAAGGTTAAAAAAGGCAATGAGGAGAAGAATGCTTTAAAAAGCAGAATCAGCCAAATGCAAAAAGAGGTTCAAAAGCTCACTGAAGAAAACAGTTCTTTAAAAATTAGAATGGAACAAATAGAAGCTAATGACTTTATGAGAAACCAAGAAATTACAAAACAAAACCAAAAGAATGAAAAAATGGAAGATAATGTGAAATATCTCCTTGGAAAAACAACTGACCTGGAAAATAGATCCAGGAGAGACAATTTAAAAATTATGGGACTACTTGAAAGCCATGATCAAAAAAAAAAAGAACCTAGACATCATCTTTCATGAAATTATCAAGGAAAATTGCCCTGATATTCTAGAAGCAGAGGGAAAAATAAATATTAAAAGAATCTACTGATCACCTCCTGAAAGATATCCAAAAAGAGAAACTCCTAGGAATATTGTAGCCAAACTCCAGAGTTCCCACGCCAAGGAGAAAATATTGCAAGCAGTTAGAAAGAAACAATTTTAGTATTGTGGAAATACAATCAGGATAACACAAGATATAGCAGCTTCTACATTAAAGAATCAAAGAACTTGGAATATGATATTCCAGATGTAAAAAAACTAGGAGTAAAACCAAGAATCACCTACCCAGCAAAACTAAGTATAATACTTCAGGGGAAAAAATGATCATTCAATGAAATAGAGGACTTTCAAGCATTCTTGATGAAAAGACCAGAGCTGAAAAGAAAATTTGACTTTCAAACACAAGAATCAAGAGAAGTATCTGAGTAGTTGGAGGGATTACACACACACACACACACACACGCACGCACGCACACATACACACACACATATATGGAGAGAGACAGAGAGCATGGTGTGTGTTGAATAGGAAGGGATCATATCTAAAAAAGTAAAATCAAGGGGTGAGGGAGGAATATATTGAGAGGAGAAAGGGAAAAATGAAATGGGGCAAGTTATCTCATAGAAGAGGCAAGAAAAAGTTTTTCTAATGGAGGGGAAAAAGGGAGAGAAGAGAGGGAAAGAGTAAAGTTTACTCTCATCACATTTTGCTCAAGGAAGGAATAACATGCACACTCAATTTGGTATAAAAATCTATCTTACACTACAGGAAAGTAGGATAGAAGATAAGGAGGGTGGGGGGGATGATGGAAGGAAGGGCAAATGGGAGAAAAGAGCAATTAGAAGTGAACCCACACTTTCTTTATTCAGTGCTATACTACTCTGCCTCTCAATAATGGTAACAGTCATTATGATCAATGATAATCATATTGCAGAAAGCTAATTTTGAGACTTTTTCATACACATGCCAATGTCCCTTAAAATGGATTAGTACCTTAGGTGAAGGGACACATTAATTCTACAGAGGACTTGCATTAAAAAAATCCAGGACTCACCCATTCCTTCATTTATTCAAAAAATGTAGAACACCTACTGTGTGTATACTAGAAATATAGGGAAGCATAATACAAGTTCTAGGAATGCAAAGGAAAACAAGAACTAAGTATACAGAAATCAACATAAGAAGGTTCATGAGATTGCCCAGTTTTCTCTGCCATTTATATTTCTTGCATCAGTCTACCAGAAAGACCCTAAATGCTTTAAAAGACAATATCTCACCTAGACAGCATGTCACCTGTAGGTAATGGCCATCACAGATTCTGGTGACCTGAAGTTCAATAAATAAATATAATTTTTCTTGAGAGATTTAGTGGGATTTATCAAACATATGAACTATGTTCATTTAAGGGAAATTCCTATCTCAGTATTCGTATACAAATATGTCCAAATGATGTCACAGACTCTCAGAGTTGCAAAGTCAGAATCCCTAGGTGTGGTTCTCTAGCCTTTTTTGGATGATCATCAACAAAGGGGAAGCTACCACCTCCTACAGCCTTTCATAGTACTTTTAGACAATTAATTGTTGGGAAATTCCCCTTCTGCTACATTTAAATTTGCCTTTTATCCATCTACCTATTGCTTATAATTCTACTCTTTGGAATTAAGCAGAACAAACCTAATTTATCTTCCTCTTAGTAAGTCATTAAACACATGGAGAGGGCTCCAATTCCTTGTCTTGGTTGTCAGTTATCATTGTCTTATGCATCTCAAGCAGCAATCACTCCTTTTTTGATCCTCCTAACTTTTTTCCAAATATAGAAACCACAAAAAAGCCATTTTTGTTGGCCTTGACAGCTCTGGTTTATTCTAAGATTTAGCTCTCCTGACACTATTCGTCAAATGTCGTCATAGTTTTGTATTTATCCACTGTTACCTGCCTTTGCTTCCACCTTCAATACCTATCTAAAAAATTTGAGTTGACTGGTCAGTTCCCTATGTATACCTATCAATCTCTTTAGAATACTCCCATTTTTCCTCCTCATTAGAATCACTTTTCCTTATGTCTTTAAATTTTCATTCTTGAGGATTTCTCATCCTTATTGTGTTTGTTTCCTCTTTAGAATTTTAGTTCATGGGATCCTGCTTATCCATTCTCTGAACCCTTTGAAATCTACTCTACCAAAAATCGAGATTATGTGTCACAGTTCTCCTCTACTATGAATTCTATGAGGAAATTGTCATTTTCCATTAAAGTTTCCTTTATTTTTACCCCAGCAACCAGTCCCTTTTTGAAAACCAGATCTGTAATAGAATTTCCCCTTCTTGGCTTGAGACACTTTGACTCTTACTTTGCTGAATCTAGATAAACCCTAAGTAAAGCTTGCATGGTCTTAATAAAACTAGTAGGAAACTAGTAATAAAACTTAATGAAGCTGTCTCTTTTTGATCAGTGCTTTCTTTCCTAGGTATTCACTAATGATTCCTTTAATAACAGTTTTTTTAAAAACTTCCGGGAACTAAAGTCAAGCTCAGTGGCCTATACTTGCAGATTCAGTTTTCTTCCTTTTTTTAAAAAAAAACAACAAAAAAACAAACAAACCCAAAACCTAAAACATTTGCCTTTCTTCATTTCTATGGTATCTCTCCTATTCTCTGCAATTTAAAAAAAGATTGTTGATAGGGGCTCAGCAGTCATATCTGCCAATTCTTTTGGCACCATGAAATATAGTTTATCTGTGACAGGTTACTTCAATGCATCAAGGGAAATGACTCACTTTTTACTTGTCTTGGGTATCAACTCTTTATTCTGTGCAATAAAATTAGAATACTTAACAATAATCCTGAAAATATGACACTGTTATTTCTGAAAGGAGGATGGTGGTGAATAGCTGTCCTTGGCCTTGTTGGGTCTATCTTGACACAAGGCCATGTAGAATTCTTAACTCTTAGAGAGAGAGGAAAAGGTAGAGAGAAAGACACACAGATATGCTACAGAGAGAGACACAGAGAGAGCCTCACCAAGGGAAATTTTATATATATATATATGTGTGTGTGTGTGTGTGTGTGTGTGTGTATACATATATACATGTGTGTGTTTATACACATACACAGTGAGAGAGAGAATAAGTCAATGAGTCAATTCATAGGCTGAATATCTATTCTCCAGAAGATCAACATGCTATCTATTGATGCTCCTGATAGAAGCCTCCTCAGATCTCTCAGTGGAGACCCACAAGTTTGAATCAAGAAAATCTGGCTCTGTTCATGAACATAAAATAATCCATTGAATCTGGTCAACTTGAGACTTTGAGGATCACTCTTTCATGAGACTCATTATTCTGGATGAAAGTGGTGTGGAAATGTAGAAGAATGAGGTATTAATGCCTTTCTCTTCAGCTAGAAGGTTAATTAGTTGCAATCTGTTAATTATATCACATTTCTAAGGATGGTTGAGCAGACAGGCTCCTAACAAGAGTTAATGAATAATAAAAGGTGCCAATATAACTAAAATGGTCACAATTCAGGCAATGATTATATGACAAATGAATCATATGGAGAATTAAGTGCTATGAGTCCATAAGGTGTGGTTCAAGTTGGTCAAAGAAGGCTTGAAGGAGCTGAAAACTGATCTAGCTCTTACTGGCTACTAATTAATTCAACATATATTTGTTCAATGCTTACTTCAGGTAATGTACTGTGCTCTAATTAACGGAGATATATAATGAATAAAGCTTTGTTTCTTCCATCATATATGCTACAGGAGATAAAGTATAAGCAATAACAAATAGTATTTATAGAGAGCTCTGTGTTTCATATGTTATTTCATTATATCCTCAGGACAATCATTAAGCTAGATACTATTATTATCTGCATCTTATAGATTAGGAAACTGAAGCTGAAAGGTTAAGTGATTTGCCCTGGGTTAGTTAGTATCTCATGGAGGATTTGGACTCGACATTTTCTAATTGCAAGTTCACAACAGAGCTATGCGAAAGTATAAGGAGAGGTATAAAGTATTGAGGGAGTTCAGAGGTAGGAGAGATCCCATTAAATTGGATGTATCCTGGAAGGCTTCATGAAGGGGTTGGCACTTGTGCTGTCTTGAAGGGTGGGTCTGGAATTGAATAGGTAAAGTCAGTAGAAGGTTATTCCAGGCAAAGAGGACAGAGTGAACAGAGCACAGAGAAAGGAACATGAGGTACACATTGGCAAAACAGCAAGCAACCTAGTAGAATAGTCCATGTAGCCCAGTGGGTGTCTCAGGTATTGATTTCAAGCTCAGAAATGGAAAATTATCCTTAAACCTCTCAGTGTATTTGCCAGAACCAACAGTTCAGCCAAGTTTTCAGTTATAGTGGTACCTGTGTGCTGATGGATGTGTTCTGGGTAAGTTTTGCATAAATCAAATTGGGGCAAAAATAATTATATTTTGTTAATAATAATAGTAACAACAGACATGTAGCAACTTAAAGCTTGAAAAATATATGGCTGTTAAAGGTATTGTTATGTCAAATTAACAGAGGAAGAAACTGAGACCAGTTGTCACCCAACTAGAAAGTATTAGAAGGCATATTTTAATTACACTAAGTTATTTGATATTTAAAGAAACTTTCACATGAATAGGTAGCAAGAGATAATGCATAGAGTGTAGGATTTTAGTCAGAAATTCTAGATTCAGTTCCCAGCTTTGATAGTTACTATTTATGTGGTTTTGGCCAAGTCAAATCATCTCCTGGGGTCTCAGTTTCCCAGTCTGTAAAATGAGAGGGTTAGATTAGATGACCTCTAAATTCCCTTCTAACCTTTGATCCTGTGATAATCCCCATGAATCTTTTCATAATGAGAATCAATTACTCCCTAATTTACTTAAGTTGCATTTTGTGGGTTTTGAATGTCAGGTTCTCTTAATGCAGAACACATTTTTATGTGATAGGAGTCATCTCTCCAAGTGCTACTCCCTACAGTGAAGGCTTAATTACTATTACTATTATTAATAATTATACATAGCACTCTTCACAATATGCTAAAAACATGTCTACTGATGTAAAACATCTAATTTATTCATGCATATTAGAATCACATGCAAAGAAAGGGTTAAAGGAAAAGACCTTTAAAATTCTGCAACTAAATTCTATTTTCAAGGTAAGTGTAGAAGACTTCAATCTTCCTTACAAGCTTTCTACTCACAGAAAGTTTAACCTAATTTAATTAATAGCGATGGCTAGCATTTACATAGGATATTAAGGTTTATAAAACATTTTATAAATATGATCTCATTTAATCCTCATAAAAACTCTGGGAGGTTGGTGCTAGTATTATTCCTATTTGAGAGATAAAGAAACTGAGGCAGATAGAGGTTAAGTGACTTGCCCCAAATCACATAGATAGAGACTGAGGCTGGATTTGAAGTTGTCTCCCTGACTCTAAGGCTAACACTTTATTCGCTTTTAGTACAGTGGATAAATGTAGCTGCCTACATTTATTAATAACAAACTATTAAGTATCTACTGGGTACTCATACAGTATGCCAGGTACTGGGATATGAAACAATTGAAACAAATTAAATGTGAAACATTCCTTAACCTCAAGGAACTTACAGTCTACTGGGAAAAGGGATGGGTTATAACCTGTGTACAAGTAAGTAATCTGAAGAGAAAGAGGTCACTAGCTATTGAAGGGATCAGGGAAGGCTGAGCTAAGCTTTGGGGAAAGGTAAAATTCCCATAGACCAGAAGTTAACTCATTCCCGGGAGATGGCAGTTATAATTCCAAGCCTGTTGAACAATGAGAGCAATTTTTACATAACAGTGTGTTCCACTTGGCTGGCATATAGAGCTTCATGAAGAAGGTTGATATGGACTAAAGGTAGGTTAGGGTCAGGAAGCCCTTAAATGCCAAACTGAGGAGTATGTATCCTATCCTGGAAGAAAGAGGGAACCACTGAAATATTTTAAAGGATGACATTGACATGGTTCTGGGAATAGTTATTTGGGCAACCATGTAGAGAATGAATTGTAAAAGGAAGAACCTGGAAAGAGGAAGATCAATTTGGAAGCTATTAAAATAATACAGATGAGAAGAGATGAGTAGGTATGTAAGTGAAAAGAATAGGATATACGAGCAATGTTAAAGAGGAAGAATTGGTAGGAACTTGTAACTGTTTGGACATGGGGATGATGAAGAGAAGAGAGTCTAGGATAGTTCTTTTAATACTTTAAACCTATGTGACTGAAAGAATGGTGGTATTCTTCACCAGAGTAGAGAAATTGGAGGAGAGATGGGTTCAGAGGAAGATGATGAGTTCACTTCTCTTTGTTGGGTTTGAGATGCTTTGGGGATAGCTAGGGAAAGATGCTCCACAAGCAATGAGTGATAGAGGACTAGATTCCTGGTGAGATTAGTGATGGACATAAAAGATCACAGGACAACAGATTCAGAACTAGAAGGGATTTCAAAGGCTCTCTAATCTAATCTCTTCATTTTAGAGATGAGAAAGTTGAGGTCCAGGAAACAAGTGTCTGGCCTAAGTCATTCATTTAGTAACCATCAGAGGCAAGATTTAAACCCAGTGCTAATCCCACTGTGATATGGAAATCATCTGGAGATGACAATTGAACCTCAGAGGACTCATCAAGGGAAGGAAAAAAAATTATGTATACATATATATATATGTGTGTGTGTGTATGATATATATATATATATATATGTGTGTGTGTGTGTGTGTGTGTGTATGTGTGTGTGTGGAGAGAGAGAGAGAGAGAGAGAGTGCCTAGGATACAGACTTAGGGGATATAGGCTGAAGAACATCAATGATGAGTTGGTGAAGGAGACTGAGAAAAGTCATCAGGAGTCTCAGTGAGAAGAAAGAATAGGCTTAAGAGAAGACCGGTGGTAATTATAATAAAAGGAAATTTCAAAGTTCAGAATCATATAGAAGGTAGTTTGGAAGGACGGTAAAGTCTAACGCATGATCTTTCCTGTGGATGGTGTAGGAGAAAGGAGTTGTAGGGCATAGGAAGTAAGTTCAATGAACTGAGAATCCAGACTTTTTGAAGAAATATCAATGTGAATATTGAATCCTTTAAATATAAGAGTAGGAGTTGTGGTGGAGAGGAAAATTGTAAACCAGATACTTAAGTCCTTGAGAAAGGAAGGAGAATGATCTCAGAGTCAGAAGATGGCTACAAAAAGGATGTGAACAGAACACTATAGACAGATGCTATGAACTTCAGAGCAAGAGAGGTTACGAAGTGAAAGCAGCAGAAGGAAGAAACAAGTTGTAAAGAATGTTGCCAACTCCACTTTCTTGTAAAGTGTGTACAGGGATGTTGGAAGAGAAGCGCTTAGTACAAAAAAGGGTGTTGGGAATGAGATGTCATTTGGAGAAAGCTAGGTTTCTATTAAGTGCAAGAAGATAGAGGGCGAGAGAGATAGATCTAATCACTAGGAATACCAATATAACCAAAGAAACAAATCTCTAATCTCAAGGAGTTTACTTTCTAATGGAGAAAGACAACATATAAAGGGGACCTGAAGGGGTTTTGTTTGGACCCAGAGGGCAGAAATAGGAGGAATGAAGAACTTCCTCACTGTTAGAGCTTTCCCAAAGTAGAATGGATTGTTTTGGGTGGTAATGGGTTCCCTCTTCTTTGAGGTGTTCATGTTGAGCCTAGATAACTACTTGTCGGACATATAATAATGAGAATACCTTTTGTATATTGGTTGGACTATATTACCACTGAGGTCTATTCCAACTGTCTTATTCTGGGCTTCCTAGAGAATGGATTTCATTGAAGGAGGCTAACCCCAATATGAATAGTCTCTTGGGAGGACCATTCTATGTGGGATGAGCCTCTTGCTTTCTGCTATCTTATAAAAGGGAGCAGACACACTTGTCTACCCCCATTTACTTCCCCTGCCTTTTTTTTTGCCTTTTTTTTTCTATCTTTCTCCTGGAGAGAAATTGAGAGTAGTTTGTAATGCCTTCATGTGTTAAGGTAGATATACTTATCCAATGGCTAGAGAAGAGGATTCCTGGAAAATGTCATTTCACAACTTCTGGTTTGGGGAGGGGTGGGGTGCAGATTTCTTGGGAAACACTAGCCTCAAGAACTGAGGGAAATCCCAGGATGAGACGGCTGCTGTGATATAGTGGAGAAAGTTAGGAATGGATCCCAGAAAAGAACTGAGGAGTGAATCTGGTTGCCCCTGACACTTTCCATAAAATGGAGTATCGTACAGGATGTCCCAAAAGACTTAGTGCAATTTTAAGCTTAAATAGCTTATCTATATATTTATATGTATTTATGTTAATATTATATATACATATATACAGATGTATGCACGTATCTACATTTTAAAAATTTGACAGTATTTTATTTTTTTCCAATTACAAGTAAAGATAGTTTTCAACATTCATTTTTGTAAAATTTTGAGTTCCCAATTTTCTCTTTCCCTTCTCCAAGAAAGCAAGCAATCTGAAATAGGCCAAATATGTACAAACATGTCAAACATATTTCCACATCAGTCTGCACATACACATATTTTCTAATAATTTATTTTATTTTTAATTTATAAAATAAAACAAGCATTTCCATAACATAGTAGAAGAAAAAAGGTGATTGCACATGAAACTGCAAATCTATTATGTACAACTTGCTTGTTCTTTTAAATATATAATGAAGTTATCACGTAAATTTATTTTTTCCCTTTTGTCTTCTTTCCCACCCCAGATGCCTACTGTTAGATATAAATATATATATATATAGTTGTAAAATCATTCTATATATACCTCTATTTATCAGTTTTTTGGATGCAGATAGAATCTTCCTTCATATGTCTCTTGGAGTTAATTTGGAAATTTATCATAGTCAAAATGACTGTCACTTCTTAAAACAATATTGTTGTGACTGTATACATTGTTCTCTTGATTCTGCTCATTTTGCACTTCATATTTTGTGCAAGTCTATCCATGTTTTTCTTAAATCAAGAAGCTCACCATTTCTCATAGCACAGTTGTATTCCATCATGATCATATACCACAACGTGTTCAGCCGTTCCTCAGTTGATGAACATCTCTGAAATTTCTAGTTCTTTGTCACCACAAAGAGAGCTGCTATAAATATTTTAAAACATATAGACTCTTTTACTTTTCCCCTAATCATCTTTGGAAACAGAACTAGTAGTGGTGTTGCTGAGTCAAAGAGCATAAGCAGTTTATTGACTCTGGACCTAATTCCATATTGTGCTCCAAAATACTTGGATCATTTCACAGTTCCAAAGTGAATTAGTGTCCCAATTTTTCCATATAAATACATTTGATAAAGAAAAGTCTAACATTCAATCAAAGCCTTTAGCACTGAGTGTTCTACTCGCAAAACAGCTTTCTTTTTAAAGCAACTACTCAAAATATAGGCTCTTGGAGATCCCACCATTAACCTGTCTTCAATAGAATGTTCTGTTAAATTTTTTTCTGTGAATGGAGATGGATTTGTCCTTGAGAATGTATGCACACTTTTATCTGCTCAACCTTATGATGGATGGAATGACCCACATCAGGGAATTATCAAGGTGGGGTTAGTGATGGAGGCTTTGACCATTACCCAGAATCTGTGCAAAGGTATAGCTCTATCGATAACTTTTGATCAATAAGTTTGATCTGTCAAATAATGTACTCCCATCAGCAGAGCTAACTCACAGAGACTAGCAAATAAATACTCTCCCATGACTTTTCGGATCTGGAGACATTCATTCTATTAGTTGATTGAAACTAAGAGAAGTAGCTTGGTGTGGTAGAGGCAGTGCTAGACTTGAAATCGGAAAGAATCAAAATTCGCATCTCACTGATAATACCAATTAGCTGTCTTAGCCTGGACCTGAGCATACTTGATCTCTGAGTCTGAGTGTCCTCATGGGGAAAATGGGAACAAGAATCTATTGAATGTCTTCATAGTAATCTTTAACCTAGAATACTCTCCCATCTCCTTTTTCTCATGGCTGCTTCTATCTCTATGAGTCCTACTAATAAATACAATGATAGAATCTCACAAAAAAATGGCACTATCTGGTTGCAGTACATTGTTCACCGAATGTCTCATTTAATACAATTCTTACCTGTTCTTCAAGCATGTACCTCAGGGTTCTTGTGAGGAGTAAAGGATACAATGCATAGAAAGCGCTTTGTAATCTTTAAAGCTCTGTTAAACATCAATTATTATCATTTTATAGGAGTCATGGGTACATGGGAAAAAATTAAATTTTTAGAAAGACCTGAAAACAGGTAGGAGGAGAACCAGGATAGAAGCTGCTATGTACCAGATACTATACTAAGAACAGAACCAACATTTGCAGGAGTCAGGTGCTATTATTATCCCCATTTTCCAGCTGGGTAAACTGAGGCTCACAGTGATCAAGTGACTTGGCCAAGGTCATACAATTAGTATTATTCTTATTTTATAGCTGAAACTGAAGCAGACAGAGATTAAGTGACTTGCCCAGGGTCACACAGCTAGTAAGCATTAGAAGCCAAGTTTGAATTTGCCTTCTGACTTGAGCTCCTGTGCTCTATCACTAGCTCTATCCTGGGTGTTATGGAAACCTAGAGAGCAAAGAATTAGCTTTTCCTAACTACACCAGTCCACAGTGATCTGTCGCTTCCATAGTACTGTCTTCACTTTGAAACTTTAAGAATACAAAGAAATATGGTAGAACCTTGGTTTATGAATTTAATTCGTTCTGAGATTCCATTCATCATGCGATTTGTTCATATTGCAAAGCGAATTTTCCCATAGCATAAAGTCCGATTCCCATAAAGTCAGATGATCGATACCACATCCCCAAAAATATTCATATGAAAATAATTACTTATAATTTAAGTAATTTTTTTGTCCCAAATGTGCCTGAAATACAATAGCAATGATTAGTACACCATGTAAACCAAAAATAAAATAAATTAACATTTTCTTTGAGAATAATTGTAGCTAGTGTGAGGGAGACAAAAGGGAGGAGGAAGAGGAAGAGTTATTGCTTGGAAGGAGAATCTCCTTCTATGAGAACATTTGGGATTTCAATGTGGGGAGTGTTCTCTCTTATGCTACTTTCACTAAAAGTGAGGCAAACACTACTGCCTTCACTTATTTTTCATTTTCCAGAATCACTTTCATGTTTTGACTGATGTTTTTTTTTTTTTTATGTTCACTTCTGACTAGGAATCTATCTAATGACACTTGTTTTTGACTTTTTTTAGGAGTGGAACTTTCAAGAGATAGCTGCTTTGATTTGAAATTGTACTTTTAAAAAGTGATTAAAGCAAAAAAAAAACCCAAAAAACCCCCCAAACCCCACAAAAAACATTGCCCTAGTTGAGTGTCATCCCTTTGTGAGCTGCTCAAGTCCAAACATGATGTTTATTCTGTGAATTTTTGTTCTTCCTGCAAGACAAATTTTGCAAAATAACTTTTCCTCATCTAGCGAAGCGTGGATGAACCAGGTTACTTGTAAACCAAGGTTCTACTGTATATGACTAATGGTTACGTTCCTTTCACAGCCTCAGGATCCCCCACATCCCCACTCCCGCCCGGACTCTACCAGTCATCTTAGGGCGGAGGCCACTAAGGTTGAGCAATGAATCACCAAATAAAATCCTTCTGGTAAGATGGGACTCCTGGGGCTTACCGCCTATCATGTATCTTGCCATGGAACCTCAAGGCCTCTCCAGCTCCTTTCAGCCATCCTTGCAACCAAATGTTGTATGTATGTTGGGTCTGCCTGTTAGAATGTGAGTTTCTTTAGAGCAGGGACTATCTTGCTTTTTTATTTGTATCTCCAATCTTTAGCACAGTGCTTGATATAGTGCTTAATAAATGTTTTTTTATTCATTCATATCTAGTTTGGTAGACTTACTGATGTAGTTTTGTTTTTTAAATGTCCCTTCCCTTTCCACTTAAAAGCTTCCTTGATCCAATTTAAAACGCTCTAAGAAAATGCAGTTTTACCAGTCTTTATTAGGTGTCTGCCTGTTGTTTTCCTTCCAGTTTCATTCTTATAAATGCCCTTGGGATTGCTTTACTTAATTGGGTTTCTTTCCAAGCTTTCCATAAGCATACTTTTCCCTCCACTGCTTCTCACTATTTTATGTGTCTCTTAATCTTCTGACATTCTCATTTGTAAGATTTTACAAACGAGTTTATATTCTAAATTGGTGTTGCCCTTGGCTGCCGTATCTCTCTGCTTGGCAAGATCAAGTGTTTGCCGGTTGCCAGTCATTTTTAGGCTTTTTTGCATCTCCTTGTTAAGGCAATTGATTTATATCAATTAAACTTTCTTCAGAAGTGTACTGGTCATCATCGATGTCTGTTTTTAAAATCCATTTCCCATTTTTTTGGCAACAACATCTTATTTAAGCAGATCAGCCTGGGGCCACTGCAACAGTTCACAATACCTTCTACTCATTTTTAGTTTTTCTTCTAATTTGATATTGACTTTTCCTTTTGCTCTAATAAATCAGAGGTGTGACTTGATAAGGACGCTTGATTTGGAAATGATTCTTATATCAGTAACTGATCAATTCTTGTCCTTAACATGTAGTCAATTTCTTTTCTTTTCGTTTTTTTGGTGATGTGGGCAGGGGGTGGTATTTGCAATACCTGTGCCTCCCAAGGTTCTTCTTGAAAAGTACACTTGATATACTCCTATAAGGATTCTTTTGTCCCTCCTGTTTCTTACTCCCCAACATACTATTTCTAATCCTACTCTATGCTCTCCATTATATTGAATGGATAATCCACAGAGCTGGACCATAAGTACTGTATGATGGATAGACAATGAACAAAAGCCCATAACTGAAAAGCAAGAGGAAGATGGCTGGAGAGTCTTTGGGACACTGAACAGTGCTTTTAATGATTGCAAATGTCTCTTTGGAACAAAAGTCTAATCTTCTCATTTATTTATTTTTGTTTGCAACATTGACTTTTTTAAGAGTTTGAGTTCTAAAATTTTTCCCCTTCCTTCCTTCTCTAAGATGGCATGCAAATATGATATAGGATGTACACATATATGTATACATACACACATATATGTATATATTTATATATACACATACAAACACAATCCTATTAAACACATTTTCACATTAGTCATGTTGTAAAAGAAGAATCAGAACAAAGAGGAAAAATCATCAGAAAGAAAAAGCAGAGAGAGAGGGAGCAAGGGGAAAGAGAGAGAATAGTATGTTTTGATCTTCATTCAGACTCCAAAATTCTTTCTCTGGATGTGGATAGCATTTTCCATCATGAGTCTTTTGGAATTGTCTTAGGTCATTGCCTAAGTCTATCAAAGTTAGTCATGGCACAATGTTACTGTTAGTGTATACAATATTGTCCTGGCTCTGCTTCCTTCACTCAGCATCAGTTCATGTAATTCTTTCCAAGTTTTTCTGCAATTTGCCTGTTCATCATTTCTTATGGAATAATATTATTCCATTCTATTCATATACTACAACTTGTTTAGCCATTCCCCAACTGATGCGCAGCCCCTCAATTTTCAATTCTTTGCTACCACAAAAAAAGCTGCCATAATTATTTTTGTGTATGTGGGTAAAGGTCTATCTTCTCAACATATTCTAATGGGATATTAGAATTGTGTAATCTCTAAAAAAATAAAATCAAAGGTCACCTAAAGGGGCATAGGAAAGGTGCACATCAGGTCTCAGTAGACTATAACACATTACCAATGATGAGTTTTCCTAGGGAAGCAATGAAAAAGATGTCAGATCAACATACGACTGGAAAAGAAAATAGGCTAGTTATCTAGTGAAAGTAAATGATTACTGACAGATAACAATGATAATATCTAGCATTTTTTTTGCTACTTCAAGGTTTATGAAGTGCTATACCTACATTATCTCATTTGATCTTTACATCAGTCCCTTTGGCCAGTACTGTTATTCCCATTTTACAGACAATGAAAATGAGTCTGAGGGAGGTTAAGTAACTTAAGTATCAGAGGCAGGATCTGAATTAATGTTGTACTGATACCAAGTCTAGTACCACCTAATTGCTGAGACAGCTGTGTGTTCCACTTGTTCCCATTCAATGCCAAAAAAGCCAGAGGAAGACCCCCTGAATATTATCTGGACCTTACATGGAGTATTTATTGGGAGTGGGGGAAGATATAGATGAACAAATCATATAGGATGACAAAGGGGGAATAAGTTGTGATTAGCTTTATCAGAGAGACTACTCCCATCCATGAGATCACAAATACTTTGAAGGCATCCCAAGGCTTATTAGGGGTACTTGATCTCTGGCCAAAGATCCAACCCTAACCCTAACTCTAACCCTAATTCCTATACAGAGAAGATAGCAGGCTTTTTGCCATTAATGTTGGGTGACCAAATAACTACCTCAGTCACTTTCAAAAGAAAATCATCAGCTACCACTACAAATCTCTTCTTCTTCTGACTCTCGAATGATGACTTGTCTTCTCATGGCTTTGAATTCACATCACTGTTTCCTTCTTTGTATCTCTAATGCCTAGAACACACTAGGTGCTTAATAAAGGCATGTGAATTGATTGACATTCATTTTTTGGAATGCAAGCATCTGCTTCCTCTTTAGGAAGTCTATCTCTCCTTTCATTTGGAAACTTTGTGCTAATTTTTCCTTTGACCTGAGTCATGTAAGTCTAACCTTTTATCCTCCTGGCATATGGTTCAAGATTCTCTTCAGTTTCTTTAGATCATTTCTCTTTGTTTTTAATCTTAAACTCTATCTTCCATTTTTTTTTCTCCCTAGGAATACTTTAATCTGCTTGAAAACCTGGTAAATGGAAAAAATACTACTTTATTCCTTTACCTTCTCTTCTAAGAGGGAGAGGAGTCTACCTGTTGAACATAGTCATTCCTTAGGCATGCCAGAAAGACAAATATTGTCCTCTCTGTATAGAATTCCACTTTTTCCTCTACCCTCACCAGATGGAAGGTCTTCAGTCTTCTGTTACTCCTGTTAACAGCTCTGATAGTCAATTCCTCAGGAGAATAATTATTTTTCTGCTGTCAAGACAGTATCTTCATCAACTGATAAATAAGCTACTGCAATCATTTCCTGATGGACCCAGTGCATCCAACTACCAGCTAAAGAATTGCATTGGAAAATTTCTTAAATAGTTTTTAATGCTAAGAAGTAATAGATGTTCAAAAATAATTTGAAATGATTTAATTGGAAGTAGTCTTCCTGAAGTTTTGTTTAATATGGAAAATGCTGCCTCTGAAAAAAGTCTGAGGACTCCTGGAGTGATTTTTTTTTTTAATGCCAGGGGAATGAGTTTGAACCACTTATGGCAATAGATAGCTTAAGGCAGATTATATTTTCAAATTAATTTTATTCAGAATTTAATATGGCAAATGCTTTGCCAACTTCAGAGGAAAAGCTAAAGAAATGCCTGTTGCTATCATCAAAGTGCTCTGCTTATCATAGACAATGCATATTGATTTTTGGTGTTGGCAATTGGTCAATGATATCATGCTTGTTGACTCTAACCCTAATCTCTCTGTCGACTTTGAACCTTTTGATCTCATACTCTAATTTGTTCTTCTGTCTGACCCCCTGGATCAGTTGCTTCTGTGGACTCTAGCTTTGACCTCAGAAAAACTTACCAGTTGCTCCCTTGGCTCTTGGCTTGGCCTACACCCTTTCTGCCCAAGACCTACTCATTCCCACTGGTTCTGTTAATCACCCACTAATCCATGTAGACAGGACCAGACCCAGGATCTGATTCTCACTAGGCCCAGATCAGATTTCTCAGAGGCCCCCTAGGGATTTGGCCAAAAGCCTATTTCTGTGGCCGTAGTCAAGAGTTATGTTCTCAGTGGGCATTCAATCATAAACTGGCAACAAAAGTGCCAATCTTCAGCAACCTTTCTATATGACAAAGGTGACAATTGGAAGATCTGTGAACATCTTATTAGATGCCTGATAATCCAACCTTTATTAAATGACCAATGTGGGTAAGGAGACCAAGAAAGGAACCAGTTTAGCACTGCATGACCCCTGACAGGACAGACAGGCTCAGTCAGGAAGATGATTTTTTTTTCTGAGTCTCTGAAATTAAGAATTAGTTTCCTAGGGAGTCATTGATATATCATGAAATAACAAGATTAGCTTGTAGCCTAGAAAATAAACTGACATCAGAGTTACCTGGCTGAGTGTTGCATTTAATTCCTCAAGCTAGGTGAAGCAACTTCTATTTACATAAATGAATACTTGGATTCTGTGGAAATTATGCTCAGGAGTCATAATCAGGAATCATTTCCGCAGCCTAACCCTCAAGCAGTTTCTGACAGTCTTGAATATATAGACCTCACATCCTTCTCACCCTCACACACACCTTTTCCTATTTGTCATCCCTCTCATTTTTCTGGTTACCTATTTAGCCTTTAAGGGTTATATGAGGTGGGGTAGGGCTAATCATTTCCCTGGTTTCTATTGCTGGTATTTTATCTTTATTTGCATTTTTTTTCCTACTTTCCCTATTAACTTTTTAAGTTTCTCTATGACAGTTTTTCTACTGTTATTCTCATAGACGAAGAGATAACAAATATGGAGAATAGTCACCAAGAAGAGGTGTTTTGATTTGGGAAATCACAGGGAAGATGAGCGGAGTCAAAGAATGATTGATATGTTCTTCCTAGGAATGGGTAGAGTTGATTTGTTTTCTGCTCCTTGAGCAAATGGTGGAGAGTGGCGTGGGAAAGTGTTTGGAATGCAACTTAGTGGGTCTGGAGGTATCTAGATATGGTAGTCTCTTACTAATTAAGAGGTCATGGATCCATGACAGGAGTTGGAAAATGGTTGAAGGCAGAGGGTAGAATAAGAAAGCATGACAGGAAGATCACAGGATCAGAGATTTACAGCTGTATGGGACCTCGGAGGTCTCTGAGTCTAATCTCCTTCTTTTACAGAGAAGGAAACTGAGGAACAGACAGATTAAGTGACTTGCCCATGGTCATTCAGCTAATAAGTGCTTAAGGTAGAATTTGAACCCACGGCTTCCTGATTCCGAGTCTAGCACTTCCATGTTTCAGACCAAATGAGATCCAGAAAGGGCAAGGCACTTTCCTAAGATCACATATTTGTGTTTACAAACACACACACACACCACACACACAACACACACACACACACACATTCTCTCTCTCTCCCTCACTAGCAAAAGAGTTAGAATTTAAGTTCAGGGCTTCTAACTTTAGTGCTCTTTCCACAATACCTTGGAATGTATACTCACTAATAATGGTCTGCCTGTTTTTGGAACAGTTTTGGCCAATCAACAATTTATCAACAAACCAAGAAACATTTACAAGGTACCTACTATATGGGGGGTACTATGCAAATTCCTGATCCTAAGATATGGATTAAAGGAAGGACTTTTTTTTTTAAAGGGTGTGGGGGTGAGGATGGTATAGCAGAACTCTTTCTCTGTGGGTGGACAGAAGCAGGGATGGACAAGGGGTGTTATCATATATTAAAAAAATAAAGATCTCCTTTATATACAAAAACATGAAAGCAGTTTGTAAGTGATGTATCATGGCATATTTTGAATGGGAGCTTCTGTACCTTTTTAAAAATATGAACTTCTTGATGGAAGGGACTGTTACTTTTTGTCTTTGTATCATCATTTCCTCCGGTTGTCCTGATGAATATCAGGCCACTGGATCAGATGGCTCTGGAAGAGAAAGTGAGGCTGGTGACCTTGCATAGCCCTCCCTCCCTCCCTCAAATAAAAGTCTACTGCATCATGTCATCATTTCCCTGATGTCATGCTCCTCTTCAAAAACAAAGGAAGACCACAACCTGTGAGTATACTGAGCTGCCTAAATGGAGAACCAGCTAGCTGGGTAATTCAGTTCATCCTCTCAACCTAGCCCTCTCCCTTTCCTGCTTCTCTCCAAAAAAGGTAAATTGTGATGAGCAGAAGTTGCCCAGCTAACTTGGGGTATATTAACTAGATTCTTCCCTTCCCTTCCCTTCCCTTCCCTTCCCTTCCCTTCCCTTCCCTTCCCTTCCCTTCCCTTCCCTTCCCTTCCCTTCCCTTCCCTTCCCTTCCCTTCCCTTCCCTTCCCTTCCCTTCCCTTCCCTTCCCTTCCCTTCCCTTCCCTTCCCTTCCCTTCCCTTCCCTTCCCTTCCCTTCCCTTCCCTTCCCTTCCCTTCCCTTCCCTTCCCTTCCCTTCCCTTCCCTTCCCTTCCCTTCCCTTCCCTTCCCTTTTACACTCACTGCACTCTGAAGCCCATGGATTGAACATCAATGGGTCCTTGCTCAGCCTCCACTCAGTGGCTGTTTTTGGATCCTCCTGGCTTAGTGAATGCCAATAGTAACAGTTTCTTTTCCAAACAACAACCCTGAGGCTCCTGCCCCTCCCAGTGTGATTTTTCTATTAAAGGGGTCATCCCTCTGACCACATTCCCTGAATGGGCATTACCTCACTTTAAGTGAGTACCAGAAAAGGCCTTAGCCTAAAAGGCCCACGTCTTGCATTGCCGTCTTGTCATCCTGATGAATATCTGGTCATTGGATCCAGATGGCTCAGGAGGAGAAAGTGAGGCTGGTGGCCTTGCACAGCCCTCCCTCCCTCAAAATGAAAGTAAAGTCACCATGTCCTTGATGTCATGGTCCTCTTTGAAAAGAAGGATGAACACAGCAACAACTGCTCACCCTGATTTCAACCTCTCCATTTTCTAATCCATCCTTCTTATAATGCTGAATCAATATTCCCAAAGCAGGAGTCTCACTATATCATTCCCTTAATAATCTTCCTGGTTCCCTGTTGTCTCTAGGGTAAAATACCAACTCCATTTGAAGCCCTCCATCACAATCTGGCCTGTATGGTCTGATTTATTTTGCATTATTCTCCTTCACATTCTACATCCCAGCCATAGTGATCTTCTAGCCATTCCCTAAATTCAACATTCCATTCCCACGGCTGTGCCTTTGTATAGACTCTCCATGGCCAGAATACATTGATTCCTCACCTCAGGCTGGTAGACTCCCAGGTGTCTTCCAGGCTCAGCTCAAGTGGTACCTGCCCTAAAATATTCATCAAACCAGGTTGTATTTACTTATCTGTGTGCATGTGATATACTCCCAGTAGAAAGTAGGATCTTTAAGGGAAGGAACTGTTCTGTTTGTTTGTTTTATCTTCATATCCCCAGAACCTATCACAATGAATTACACATTGTAGATTTTTATTATGTATTTCTTGAATTGAATTGAGTTGAGGCATCTATGGGTCAAACACTTTGGGGATAATGACATTTGCTGAGACAACCATCTTTTCCAAATAACAATGGATTTGGAGTCATAAAACATAGGTTCAAATGTTGACTGCTACTTATTATCTATGTGACAAGTCACTGGGTAAGTAACTTAATTTTTTTTATTCAGTTTCCTTATTTGTAAAATGAGGAGATGATTTCTAAGGTCTCTTCTAGCTCTAAATCTATGGTGTTGTGACTACTGGCATCAGAAAATCTGACCTTTGTCTACTACTAGCTCACTTCTGCTTTTTCTACAAATATGATATCTGCATAATTATAAGATTCAGGGGGATTAATAACCACATGCAAATTTAAATTTATTTTATAGCTAGAATTTATAATATGAGATTTCCTTTCTAAGAATGGGATTTTCTTTCTCCACCTCTGCCAATACTTGGAAACATTTTTCACACTGCTATGAAATTGTAAGTACAGGATGGTAGTCGATAAATGGGAAATGACATTGAAGTGAGAGGAAATAGAAAGGCTTACTTGCCCCTTTTTTGTAACCTGCCTCTCTTTTTCTAACTTTACCAGGTTGGGTTTTGTGGGAGAATGGGGAGAGGTGAGAAAGAGGGAAAATAGAAGAAAGGAGAGGAATAGGAGCAGACATATGGGTAAAGAACGAGAGGAACCAAGAAAATACTCTTTAATAGTTCCCATTCAAAATTGAAGAATGGAATGGAAGCTACCGAAAGAAAAATCAAAGTGTCCTCCCTTTGCTTCCCAGTTTACCTTATGAGCTTCATATTTCTGGAAAACTTCAATGAGCCTGCAATAGCATTGATGTGGGTCTTTTCTTCAACACTGTAAATCACAGTCCAACCATGGTTGGCCATCTCATGCAACTTGGTCTCTGTTCTCCCACAAATTCTCCACTATCGGTCTTCTTTATTTCTCTCAACATTATATATGTTCTGCCGTATAATTTGGACTATCCACTCATTAGCTATCATTCTTGCAACATAACTTGCCATCTCCAATAATATCTCATTCTGATGACACTCTTTATGCAACTTCTTTTATGAGATTAATTATTTATTGTGTGTTGCATTCTTCTCACATACACCATGTATCTTTCCATTGACCTTTGATCTCTCCTTAATTATGATTCTTGGGAGACCGTTTGCCTCTATGACCCATAATCATTCAGCATCCCTGCAAGAATATTATTATGAAAAAGATAGTCCGTTATTTTCAAGGCTAAGCATAGGGTCATTAAAATTGTACTTACCCAAAATAAATCCAGTCCATTTTTCTCCTCTTGTTCAACTCTGGGCCCACCTGATTATCCATTTATAGTATCTATCTATCTATCTATCTATCTATCTATCTATCTATCTATCTATCTATCTATCTAATCTCTCCACTCTAGGCATTTTCTCTGGCTGTCCCTCATGCCTGGAATGCTCTTCCTTCTCCACTCCAACTACTGATTGAATTGGTTTTTTAAAATCCTAATTTAATTCCACCTTCTACAGGAAGCCTCCCTCAATTCCTCTTAGTTCCAATGACTTTCCTCTGCAAATTATTTCCTATTTATTTTGTATATGGTTTGCTTTGTATATATTTGTTTGCATGTTATTTCCCCATTAGATTGTATGCTCTTTGACAACAGGAACTATCTTTTTGTATAACTCTATTTAGATTCCTAGCTTTTACCACAATCCTTGGCACACAGTAGGTACTTTATGTTTATGACTGATTGATTGATATAGAGACCATTCCAAGAGGTTAAGTGCACTTGTTAGTTGCAATCTGAACTAAGACTTTTGGAACAGCCTGTATGTATTGCCTGATCAATTTTATGGGTTGTCTATTTGAAACAATGCATATTATAGCCTAGATAATAGACAGTTTTCATCCACTTGATTTTTCCTGAGTAGAGTGTAAGGCCAAACTCTTTTGAGTAATTTTATGGATGTCCTTTAAGAGATTTTGCAGTGCAAGATAATCAATATTTGATAGTCTGTAATTTCATTCTTAAACAAGAAAACCTGGAGATTTCCACTATCTATAGGGAATCTTTTTGCATGTGGATCCTCCATTGGGTATCTTCTATGATGATGGGTACATGTCTCTCTGTTTTATTCAAGTAATAACCAAAAAACTATCCAGTAAAGTTATCTGATCTTACATCTCTTTCAGTGAAGCGTGTTAAATGATCAAGTCTTAGGTTTTCTGAAAGAGGGGAGGACAGCAAATATCTTGGACCTTGTTGGTGATTTTTAAAAAAGGCAGTCGAAAGATTATAAATAACTCTTGACCTACATGCCTACTTTCTCACCTCTACAAAACATTTGTGGCAAAAAACCCTTGAGAAAGATTTACAAAGGGAACAGGCAGGTTTAATTCACAACATAATAAGGTTATAGGATTTTTCAGGTGAAAGAGACCTTGGAAGTAATCTAGTCCAACTTCATTTTACAGATAAAAAAATTAAAATCCAGAGAAAATAAAAGACTTGTTCAAAGTCAGATAGTTAATTTTCAGAGGCAGGATTTGAACTTTGTTTCTCTAATTCCCAAACCAATGGTCTTTCCATTATAGTATTAGAACTAGGAGGACCTTAGAGGATGCCATTCCTCTCTTGTTAATCTCATTCAGTGTTCTGTTATCTCTTCTGTCTCCATTTTTCTTTATGTCCCATTAGATAAATTTTGTTATTTCTCTCCTCACACCTCTACCCTCCTTGGATTTGTGACAAACCAGATACAAAATGCTACCTGACTTTGAAAGATCTGGGAAATATTTCAGAAGGTAGAGGTGGGAGGGAAAGAACTAGAAAGGTAACTAAACCAGCCTGTCCTCATTCCCAACAAATCATTTCCTTTTCTGTTAACTCCTTTACTACTTCCAGACACAAGAGACAACTTTTTCTCTGGAGCAGCAAAGCAGAGTTCATGAAGCTATTCCTTAGCAGACAATTTGTAGAGGGTATAAAATCCTACTCTACTTGTAAGTTTAGTTTGGTTTTCCTATTAAAATACATCACCTAAAATCTCTCTTCCAATAAAGTGCCTCCTCTGTATATATGAAAATCATAATAGTTTTTATAAGAGTGAGAGTTTTATTCTATATCACACAATGGAAGATTCAAGATAGAGAATTTGTCCCCAATGTCCTCTTTCAAGGGGTAGCTTGTAGATATTGGTCATGGTAACTTGGCTACCCACAGTAAAACATGTGATTACTAATAATTGCTATCATCATTATTGTTATTGATATTATGAATGGTGTGTTACTCAGGGAACTGCCAGAGGGAATTAGCCAAGAGGAGAATCGATGATTTCCAACATTTACAATTAGCCTTTATCTGTGACCCATTCATAATGACTTCTATGGATCCAGAAGGGATAGTTGGTGGGCACTCTATTATAAACTTCTATCCTATTTATTTATTTTTATCTAAATTACATTTCACTTTGTCTTTGTGATTTTTTATGCCACCCTTTGAGGTCATTTCAACACTTTTTCTGTCTTTGGGATTTTCACTGGGCATGGATTTAGTGAACATGCTAACTATGAAGGTGAGCCTTTGCTTATGGGAGCTAAGAGAAGGAGCCACAGGCTGAGGAAAAGTTAGTATGGGCTCATTAGTGTTTTACATTAGCTTGTAAGACTGATGGGAATTTTTCAGCCTTTTTGATTCACTGATACAATTATTAATCATTTTATTCATTCCAATTGACTAAGAAGAGGAAGGAGATGGGCAGCTAGAGCCAAGCTACATTTTGTTTTTTGGATATTGCTTTAGTTGCTGACTAAGCTTTGATGTTTGGGTTTCCGTATTTGCTGTCACTTCTTTGATGTCATACATAATTTCCCCTCATAACCTTATATCCTCATAACTTTGCTTCCCTGGGGCAAACAGAGATGTTGTGTTCCTGGTTGACTGATGAAACACTCAGGTTTGCCTGACCCACCCTCAGAAGACTGCACCACCCAGGGCACTATGAAAATGAACTTGCCACTTACTATGGACCAAACGTCTTCAGTGCTGGGCTGAGTTGAAGACTGAACTTGCAATACACCATGGAATCCAAAAGATCAGACTGCAAAGAGCCTGCTGTGGATCTCCTAGGAGTAAGTTTTCAGTTAGAATGCTATTTTAATTTTGTGAAGAATTTGAAATGAAAAGTTTAGGCATTAAAAATAAATCCTCTTCATTATGGGTTTAGGTTTTTTTTTTTAATTACAAAGCTTAGCCATGGATATAAGAAGTCAGGATTGGACTATCAAAGGGTAATCATTCATAGGTGCCTTTTCATTTTATTTTTGTGAGAGCTTCTTTGGTGAGGTCTCACAGCAAGTTTACCGTACTGAATTAAAGGAAAACATTTACTTCTTAGACTTCCTCCTTAGTATGTGATTTCTCAGCAGGTGACCAGGAGAAGGGGATGGGATTTAGCATTTTGGAGAAGTTCAAGAAGGATTAACCAATACAGAAATGAATCATTGCTTTTGGGCTTTTCTCTAATCATAGACTATCTTATTTTTTAATGTATTTAGCTGGCTCTTAGGGTAAATTACCCCTGTTGCTTTTATTAAGAAGGAGAGAACTTTCAATGGAGAATGCTGCCATATATATTCCTGAAAACACATATTAAAGCAAGGGGCATATTAGGTGCATTAGACCAAGAATTAAGCTCAATATAAAAGTTTTATATATAATACATGCCCTTCTGAAAAGCGTTCTGTGGAGGACTTGACTAGCATGAATATCAGTAGGAGGTATATTTCTTTATGTTCTGAATTTGCAGTTGTTTTTGTGTATCAAATTGTTTTCAGTCCCAAAGGGTTTTTTGGTTAATTTCATCTTTTCAGACTGAACCTTTTATATTGAAGGCAGAAAGACTCTAACATAATAATGATGATGATGATGATGATGATGATGATGATGATAATCCTCTATATTTATGTAGTGATGAACTCTGAGGGGTTCTGAAAGTACTTGTAAAGTTGGTCTTATTAAATTTCAGATCATTTTGGTGATCTGAAGTAGAACTTCTCCCTTTGAGGTGTCATACTTATTGCTATAAAGTATATAGCTATAGATATAATTATAGCGATGGCTATTCATATAGGTATACATAGGTATGTATAGGTATAGGCATAGGCAAAGGCAAAGACATAGGCATGCATGGGTATAGGTATAGGTTTAGGGACAGGCACAGACATAGGTATAGATACTGATTTTTTTTTTCCAGACTCTCAATTTCTTTGGTATATGGTAATCCCAAAGGAGACATTGTCCAATAAAATGGGGATTAACACCTTCTCTGCAATTAAAAGTCTTGGATTATTTCCTAGGGGAAACTAAGTGACTTATCCAGTGCAAAAATAATGGCATTTATTAGAGGAAGTGTTTGAATTCAGATCTTCCTGCCTGGACTTGTGATTTCTTTGATGTGGAGAACTCCCAGATAAGGAAATTCCCTTTGCTAATGTAGGTTGGCATCTTCTCTGCAATTTAAAGTAATAAAGAGTTGACTAGTTTACTGAGTAACTTCTCCCTAACTCACTCAGCTAGTAATAAGTCCCAGGTGGGTGTTGAAGCCAGGTAAATCACTCCAGTTATCTTTGACGAGAAACCTTCAAGTTTATGTTCAAGTGGGGTCCCAAAGAGTTAGACATGGCTGAAAGGTGACTGAATGACTGAACTAAACTTGAGGTCAGCTCTCTAATTGTTACTCCATTTGGTGTAGAGGCATTCCAAGTAAAGAAATGCCTTCTACTGATGTGTGTTTGTCCTTCGTTGCTGAAGAAGACCACGCCATCAGAGAAATGGTGACATAACTTGCACTTGACTTTGTTTTTTTGAGGGAGGGAAGGTTGTGCAGGTCACCAGCCTCACTTCTCCTCCAGAGCCATCTCAATCCAGTGACCAGATATTCATCAAGATCACTGGAGATGACCCAAGATGAGGCAATTGGGGTTAAGTGACTTGCCCAAGGTCACACAGCTAGTGAGTGTCAAGTGTCTGAGGTGAAATTTGAACTCAAGTGCTCCTGACTCCTGCACTGGTGCTCTATCCACTGTACCACCTAGCTGCCCCTCTACTGATGTAGAGTGGCAACTATCCCACAAGTTAGAGATCTGATGATTGCAGAAACAAATTAAGTAATCTATTCAGGTGCACAGGATTATAGGATCATGGATTTCAACCTGGAAGGGACCTCAAGACCATTTATTTAATCCAACTTCATCATTTGATAGAGGACAGACTGAAGGCCAGAGAAGTTGGGACATCTCAAAGGTCACACAGTTAGTGGAAGAAGTGTGTTCTGGAGTGTTAGAAGCAGGTTAAAATGACTTCCTAACTGTGAGGTTGGCCCTCAATCCACTAAGCCATGTTGCCTGTCACACACACACACACACACACACACACACACACACACACACCCCATACCTAGGCAATGTGAGCAAGGGGATACTAACATAGACACTTATGAAATTGCAAAGGCACTGCTAGCCTCTGATCCAGTTCAACAAACCCTCTGCCAGAATTCTGGCTCTTTAAAGTTTGTAATTGCTTTTCTTGGTTTCTGGCTTCCTTCTTTCCAAATGTGCTTGCAGGAAATGGAATTTAAGATGGGTCTAGTGTGATGTGATTAGATGTCTCCATTAGCCCTCTTTCTCTTCCCTGATTTTTTTCCTTTCTCTTTGACAGAGTGGGGTCAGAGATGGCATCACATAGGCATAGGATAGAGCATCCAATTTTGGCAAAGGCCAGGCTTGGTGGAGAGGTTGTTATTATCCCCATTTTGTAGTTTAGGAAGCCAAGATTTCTGAGTGCCAATGAATTATCCAGGGTTATACTGTCAGAAGCAATGGCAAGAGAAGCTCCAGTTATTATACTGTGCCATAAAAAGCAAGTAAAACAGACTCATACTTTCATGTCATGGGGTTGAAGTGTGTTATGGGATTTTATTTTATAGCAACTTAAATCCAGTATATAAATCTCTCTCAGACCAGTGAGACATTTCTGCTCTTACGTAGGCTGGGTTCACTTAAGGCAAGCATTTCTAAATTATAGTATGTTGCTTGGGTCAAATTTTCTTTTCTCTCCTTTATACCCTTAAGATTCATAGAGTCACCAAATTTTCTCTCTGAAAGGGCCCTTAAAGAACATCCAAGCTAACTTTTCTATTTTACAGAGTTACTGAAGAGTTAAGTGACCTGGCCAGGGTCTCACAACTGATCGGTAGTTACTAGCAAACCAGATAAGAGTGTTAAAGACTAGGTAACAGAGGTGCGGAAGAATCTGTTCACTAATGACCAATTTATAGACTGTTGTCTGTACAATTTTTCCTCAATACAAATGTTTTCCTTATTGTTCTTGATAGAAGAGAGGAAATAGAAATCACAAACACAAGGGTGGGGTGGCTTTAACACTCAACACTCATTAGGTACCTATTACACCCAAGTATTGTGCTAAATGCTGAGAGTCCCAAGCCAAAAAACAAAACAAAACAAAAAAACCAAACAACCAAACCAAACCACCACCACCACCACCAACGAAAAGTGCCTAACTTCCAGAAGCTTCTGTTCTGATCCTGTCTATGTCCCAAAGAATCTCCGAATCTGAGAGACAGAAGAGACAGACCAAAGTGAATCACACTTCAGTATAATTGTCCATCAGCAGTAGAAGATCGTCTATTCCATCATTCCCTCTCATCATTCTTTCCTCTGGGTATATTTACACGTTCAGCTCCTTCTACTGGTTCCCCAACTTCTCCATTTCTGTTGAGACATTCCTCTAGTCACGCAGCTTCGCAGCTTGGAGTGAGTCTGGACATCTTGTCCTCCTTCAGTCCGTACATCAATCAGTTGTCATGAAGTCTTGCTGGTTTCATCTCCACATCAACCCTTCTCTCTACTCACACAGTCATTATTCTCCTTCAATGTCTCATGAGCTTTTTCCAAGGACGATTACAATTGGCACCTAGTAGGTCTTTCTATTTCAAACCTTTTCCCTTTCCCTTTAAACAGCTGTCAATGGGATATTCCTAAGGTACAGGTTTGATCATACCACCCTCCCTGCTCAAAATGCTGTCTATCGCCTTCTGGGAGTTTCCTCTGTTGAACACTTAAAGTCTTTCAAAATAGATCTCCAACTTACTTTTCTGGAATTATTGTCTATTAGTCTCTCCCACAAGCTCTGCTCTCCAAGCAAGGTGGTTTTCCTCTATGTGACATTCCAGTTCCTGTCTCTACCTCTTTGCCTTGTCTATCCCTATTGCCTGGAATATACTTCTGCCTTATAGAAACCCTAATGTACTTCAAAACTCAGTTTAGGTGCCACGAAGTCTATTGGATCCTGTATTACTGGTATCTCCCCTTAAGAAATTAAATTTATTTGCATATATTTCATGTTTTGACTTATGACCATACTTCCTCCCTGAAGGCAGAGACTGTTTTTCTGTTTTGGTGTTCCCAGGATCTAACAGTATGTGGTGCGCAGAAAGGCACATAGTATATGATGTTGCTGGTTTATTCCTTGCCAAGCCTTTGGTTTCCAATTGTATGGCTCACACATGATTTAACTATAACTTGGAGAAAAAGATAGCTCTATTCTTAGAGGAAATGAGTTCTCTATTATAATTTCATAACCTCCTTTGTAAAATCATGTTGATTGTTCCCCTCAAATTGTAAAGAAGGTCAAAAAAAGGAGGGAAAACTGAGCAAGAAGGTAATTCAGCCTTTTGAATTTTGAAATTCAAAAGCAAGATGATGAATTCCTGGAAAACCCAATGGGAAAATAGCATCAACTACTACTTTTTATTTTGGAATGCTGCCCTTGTACTCCCTTAACTGGTGTTCCACATGGAGCCCGACTTGGAAACTTCTTTGTGTGTTCAAAAGGTAATAAATCAACCACACAGGTCAGTACAAGCTATAAGCCAGTCAGTCATCAGACGATAAACACCAGCAGCTGCTATGTGCCATGTACTGTGTTAAGTACTGAGGAAGACAAGAAAAGCACACACATACAGTTCAGTGGGGGAGATAACTTGAAAACAACTGGGTCAAAACAAACTATGTACAAGAGAAATTGGAAATAACCCATAGAGGGAAGGTGCTGACATTAAGGGGGATCAGAGGGGCTTTATATGGTGCTTGAAGGATACCAGATAAACTAGAAGGCAGAGACGAAGAAAGCAGAGGAGATAGCCAATAACCATTCCTGACAAGGAAGCCCTTGTCACTGAATCACAGACTACATGAGGGAAAAGTGCAAAAAGGAAAGAAGAGCACTTTGAGAGCTGAATAAAGAATAGATCTGAGACTGGAGGCAGGGAGACCGGCTAGCTAGTCATTGTAATAGTCTAGGCAGGAGATGATGAGGCCATGCATTGGAGTAGCGGTAGTAACGAGGTTGCATATAAAGGATAAATTATAAATGTAAAATCAATAGAACTTGGCAACAGATTGGATATGGAGAGTGAGATAATGAAGAGTCAAAGATGGCGCCTAGGCTGGTAACCTGCGTGACTGGGTGGACATTAATTGAGAAGTCAGGAAGGGGGCAAGATTTTGGGAGAAAGATGTTAAGTTCAGTTTTGGACATATTGCATTTAAGATGTCCATGGGACATCCAGCATTACTAAGGATTAGTGAATATATGGAAAAAGAAGGGGGAAGTCTTTATGAAGAATGTTCTTTATTAAGAATGAATAGTGCTAATTTCCTCTTTCGACAGCGTCACTAGAATGGAAGACCAGGGCCATTTTTGACAAAGTCTCTCAAGCCATTCTATTGTAGAAGATGGAGGGATATTGCTTAGCATGTTAGGTCTATGCTGATCCCAAATGCAAATTCAAGATCTGAATTGATGAGGTTAAAAGCAAAACAAAACAAAACCCCCCAAACCTTTTACTAAATACAAACACTGAGCAAGGAAGCACATTGACACATGCAGTTTTTCAGGTTCCTGCACATGGGGATGCACTCAAGTTGATAACAATAGCCTATATGGGAATAAACAGTTTGTCAAGTCTTAAAAGCTACACCTCCTCATCAATACTGGCTTATAGAGAATTTACCAAAAAGCTGGCCTTAATGCCTTTAGCCTGGCTTCCTTTGCTTCCAGGTCTCTGTGATGAAGGGCTATGTATGCACTTTAAATCATTAATGACTTTCTGACTAGTCAGCCCCTTAGGGTCCAAAGCCTAGGCAGGGATAAATAATGCCTAAGACAGCTGGACAATTAGGTAGATTCAAAACTGGTTGAATGATTGGACCCCAAGAACAATTATTGGTGGGCAATGTCAGCTTGGCAGGGGGTGTCCAGTAAAGTTCTCCAGGGATCTGTGCTTGACTCTGTACTTATTCACAGTTTTTGATCAGTTTGAATAAAGGAATAGATACACATGCTTATCAAACTTACAGATGACACAGATCTGGGAGGGATGGCTAATCTATGGATAAGAGAATCAGGAATTAATAGGAATCAGAGTTGGAAAGAATCTTAGGGGTCATCTAGTCCAACCCTCTCATTTTATAGATGTGGCACTTGAGGACTGTAAAGGTGAAGTCACTTAACCCAGGTCACACAGGCAGATTAGACCCCAGATTCTCTGATTCCAAATCTAGCAGGTTTGTTTTTTTTTTAAGCAAGACAATTGGGATTTAATGACTTGACCAGCGTCACAGAGCTAGAGTCAAATGTCTAAGGTTGGATTTGAACTCAGGTCCTCTTGACCATACCACCTAGCTGCCCCCAAATTTAGCACTTTTACCACTGTACTAAGTTGCCTCTAGATCTTGACATTCTAAAATGTTGGGCTAAACTGGATAAATTCAGTTCAATAGGGACGAATATGAAGACATGGAATCACAGAATTATAGGACTTAAAAATTGAAAAGCCAACTTTTAGTCCAATACATATATGAAGGGAACCTAACTCTACAATACCTGGCTGTGGTCAGCTAACCTCTTCTTGATGATATCTAAGCAAAGAGAATTCTTCACCCTTGCCTTACAGAGGCAAATTATTCCCCATCAGGATAGCTCAATTTGCATGTAGCTAGCTCTCTTAAAGATTTTTTACAGAATAGTAGGCATGTAAGTGTGTAGTTATTGAGGTTCTCTCACTCACAATTTTTGCAGAATCAACAAAGTTACATATTTTTCATGCTTTTGGTATTTCTTTTTTTTCAAAAACTTGTATATTCATCTCTCAAAGCCCTCACAACTATATTGTCTACAATGGTGAACATATCTGACTATGTATCTCCATATGTACCTTGATAGATACATATCTACCTATAGATAGAGATAGATAGAGGTATCTTTATAATTAGAGATAGATGAACAGATAAACAAATGGATGGATGGATAGATGGATGGACTGATAAACAGACAGCTAGACACACACAGACAGACAGATAGATAGATAGATAGATATACTTGATCCACTCTGGCTGCTTTTCTGATCTTTATTCTCTTTTGTGCCATTTCTGCATCATCTATAAGAACATGAAGAACTGTGCTTTTGGGTCCAAATATGGTGGTTCCTTTATCTTTAAGGGAGAAAAGAATCTGTTAAAAACATTTTGGGGGGGGCAAATCTTTCCCATTTTTTTTGTTTGTAATTTTTCTTTCCATTTCCATCCTTGTAAATCTTGCAACTTAAATAGAAGGCAGCCGTAAGGGGAACTGTGGAGACTGGGAAAGGCTTTTTGGAAGAATTAATATTGTAATCCTATACTGCCTTTGTTAGCTATCTCTCTGTTAAACAAGAAAGTTATTTGCTGACTAAGATGCTTCCTGGGCTCTTTTGGTTCATTGGTTAATTAGACTTCTGAATGAAATGATTATGGTTGGTGTCCATATCGGTTCTGTTGTCTATTTTCCATTTTTGGTTTTCAAGTACTTATTTAAATAGCTCAGGGTATAGTTTTAACTGCACATCACATGTTCTCTTCTCATAATTATTCTATGTTGTGTGTAAGAGTTTTCTTTTTCAGAAGTTCTCATTGTAATTTTGATGAGTCCATGGTCTATGGTTACCTAAACAGTTGACCTGAGTGGAACTCCTTCATCAGTAAGAGAACTTTCTTTTTGCCTGTTAAAATAAAACCTGTTCCATTCTTATGGGGTCATTTGTTGTTTTCCATATTCAGTACCTACCAGTTCCATTTTAAATGAAACTATTCATGATAAGCTTGAATTTTCTATCAGATTTCTATGTCTATGGTCCTTCTCATTTCTTTTTCTTGAAAGAAATTGATTTCTTCCTGTCTTCATCTTTTCTCACTTTTACACTGATGTCACCAAAACTCAGAGTGCATGGTGATTTGTTTTTGAAGTTCTCATTTGAGTTACTTATAGAATTTGTCTTCAACCTAAGCAACTGACATTGGCACACAAGCTGTTGTCATTTTATGGTAGTCTTTTTCAGTCCTTTAGTCAACAAATACCTATTGTGTGCCTACTTTGGGCACTCAGGATACAAAAAAAGGCAAAAAGAGAGAACAAGCAAAGGAACCAGTCCCTGCACTCAGGGACCCTACAGACAATGGAAAGACAACATGTGACCAAACAACATGCAAACAAACTATAGAGAGGGTTAATTGAAAATAATCGATAAAGGTAAGGCACCCAAATTGAGGGGAGTCAGAAAAGGTTTCCTGCAGAAAGTGAGATTTTAGTGAAGCTAGGAGAGAGAGCTGAAGAGGGAGAGAATTCCAGACATAGGAGACCGTCAGTGAAAATGCCCATAATTTGGAGATGGAATTTCTTATTCAAAGAACAGTTAATACTTATTAACATTGCAACATGTGATAACCAAAAATCATATGACAAGAAGTTTCTGGGCATATGATCAAACCCATTCCACTAGCTCTCTTCTTAGGCACTCTTTGTGAGCCGTCCTTTCATTTAGCTACAAGCTCCTTCTTTCTTTTTGTTTTATTTACAGTAGGAATGCTGATATGAATATGATTCAGCTTCTTCTAAAATATGTCTGTTCAATGATCTTTAGACAACTGTACTCATCATAAGTCATTTGTTTTCAAGAGGCTGATGATGTCTGAACTTGACAACGACTGAGATGTTAGGAGTGGGTTGTCAGTGTGCCACTGGAGCTCAAGGTTCAGAATTACTGCCAGAGCTGTATGGATATGCTACGGCCATCTCTGTGAGGCATGACAGGTACCCAGGGAATAGAGGTGCACCTAGAGAATCAAAATGTTCTCTGGGATATCACTTTGGCTCTCCAGATCCTCTTAAAGAACTTTGGTTACCATGCACTGCTAAAGGAAAGGCATAGCAATGTGCTTATCCTGGGGAGCAGCAGTGGCCATGATGAGATACCTGAGGTAGGAGCAAAAACCTCTGCTAGGCTTCCTGTGTTTGCTGAGTGACACTTCATCAAGGGACAATTTACAGCAGGGACTTTAAAACTGTTTTTTTTTTAGTTTACTTTGTCAGTCTGGTGGAACCTATAGACCTGTTCTCAGAATTGTGTTTTTAAATGCATAAATTGAAATACATAGGATTTCAAAGAAAATCACTTTTGTTGAAATATTGTTGCCAGAATATTAAAACAAAGATCCACAAAATATTAAAAAAAAACCCTGAAATCTATTGGAATCTCCATGAATCCTAAGTTAAGAATGCTTGATGTACAAAGCACACTGTTTGCTCTCTCCCCTCCCTCCGCCCCCGGTATATTTTATCTTATGGTTTCTCACACTGGTTCTCATTCTTCTTTACAACATGGCTAATGTGAAAATATGTTTAATATGACAGTATATGTAGAATCTATACCAGATAGCGCACTATTTTGGGGTGGGGGAGGGGAGGCAAAGAAAATTTGGAACTCAAAATCTTATGGAAATGAATGCTGAAAACTAAAAATAAATATTTTTTTTTTAAAAAAAAAGGAAAAAGAAGTAATAAAAGACAAGCCCATCAAAAAAAAAAAAAGAACACCTGATCTATAGCATCAGTTTTCAAACTTTTTGGTCTTAGGACCTTTTCGTATTCTTTAAAATTATTCAAGATCTCCTTCCCCACAGAAAGCTTTGGTTTATGGGGGCTATATTTATAAATACTTACCACAATAGAAACGAGAACAATTATTTTGAAAATAGTTATGACCCTACAGACCCTCTGAAAAGATCTTGTGGGAGATCCTAGGGAGATCCTGGACCAAACCTTGAGAGCTGATGATCTATATAGTATAGGAAGGGAAGAGAAAATGTCAGGCACTATGCTAAGTGTGTTTTTTTTAAAAAAACACACCCAAATATTATCTCACTTGATGCTCAAACCTGAGAGGTAGGTGCTATTATTATTTCCATTTTACAATTAAAGAAACCAAAGTTAAGTGATTTGCCCAGGGTCAATTTGGTCCTTTTTTAGTCATGTTTGACTTTTCGTGACCTCATTTGAGGTTTTCTTGGCAAAGATTCTGCAGTGGTTTACCATTTTCTTCTCCAGAACATTTGACAGATGGGGACACTGAGGCAAGCAGGGTTAAGTGACATGCCCAGGGTCACACAGCTAGTAAGTGTCTGAGGTCAAATATGAACTCAAATCTTCCTGATTTGAGGCTCTATGCACTGCATCACCTCCTGCTTCTATGGCACAGGGTCCTGCCACACCTCTATATACATCAGTAAGGAAACATGACCCCAAACTGTGCCGGCTGTGGAAATTACTTTAACCCAAAAATCTTAACATTTGGAGTAACAATAGTCAAATTGAAGTTTCTTGATGGCCTAAAATCTTTGTTATTCTTGGTACCCCCTACTCTTACAGGCAGGTGGGTGGCACTATGGATAGAGAACTGGGTCTAGAATCAGTTAGAACTGAGTTCAAACCTGACCTCAGACACTTACTAGGTATAACTGTAAATGGAGATAATGGTAAAACCTACATTGCAGGGTTATCTCAAATGAGATAAAAATTATAAAGCACATGGCCCAGTGCCTGGCACACAGTAAATGTTTAATCAATGCTTGCTTCTTTCCTACCACTTTAAATTATCTCCTATGTATTTATACATCTCCTATGTATTTATACATATACATAAATAGTCATGTACATACAGACAGTCTCCTCTGATAGAATGTAAGTTTCTTGAAGGCAGAGACTTCCATTATTGTCCTTATTTGCCTTTTAACTGATACAGTAAGTGGTATATAATAAATGTTTATGGATTGATTCAAATATGGTTTGAAGTAGATGGACTTGGAGGTCCTTTTCAACTTTGGAATTCTGTAATTCTCCGGAGATTGTTGGGTTTCCAAAAGAATATTCCCAATGGTGTAAGATACCAGAACAACAGCCACTCTCTATGGAAGGAATACAGATGAGAGGTTTTCTTTTCTATACTCTGTAAGAGATGGAGACTTTTTTCCAGAAGGCTTATGTGGACTGGGGCTCTAAGCTCACATTGGTTGGGGAACTAAGATGAATCATTTTTAAAAGAAGGAAAAAAAAGAGAGAAATTTCTATACTTAACATCACCAGGTATTCATCAGCAAGCATTTATTAATCACTTACTGTATCCCAGGCATTAGAAATGGGAAGACAAAAAATCAAACGGTCCCTACTCTCATTGAACTTCTATTTGTGCGTATTGCATTTCTCTAATATGTCATCAATGAATATTTTGAAATGCCCTATGATTATTGTTCTTTTAAACAGATTTTGGTTTGTATTGCTTTTTGTCAAGAAAATATGTTTATTTTTTGCTAATATTTTTAGTGTGAGAATTTTTCCCAAATTAGCTATACTACAAGGACTCTGGACTAATTAGATCAGAAATTGAAGTAATAAAAAAAATGAGCTTCTTGATGTAAACAAACAGTAAGACAGACTGTGGAAAATGGATTTTTAAATTAAAGCTATTTTTCTGCATTTCTATTTCCATAAGAACGTCCAGACACTTTTAATAGAACAATGTTTTGGGGTTTTCAGTACACAAAATGGATTATAGCTGAAAGCTGACACAATGTTCTTTAGAGCAAAATTGGGATTATTCAGGGTTTGATTGAATGTCTTGTAATGTGAAATGCCCCTAAGGCTTTCAAAAGTCTCTCTCACAGTCAACAGAATAGATAACCAGAAAGAAATGACTTTATTGGAAGAACCTTTAAATTAAAAGTGAGGAGAAATGGAACCAAACGGTCTGAGTTTCCTCCCCTGACTCCACAGTGTGTCACATCTGGAGCTATTAAAAGGAAAGAACCCTACATCCATTGTTCTCAAACACTATGTTGACACATTCTCCTGCCCCCTCCTCACTATGTATCAAAGACCATAGAATGATCTTTGCTATAACTTCACTATGACTCGAAATCTGAGAGGCTACCAAATTCAACCCTTTCATTTTACAATTAGAAACTGAGGTTCACAAGGAGTAAAATCACTTGTCCAGGATTATATGGCTAGAAAGGACTAAATTTAGGTTTTCCTGTTTCCAAGTCTAGCCTTCTATCCACTACACCACAATCAGTCAGCAAATCAAAAAGTAGTTATTTATTTAGTGACTGCTTTGGGCCAAGACAATTCAGATACAGAGTCACAAATGAAATGATCCCTGCCTTGAAGAGGTTGTATTTGGGTAATGGAAATACACATAAGAATTTGAAAAAAAAATACATATGTTAATTGTAGAATTGGGGGCAAAGCCCTAGTCTCTAGAGGGGAATCTTGGAAGAAAGTAGCTCTTGAAATGAGTTTTTAAGGAAAGTGTTCTTCTAATTGGGTGAGGGAAGGAGGACTGCATCTGATCATTTATGATAGTCTGACTTCCTTCTTAAAGGTCAGAGACTTATGCTTATCCTTTGTCGACTTTTGAGTACTAGCAGCCCAATATGAAAAAACACAAATGGTATCTATTATTGCCATGGAGATTGATCTCATCTGAGTTGTTAGACAGGAAATATCCTAAGATTTCTCCAGGGAAAAAGTAGAAGCAAAACCGGGAATACATATGCTCTGTCTTCCAGAAACCCATTGCTGGAAGCTCTTAGGATTCACAAGGAGCAATTCCTCCAGCAACAGATATTTATTAAGCACCCATTGTGTGTGGAGCCCTGGATGGGGCTTTGGGAAAGATGCAGAATTTTGATAAGATGGAGTCTACAAGATAACAGAAAGAAAACACCAACCCAGAGAGGTGTAATGAAAGATATCACATGCTAGATACATTAGAGAGTCATAGAACCCAAGTGTTATGTGAGTATTACATGAGGTCTGGGGAAAAAGGTCTTTATCTTCATAGAGAATCAATCACTCAACTAGAATTTATAAAGTGACCATGATGTATATCTACACTGTGCTAAGTGCTAGGTGTATAAGACAAACAGAACAGAACAAAACAAAACAAAACAAGACAAGACAGTCTCAGTCCATTCTACTGGGGGTGGGGCAGAGATTACAACACAGCATCACCAGATCATGCATCTGGAGCTGGAATGGGGTTCAGAAGACATCTAGGTCCAAGCCCACCAACTTTACAGATTGGAAAGGAAGACTCAGAGAGGATTTGGACTAAGGTTCCATGGTAATGTCAGTGTTCTCTGGCTCCAGATTCAGGCTTCTTTTTGTTTTATTATGTTGCCTCCTTCACAGATGCATATATATTCATATACATACATATATATATGCAATGCATATATGGTTTTAAGGAGTGTGGGGGCACTGAATAATCAGGATAGTCAGGAAAAAGGTGACACGAGTTGAGGGAGCAAGGGGTTCCATGAAATAGAACTGAGAAGGAAGAGCACTCCAGGTATGGGAAGCTATCTAGGCAAAAGCCAGGAAATGGGTGATGGGATGTCATGAACAAAGAGGATATAGCAAAAAATAAATAAAGAAAGAAATAGTGCAGAGTCTGTTTTGGCTAAACTTTACAGTGTGTGAAAAATGTCAGTGTGTAATCATCCTGGAAGGGTAAGATAGAATCATATTGGAAAAAAGCTTTAAGCACTCCATAGAAGAGTTTGAATTTCCTGTGGTTTTGCAAGAAAGCCTAGGAGTAAGAGAGAGAACAAAAATGTCAAGTTTTTCTGTCGGATTCTCTTTGTCCTTCCTGTGAATCAACTGCAAGAGTCTCAGGATCTCTTATTCATATGCAATAGAAAAAAGTTTCATTGAACCTCAGTGGAATTCTCAGTATCCTGTGTTGTTAACCTTCTTTAATTTGTCTTTTATAAATAAAATATGGTACACATTGTTCTTGGGTCCAAAGTGTTTCCCATAATCTCACTTCCATGTAGCTGAATTAAAATGAGTGGCAGCTGGAAATGGGAAAGAGGAAGAACTGAAGGAATTGGAACGAATCCTCATTGTTGGAGCTATGTCTTCATGGATTTGCCACTACACAATTAGGGAGAGGGTATATATAGGCTTCTTCCCCAATAACCATTCATGAAGGTCAACATAGGTGGTCCAGGGACCTGTGTCAAGATGTCAGTGGTTCTGTCTCTATTTTCTTATATCTCCCTCCAAGGCAGGAATATTTCACTTACTTTATTTGTCAATAATTTGAGGGAGAAACATGTTAAGAGGGATGAGAAAGGGATCTCAAAGGCAGTATGATTTGGAAATAGCTATAGAGTAATGTAGCAGCCTCTCCTTTCAAAGCCAGGATACTGGGGGTAGAGTTCCAGGTTGTAGTTGGAGGAGGATGAAGCAGATAAAGATAAATCTGATGGTCCTGTGAGGTAGGTGATATTAAGTAAATTCAACAAGCATTTATTAGGTGCCTACCATATTCCAGACATTGTACTCAATGTTGGGATACAAAGAAAGGCAAAAACAGTGCATATGCCATCAAGTAGCTCACCATCTAGTGGATGGTCATAGCCTAATTGTTCCCATTTCACTGGTGATAACCTAATTATCCCCATTTCACTTCCTCTAACTCAGAAATAGGAAATGATTTTTTTTCGGGATCATTCAGGTAGTAAGTATCTGAGGTAGGATTTGAACTCAGAATTCCCTGATTCCAAATTCCTGTATTTCAGGTTATCTCTTGTATGGGAAGTACAAACCATTTCAAACAGTAGATAGAGAAATCCCTCATGTATTGTTGGGGAATCCATCCTATAATTATTCCTCTACCATCTCTATTTTTCACTTGAGGCTGATTTAAAATCACTTTTCATCCCCTGACAATATACCTTTTTAGTGACAAGAGAAAACTAGTCCAGGATTGTGCTGTGAGACAGGGTGATGAACCTAGTTCATGATGAGCACTTCGCTGTGGATTTT
>JAJHZJ010000213.1:8126445-8131445 GCA_023548195.1 Bettongia penicillata ogilbyi
TCAGGACACTCGGCTTCTCATCTACATTCTATCTCTGTCTTGTATAACAATAATGTTGGATCCTAAATTCCTTTTTTTTTTTTGGTAAAAATGTGATCTCAATGGTGACCATTTAGAGTTAGAAGAAGGATTAGGGGTCATCCGGTCAGTGAGGCCAAACTCACTGAGGTACATAGAGATCTCTGTGAGGCTGCGTAGTAACTTAGTTCTAAAATGTAATGTTATCTATGTTTTATTGGAATTTTTTTTATTTTGTTGAATACTTCCCAATTCTATTTTAATCGGGTTCAGCCTGCACACTGGCCACATGTCTGACCTCTGCAATTAGTCCAGCTGCTATGTTGGGTCCCTGTCTCAGGTTCCTGAGATGATTCAGCCGGGGAATGAAGATATGAGCAAACAGAAAAGTATACCCTACGAATAGATGGTATTGACACAAATCAGATGGTTTTAAAATCTCCAGTTTCCTTCCAGTTCTACTTCCTACAGGCTGTCTACACTGTCTTCCCCAGCTGCTAAGGCAGGCCCTTTTCCATGCTATACATTTTTTATGTGAATTTTTAGTTATTTATCTATGCACATGTTGATTCCTCCTCCTCAATTCCCAATAGAACGTAAGTTACAAAGGTGGCGATTTTGTATTTCATGGAGTGTTAGATTTGGAGTCTGGAAGACTCGTGTTCCAATCCTACTTTCAAACATGTGCTAGCTATGTGACTGCAAATCACTTAACTTCTGCCTGCCTTAGCTTCCTCATCTGGAAAAGTGAGTTGGTTGGACTCTTATGACTCTTAAGTCCCTTCTGGATCTAAATCCATGATCTTATGTGTTTACTTATACATGTACATTTTGTTTTGTGATAGAAACTCTTCAAGAATTCCTCAAGGGTCTATTTAATAGCTAACGGTATTTCTATGCTGCTTTCAGATTTGCAAAGTACTGCTCATACGCACTCGCCTCTGATCTTCACACTAATCATTTCAGTTGTATTTGACTCTTTATGACCTCATTTCATGTCCTCTTGGCAAAGATACTGGCATCGTTTGCCATTTCCTTCTCCAGCTCATTTTACAGATGAGGAAAGAGAGGCAAACAGGGTTAAGGGACTTGCCCAAGAATATACAACTAACGAGTAAGGCGCTGAGGTTGGATTTGAACTCAGAAAGATGAGTCTTCCTGACTCCAAGTCCAGCAGTCTATCTACTGAATTTTAGAAGCATGTTATTTTTAAATAACAATCTTTTCTTTCTTTTTTTTAAGCCAGCTCATTCTTCTATTATAAAAAAGCAGCCTTATTGACATCAATTTCCATGGTTGCTTAGCTCAGTTGGTAGGAGCATGGCACTAATGAGTCCAAGGGACTCAGTTGGACCCCTATGTGGACCAGTCAGCTTTGCTCTATTCCATGAGCACTGACTAAGCTACCTAGCTGCCCCAATCCTGTGAGGTAGGTGATATATCTCTACTTTAGAGTTGAGGAAACTGAGACAAAGAGATGTTAAGTGTGTCTGAAGTCACTTTTGAACTCAGGTTTTCCTGACTCCAAATCTAGGGTTCTGTTCATTGCACTACCTAACTGTGCTTTGCTTTTCACTCTGTATTCCCAGTGCGTAGCATGGAGCCAGCCATAGAAAAGTACTTAATAGATGTTTGAATGAGTGAAAGAATGGTAGCCTATACTTTAGGAGAGATATGATCTCATCAATATGGAGACGTCCTTCATTGGCACAGCTCCTAACCTATTGGAGATATCTCATTCTGGGTGATTCTGGTCTGTGATGGATCATCCATCCACATTGTACCAGAAGGCTTCCTCTGGGGTTTTTCATGTGAGTACTAGTGCAAAACTTGTGTTGTCCATTTATTACCTCTGACTTTAGCCACATGGTTTAAGCACCTCCTCTTTGGAGACATATTTCCTTATTGACATCCCTTAGGCTACTTTTTGTGTAGAGGTCATCAGTGAAAAGATGTATGGATTCATGCCTTGTAAAAAAAACATATGACTCACCCACAGAGAGTAGCAATAAAAGTAGCACTGCCCAATACTTTTAAAATTATGTTTGTGCTGTTTGTATAATCCCTCAGTGGCAAGGATAAGCTCGTATATATTCTCTACCATCTACCATATGAAAGCAAAGTGTCAGAAGTGATGCTTGAAGTGGAATTCACATGGCGCATACAGCCCCTTGCTTTGAAAGCCAATGTCTAACTCACCCATTCTCTGTCTCATCTGCACTCTGAAAAGCAACTTTCCATCAAGAGTTCTCATATAATGACACTTTAAGGAAAAAAAAGATGAGAATAAAAAAAAAATAATGTACACATGGTTCAAAATAAAGGCAAGGCCATTTGGACATAAAACAAATGTTTCCATTGAATTCACTATGTTTCAAAAAGTGGTTGAAAACTTGCAGTTCATCTATTTTTTCTGGTGACATCAATTAATTTGACAGGTGGTGCCACTCATGAAAAAAAGAAAGTGAAAATGAATTTTAGAAGCATGTTATTTTTAAATAACAATCTTTTCTTTCTTTTTTTTAAGCCAGCTCATTCTTCTATTATAAAAAAGCAGCCTTATTGACATCAATTTCCATGGTTGCTTAGCTCAGTTGGTAGGAGCATGGCACTAATGAGTCCAAGGGACTCAGTTGGACCCCTATGTGGACCAGTCAGCTTTGCTCTATTCCATGAGCACTGACTAAGCCTGCAAATTCTTACTGCTGATTGGAAGGGGAGCTGGGCAACAGGATATAGATAGATTAGTACAAATCCATCACCACCCACTGAAGAAAAGACTGGAAGCACAGACCCCACCAAAGGTTTGTCAATGGTGTCATCTTCACATCTGACGCTCAGCACATTCAGAAAAAGAGCGAATATTTACATTGCCCATTGTAATAGAGGTAATGCCCATATTTATGAGGTTACAGCTTCCTTTTGCATTCTCTTATTTCCTCCCAGAACTACACAGCCTGAGGATCATAATTTAGAGCTACAAGGGAATATAGAACTCACTGGATTTACCTTCTCTTGTTTCATAGCAGAGGAACTGAGGGCCAGTGAGTTTAAGGGACTAAATAGCTAGATGGTGCAGTTGAGAGAATGCCAGGCTTGGAGTCAGGAGGACCTGAGTTCAAATCCAGTCTCAGACACTTAATATGTTTGCCTCAGCTATACAATGAGAATAATAGTGACACAATCTCCCAGAACTGTTATGAGAATCAAATGAGATAATAATTGTAAAGGGCTCAGCACATAGAAAGTGTGATGTAAGTGCTAGTTATCATTGTTAAGTGGCTTGCCATGGCTAGCAGTGTGATTATGGGAGATGGATTTGAACTCAGTTTCCTGTACTACAATTCCAGTTCTCTATCCATTCTGACATATGTACAGAGAATAAGCAACTGGGACTAAAGGTGATGGAAATGTAATGACTTGTTACTCAATAGTATGTGGGGATACTTTAAACAAGACCAGCCTGCTTGGCAGAAGAGCTTTGTGGCACTACAAAGGGACAGCCATGGCCAGATCACCACCATGCAATGCACCATGGAAAGGAGTCACCTTGCATAGTGATGGGCTCTCTATCTCTCTGTCTCCTTAGTTAATTTCCAAGGGTTGGATCAAGGCCGTGGGGGCTCAGAAAAGCTGAAGAGATATGGTACAGTCCAGCTAGAGGAGGAGTAGAGTTGGCCAACTGGGATTTGTTGGCAAAAATGGCCTGAAAACTGTTTGGACAGAAAAGTTGTGCCTGCACCATTAACTCATGAGCTGTTGGCTTTTGGAGCTGGAGCAGGTGTTGTTGAGGTTATTTCTATCATTTTATTCCCCATGAAACTTTGGCTGTAGGGTTTGGGTAGAGAAATTGCAGATGTGGGCCAAGAACACAGGAGATGGCTGATCTGGGGGGATAGGAGATGGCTGACCCAGGATGCAGGTAAATTCAACATTTGCTAAACAGCCAAGGCTGTGCATGACAATGTACTAAGGGGAGATGACAAGTAAGGCTCATTCCCTCAAGAACCTTGTAGTCTAGTAGATAGGCTATAAGAGGGATACTGAATCAAGTGGGAAGTGGTACCAGATTTCAATGGTCTGTTAGGTTCTTTGATGTTACTCAGTTATTTCAGTTATGTTTAACTGTTCGTGACTCCATTTTGGGATTTTCTTGGAAAAGATACTAGAATAGTTTGCCTTTTCTTTCTCTAGCTTATTTTGCTGAGGAAACTAAGTGAATTACCCAGGATCACACAGCTAGTAAGTGTCTGAGGCCAGATTTGAACTCAGAAGATGAGTCTTCCTGCCTCCAAGACTAGGCGGCTATCCACTGTACCACTTAGCTGCCTTATTGGCTCATAGCTTCACAAATTTAGAAGGGGAAAGAACCTTAGAAGCCATTGATTTCGACCTCCCAATTTTACAGATGGGAAAACTGAGACCAAAAGAAATCGACAGGCTCACCCAAGGTCACATAGTTAAATATGTGAGGCAGGATTTGGATCCAGGTCTTTCTGACTCCCACGATCTATACATGCATCACACTGACTCTCAACTTTAAGATTCTCTGACTCTATAGAAATATAAGACATCCGAAGTCTTTCATTCAATATTTATTCCTTTTGGAACGACATTTTGCTGAACAGTGTTCTCTGTTGGAACCCTTATCCATTGACTGATTATGGCATGAAGGTGGGTTACACTGGGTTCTCCAAAGCTGCTGAAATGGAAGTTCTGGAAAGGTTTTGAAGATAGGGCTCCTTTAGTTTGGCACCTAAGGATCATCTTAGTTAAGTTTGGAAAAGCTGGCTGCCTCAGTGAGTTAGAAAGGGGTTGAAATCCGCATTGGTGACAAAGGTCCCTGTAAGTTGAATGAGCCACCTCTAGCAAACTTATGGGACTACATAGACAAGGGTCTTATGGGGTAGGCAGGCATAGCTAATTGGAATCTACATCATTGGAGGGAAAACCCTCATCAATGAGCTAATAGGTCCCTTGAG
>JAJHZJ010000214.1:0-77219 GCA_023548195.1 Bettongia penicillata ogilbyi
AATTTTGGCATCCAAATTATAGATTGCAACTAAAATGGTATATATGGAATACCCTTGTGTAAAGAGAATTTGGAAGAAGCATCAGAATTATATCGGGATATGGAGCGAGGAAGTGGAACTTGGAAGTGGAATTGTCAAGTGCCATTTGGAACTGGAATGTGGAACTGAAATTCAGAACCGGAATTTTTGCCTTCACTTGTTATTGAAGTGTGAGTTTCGGCCTGCCTTTTCAACCTCTGAATTTTCAAATGGAAATTTTGGTAGAACGTTGGAATTAATTCTGGTAAATATTATTCTGTAATACTTGAGTCACCTGCGTAATAGGAACTTAGGTTTCGTTATTAGAGTTTGTTAGAGAAGTTTCATACTTATTGATGTATGGTATCGCAATATAAGGAAGACATAATAACGCTAACCTCAGTTTCTTTTTTCCATTGATATCAGAGTTTCCAGGTGGAATATTAAACATGAATTCACAATCGGCATGTGGAAGAGAAGTACAGTGTCTATTACTAAGACAGAATTGGAATTAGGCATCAAAGTTTTAGTGTTTCATTGGCGTGTGAAACTTGGAGTAGGAAGATCAAAGTGGATTTAGTGTTAAGGTTGCAATGATGAGCTAGCGTTTGACGCTAGGGCTCAGTTTCCAGGGAAAGGCATATTTGCTGGGGAATGCAGAGGGGGTGTTTAGAGGCCAAGAGCTCGGGTTAGCGTTAGGGTGAGAATCGTGTGATGAAATCGAGCACTTTCAGGGTGAGATTTAGAAGGGTGGACTGTGATCGGTGAGGTAACCTAGAATTTTGTCATCCAAATTAAAGATTGTAACTAAAATGGGATGTATGGAATACCATTGCGTAAACAGAGTTTGGAAGAAGCATCAGAATTACATCAGGATATGGAACGTGGAAGTGGGACTTGGAACTGGAATTGGCACGTGCAATTTGGAACTGGAATGTGAAACTGACATTCAGAACCGGAATTTTTGTCTTAACTTGTTATTGAAGTGTGAGTTTCGGCCTGAGTTTCAACCTCGGAATTTTCAATTGGAAATTTTGGTAGAACTTTGGAATTAATTCTGGTAAATATTATTCTGTAATACTTGAGTAACCTGCGTAATAGGAACTTAGGTTTGGTTATTAGAGTTTGTTAGAGAAGTTTCATACTTATTGATGTATGGTATCGCAATATAAGGAAGACATTATCACGCTAACCTCAGTTTCTTTTTTCCATTGATATCAGAGTTTCCAGCTGGAATATTAAACATGAATTCACAATCGGCATGTGGAAGAGAAGTACAGCGTCTATTACTAAGACATAATTGGAATTAGGCATCAAAGTTTTAGTGTTTCATTGGCGTGTGCAACTTCGAGTAGGACGATCAAAGTGGATTTAGTGTTAAGGTTGCAAAGATAAGCTAGCGTTTGACGCTAGGGCTCAGTTTCCAGGGAAAGGCATATTTGCTGGGGAATGCAGAGGGGGTGGTTAGAAGCCAAGAGCTCGGGTTAGCGTTAGGGTGAGAATCGTGTGATGAAATCGAGCACTTTCAGGGTGAGATTTAGAAGGGTGGACTGTGATCGGTGAGGTAACATAGAATTTTGTCATCCACATTATAGATTGTAACTAAAATGGGATATATGGAATACCCTTGTGTAAAGAGAGTTTGGAAGAAGCATCAGAATTACATCAGGATATGGAACGTGGAAGTGGAACTTGGAACTGGAATTGGCAAGTGCTATTTGGAACTGGAATGTGGAACTGAAATTCAGAACCGGAATTTTTGTCTTAACTTGTAATTGAAGTGTGAGTTTCTGCCTGGGTTTTCAACCTCGGAATTTTCAATTGGAAATTTTGGTAGAACTTTGCACTTAATTGTGGAAAATATTATTCTGTAATACTTGCGTCAAATGCGTAATAGGAACTTAGGTTTGATTATTAGAGTTTGTTAGAGAAGTTTCATTCTTATTGCTGTATGGTATCGCAATATAAGGAAGACATTATCACGGGAACCTCAGTTTCCTTTTTCCATTGATATCAGATTTTCCAGCTGGAATTTGAAAGATGAATTCCCAATCGGCATGTGGAAGTGAAGTACTGTGTCTATTTCTAAGATATAATTGGAATTAGGCATCAAAGTTTTAGTGTTTCATTGGCGTGTGCAACTTGTAGTAGGAAGATGGAAAGTGGATTTAGGGTTAAGGTTGGAAAGATGAGCTAGCGTTTGACGCTAGGGTTCAGTTTCCAGTGAAAGGCATATTTGCCGGGGGGTGGGGAGCGGGGGGATTAGAAGCCACGGGCTCGGGTTAGCGTTAGGATGAGAATCGTGTGATGAAATCGAGCACATTCAGGGTGAGATTTAGAAGGATGAACTGTGATCGGTGAGTTAACATTGCATTTTTGGATCCAAATTATAGTTTTTAACTAAAATGGGATATATGGAATACCCTTGTGAAAAGAGAGTTTGGAAGAAGCATCAAAATTAAATCGGGATATGGAACGTGTAAGTGGGACTTGGAACTGTAATTGTCAAGTGCCTCTTGGAACTGGTAAGTGGAACTGAATTTGAGAATCGAAATTTTTGTCTTAACTTGTAACTCAAGTGTGAGTTTCGGCCTGGGTTTTCAACCTCGTAATTTTCAAGTGGAAATTTTGGTAGAACTTTGGAGTTAATGGTGGAAAATATTATTCTGTAATACTTGCGTCAAAAGCTTAATAGGACCTTAGGTTTAGTTATTAGAGTTTGTTACAGAAGTTTCATACTTATTGCTGTATGGTATCGCAATATAAGGAAGACATTATCACACGAACCTCAGTTTCCTTTTTCCATTGATATCAGAGTTTCCAGCTGGAATTTGAAACATGAATTCCCAGTCGGCATGTGGAAGTGATGTACAGTGTCTATTACTAAGACATAATTGGAATTAGGCATCAAAGTTTTAGTGTTTCATTGGCGTGTGCAACTTCGTGTAGGAAGATCGAAGTGGATTTGGGTTAAGGTTGCAACGATGAGGTAGCGTTTGATGCTATCATTTAGTTACCAGTGATAGGCATATTTGCTGGGGGATGCAGGGGGGCGGGTTAGAAGCCAAGAGCCTGCGATAGCGTTAGGATGAGAATCGTGTGATGACATCGAGCACATTCAGGGTGAGATTTGGAAGGGTGGACTGTGATCGGTGAGTTAACGTAGAATTTTGGCATCCAAATTATAGATTGCAACTAAAATGGTATATATGGAATACCCTTGTGTAAAGAGAATTTGGACGAAGCATCAGAATTACATCAGGATATGGAGCGTGGAAGTGGAACTTGGAAGTGGAATTGTCAAGTGCCATTTGGAACTGGAATGTGGAACTGAAATTCAGAACCGGAATTTTTGTCTTCACTTGTTATTGAAGTGTGAGTTTCGGCCTGCCTTTTCAACCTCGGAATTTTCAAATGGAAATTTTGGTAGAACTTTGGAATTAATTCTGGTAAATATTATTCTGTAATACTTGAGTCACCTGCGTAATAGGAACTTAGGTTTCGTTATTAGAGTTTGTTAGAGAAGTTTCATACTTATTGATGTATGGTATCGCAATATAAGGAAGACATAATAACGCTAACCTCAGTTTCTTTTTTCCATTGATATCAGAGTTTCCAGGTGGAATATTAAACATGAATTCACAATCGGCATGTGGAAGAGAAGTACAGTGTCTATTACTAAGACAGAATTGGAATTAGGCATCAAAGTTTTAGTGTTTCATTGGCGTGTGAAACTTGGAGTAGGAAGATCAAAGTGGATTTAGTGTTAAGGTTGCAATGATGAGCTAGCGTTTGACGCTAGGGCTCAGTTTCCAGGGAAAGGCATATTTGCTGGGGAATGCAGAGGGGGTGTTTAGAGGCCAAGAGCTCGGGTTAGCGTTAGGGTGAGAATCGTGTGATGAAATCGAGCACTTTCAGGGTGAGATTTAGAAGGGTGGACTGTGATCGGTGAGGTAACCTAGAATTTTGTCATCCAAATTAAAGATTGTAACTAAAATGGGATATATGGAATACCATTGTGTAAACAGAGTTTGGAAGAAGCATCAGAATTACATCAGGATATGGAACGTGGAAGTGGAACTTGGAACTGGAATTGGCACGTGCAATTTGGAACTGGAATGTGAAACTGAAATTCAGAACCGGAATTTTTGTCTTAACTTGTTATTGAAGTGTGAGTTTCGGCCTGGGTTTTAACCTCGGAATTTTCAATTGGAAATTTTGGTAGAACTTTGGAATTAATTCTGGTAAATATTATTCTGTAATACTTGAGTAACCTGCGTAATAGGAACTTAGGTTTGGTTATTAGAGTTTGTTAGAGAAGTTTCATACTTATTGCTGTATGGTATCGCAATATAAGGAAGACATTATCACGCTAACCTCAGTTTCTTTTTTCCATTGATATCAGAGTTTCCAGCTGGAATATTAAACATGAATTCACAATCGGCATGTGGAAGAGAAGTACAGTGTCTATTACTAAGACATAATTGGAATTAGGCATCAAAGTTTTAGTGTTTCATTGGCGTGTGCAACTTCGAGTAGGACGATCAAAGTGGATTTAGTGTTAAGGTTGCAAAGATAAGCTAGCGTTTGACGCTAGGGCTCAGTTTCCAGGGAAAGGCATATTTGCTGGGGAATGCAGAGGGGGTGGTTAGAAGCCAAGAGCTCGGGTTAGCGTTAGGGTGAGAATCGTGTGATGAAATCGAGCACTTTCAGGGTGAGATTTAGAAGGGTGGACTGTGATCGGTGAGGTAACATAGAATTTTGTCATCCACATTATAGATTGTAACTAAAATGGGATATATGGAATACCCTTGTGTAAAGAGAGTTTGGAAGAAGCATCAGAATTACATCAGGATATGGAACGTGGAAGTGGAACTTGGAACTGGAATTGGCACGTGCTATTTGGAACTGGAATGTGGAACTGAAATTCAGAACCGGAATTTTTGTCTTAACTTGTAATTGAAGTGTGAGTTTCTGCCTGGGTTTTCAACCTCGGAATTTTCAATTGGAAATTTTGGTAGAACTTTGCACTTAATTGTGGAAAATATTATTCTGTAATACTTGCGTCAAATGCGTAATAGGAACTTAGGTTTGATTATTAGAGTTTGTTAGAGAAGTTTCATTCTTATTGCTGTATGGTATCGCAATATAAGGAAGACATTATCACGGGAACCTCAGTTTCCTTTTTCCATTGATATCAGATTTTCCAGCTGGAATTTGAAAGATGAATTCCCAATCGGCATGTGGAAGTGAAGTACTGTGTCTATTTCTAAGATATAATTGGAATTAGGCATCAAAGTTTTAGTGTTTCATTGGCGTGTGCAACTTGTAGTAGGAAGATGGAAAGTGGATTTAGGGTTAAGGTTGGAAAGATGAGCTAGCGTTTGACGCTAGGGTTCAGTTTCCAGTGAAAGGCATATTTGCCGGGGGGTGGGGAGCGGGGGATTGGAAGCCACGGGCTCGGGTTAGCGTTAGGATGAGAATCGTGTGATGAAATCGAGCACAATTAGGGTGAGATTTAGAAGAGTGAACTGTGATCGGTGAGTTAACATTGCATTTTGGGATCCAAATTATAGTTTTTAACTAAAATGGGATATATGGAATACCCTTGTGAAAAGAGAGTTTGGAAGAAGCATCAAAATTAAATCGGGATATGGAACGTGTAAGTGGGACTTGGAACTGTAATTGTCAAGTGCCTTTTGGAACTGGTAAGTGGAACTGAATTTGAGAATCGAAATTTTTGTCTTAACTTGTAACTCAAGTGTGAGTTTCGGCCTGGGTTTTCAACCTCGTAATTTTCAAGTGGAAATTTTGGTAGAACTTTGGAGTTAATTGTGGAAAATATTATTCTGTAATACTTGCGTCAAAAGCTTAATAGGACCTTAGGTTTGGTTATTAGAGTTTGTTACAGAAGTTTCATACTTATTGCTGTATGGTATCGCAATATAAGGAAGACATTATCACACGAACCTCAGTTTCCTTTTTCCATTGATTTCAGAGTTTCCAGCTGAAATTTGAAACATGAATTCCCAATCGGCATGTGGAAGTGATGTACAGTGTCTATTACTAAGACAGAATTGGAATTAGGCATCAAAGTTTTAGTGTTTCATTGGCGTGTGAAACTTGGAGTAGGAAGATCAAAGTGGATTTAGTGTTAAGGTTGCAATGATGAGCTAGCGTTTGACGCTAGGGTTCAGTTTCCAGTGAAAGGCATATTTGCTGGGGGATTCAGAGGGGGTGGTTAGAAGCCAAGAGCTCGGGTTAGAGTTAGGATGAGAATCGTGTGATGAAATCGAGCACATTCAGGGAGAGATTTAGAAGCATTGACAGTGATCGGTGAGTTAACATAGAATTTTGTCATCCAAATTAAAGATTGTAACTAAAATGGGATATATGGAATACCCTTGTGTAAAGAGAATTTGGAAGAAGCATCAGAATTAAATCGGGATATGGAGCGTGAAAGTGGAACTTGGAACTGGAATTGGCAAGTGCAATTTGGATGTGGAATGTGGAACTGAAATTTAGAACGGGAATTTTTGTCTTAACTTGTTATTGAAGTGTGAGTTTCGGCCTGGGATTTCAACATCGGAATTTTCAATTGGAAGTTTTGGTAGAACATTTGACTTAATTGTGCAAAATATTATTCTGTAATACTTGCGTCAAAAGTGTAATAGGAACTTAGGTTTGGTTACTAGAGTTTGTTAGAGAAGTTCATTCTTATTACTGTATTGTATCGCATTATAAGGAAGACATTATCACGCGAACCTCAGTTTTCTTTTCCCTTTGATATCAGAGTTTCCAGCTGGAATTTGAAACATGAATTCCCAATCGGCATGTGGAAGTGAAGTACTGGGTATATTACTCAGACATAATTGGAATTAGGCATCAAAATTTTAGTGTTTCATTGGCTTGTGCAACCTGTAGTGGGAAGATGGAAAGTGGATTTAGGGTTAAGGTTGGAACGATGAGCTATCGTTTGACGCTAGGGTTCAGTTTCCAGTGAAAGGCGTATTTGCCAGGGGGTTGGGAGGGAGGGGGATAGAAGTAACGGGCTCTGATTAGCATTAGGTTGAGAATCGTGTGATGAAATCGAGCACATTCAGGGTGAGATTTAGAAGGGTGAACTGTGATCTGTGAGTTAAGAATCCATTTTGGGATCCAAATTACAGATTGTAACTAAAATGGGATATATGGAATACCCTTGTGTAAAGAGAGTTTGGAAGAAGCATCAAAAGTAAATCGGGATATGGAACGTGGAAGTGGGACTTGGAACTGGAATTGGCAAGTTCCATTTGGAACTGGAAAGTGGAACTGAAATTCAGGACCGGAATTTTTCTCTTAACTTGTATTTGAAGTGTGAGTTTGAGCCTGGGTTTTCAACCTCGGAATTTTCAATTGGAAATTTTGGTAGAACATGGAATTAATTCTGGAAAATATTATTCTGTAATACTTGCGTCAAATGCGTAATAGGAACTTAGGTTTGGTTAATAGAGTTTGTTAGGGAAGTTTCATATTTTTTGCAGTATGGTATCGCAATATAAGGAAGACATTATCACGGGAACCTCAGTTTTCTTTTTCCATTGATATCAGATTTTCCAGCTGGAATTTGAAACATGAATTCCCAATCGGCATGTGGAAGTGAAGTACAGTGTCTATTATTAAGACATTATTGGAATTAGGCATCAAAATTTTAGTGTTTCACTGGCCTGTGCAACTTATATTTGGAAGATGGAAAGTGGATTAAGGTTAAGGTTGGAACGATGAGCTAGCGTTTGACTCTAGGGTTCAGTTTCCAGTGAAAGGCATATATTCCAGGAGGTGGGAAGGGGGGGGTTAGAAGGCAAGGCCTCGGATTAGTATTAGGATGATAATGGTGTGATGAAATCGAGCACATTCAGGGTGAGATTTAGGAGGGTGAACTGTGATCGGTGAGTTAACATTGGCATTTGGGGTCCAAACAATAGATTGTAATTAAATGGGATATATGGAATACCCTTGTGTAAAGAGAGTTTGGAAGAAACATCAGAATTACATCAGGATATAGAACGTGGAAGTGGAACTTGGAACTGCAATTGGCAAGTGCAATTTGGAACTGGAATGTGGAACTGATATTGAGAACCGGAATTTTTGTCTTAACTTGTAATTGAAGTGTGAGTTTCTGCCTGCGTTTTCAACCTCGGAATTTTGAATTGGAAATTTTAGTAGAACTTTGGACTTAACTGTGGAAAATATTATTCTGTAATACTTGCGTCAATTGCGTAATAGGAACTTAGGTTTGGTTATTAGAGTTTGTTAGAGAAGTTTCATACTTATTGCTGTATGGTATCGCAATATAAGGAAGACATTATCACGCGAGCCTCAGTTTTCTTTTTGCATTGATATCAGAGTTTCCAGCTGGAATTTGAAACATGAATTCCCAATCGGCATGTGGAAGTGAAGAACAGTGTCTATTACTAAGACATAATTGGAATTAGGCATCAAAATTTTAGTGTTTCATTGGCGTGTGCAACTTGTAGTAGGAAGATGGAAAGTGAATTTAGGTTAAGGTTGGAACGATGAGCTAGCGTTTGACGCTAGGGTTCAGTTTCCAGTGAAAGGCGTATTTGCCAGGTGGTTGAGAGGGAGGGGGTTAGAAGCCACGGGCTCTGGTTAGCGTTAGGTTGAGAATCGTGTGATGAAATCGAGCACATTCAGGGTGAGATTTAGAAGGGTGAACTGTGATCTGTGAGTTAACAATCCATTTTGGGATCCAAATTACAGATTGTAACTAAAATGGGATATATGGAATACCCTTGTGTAAAGAGAGTTTGGAAGAAGCATCAAAATTAAATCGGGATATGGAACGTGGAAGTGGGACTTGGAACTGGAATTGGCAAGTTCCATTTGGAACTGGAAAGTGGAACTGAAATTCAGAACCGGAATTTTTCTCTTAACTTGTATTTGAAGTGTGAGTTTGAGCCTGGGTTTTCAACCTCGGAATTTTCAATTGGAAATTTTGGTAGAACTCTGGAATTAATTCTGGAAAATATTATTCTGTAATACTTGCGTCAAATGCGTAATAGGATCTTAGGTTTGGTTAATAGAGTTTGTTAGGAAAGTTTCATATTTTTTGCTGTATGGTATCGCAATATAAGGAAGACATTATCACGGGAACATCAGTTTTCTTTTTCCATTGATATCAGATTTTCCAGCTGGAATTTGAAAAATGAATTCCCAATCGGCATGAGGAAGTGAAGTACAGTGTCTATTCCTAAGACATAATTGGAATTAGGCATCAAAATTTTAGTGTTTTATTGGCGTGTGCAACTTGGAGTAGGAAGTTGGAAAGTGGATTTAGGGTTAAGGTTGCAACGATGAGCTAGCGTTTGACTCTAGGGTTCAGTTTCCAGTGAAAGGCATATTTTCCAGGGGGTGGGAAGGGGGGGGGTTAGAAGGCAAGGCCTCGGATTAGTATTAGGATGAGAATCGTGTGATGAAATCGAGCACATTCAGGGTGAGATTTAGAAGGGTGAACTGTGATCAGTGAGTTAACATTGGATATTGGGATCCAAATTATAGATTGTAACTAAATGGGATATATGGAATACCCTTGAGTAAAGAGAGTTTGGAAGAAGCATCAGAATTACATCAGGATATAGAACGTGGAAGTGGAACTTGGAACTGTAATTGGCAAGTGCAATTTGGAACTGGAATGTGGAACTGATATTGAGAACCGGAATTTTTGTCTTAACTTGTAACTGAAGTGTGAGTTTCTGCCTGCGTTTTCAACCTCGGAATTTTGAATTGGAAATTTTAGTAGAACTTTGGACTTAACTGTGGAAAATATTATTCTGTAATACTTGCGTCAATTGCGTAATAGGTACTTAGGTTTGGTTATTTGAGTTTGTTAGAGAAGTTCATTCTTACTGCTGTATTGTATCGCATTATAAGGAAGACATTATCACGCGAACCTCAGTTTTCTTTTCCCATTGATATCAGAGTTTCCAGCTGGAATTTGAAACATGAATTCCCAATCGGCATGTGGAAGTGAAGTACAGTGTCTATTACTAAGACGTAATTGGAATTAGGCATCAAAATTTTAGTGTTTCATTGGCGTGTGCAACTTGGAGTAGGAAGATGGAAAGTGGATTTAGGGTTAAGGTTGGAACGATGAGCTAGCGTTTGACGCTAGGGTTCAGTTTCCAGTGAAAGGCGTACTTGCCAGGGGGTTGGGAGGGAGGGGGTCAGAAGACACGGGCTCTGGTTAGCGTTAGGATGAGAATCGTGTGATGAAATCGAGCCCATTCAGGGTGAGATTTAGAAGGGTGAACTGTGATCGGTGAGTTAACATTGGATTTTGGGATCCAAATTATAGATTGTAACTAAAATGGGATATATGGAATACCCTTGTGTAAAGAGAGTTTGGAAGAAGCATCAAAATTAAATCGGGATATGGAACGTGGAAGTGGGACTTGGAACTGGAATTGGCAAGTTCCGTTTGGAACTGGAAAGTGGAACTGAAATTCAGAACCGGAATTTTTCTCTTAACTTGTATTTGAAGTGTGAGTTTCCGCCTGGGTTTTCAACCTCGGAATTTTCAATTGGAAATTTTGGTAGAACTCTGGAGTTAAATCTGGAAAATATTATTCTGTAATACTTGCGTCAAATGCGTAATTGGAACTTAGGTTTGGTTAATAGAGTTTGTTAGGGAAGTTTCATATTTTTTGCTGTATGGTATCGCAATATAAGGAAGACATTATCACGGGAACCTCAGTTTTCTTTTTCCATTGATATCAGATTTTCCAGCTGGAATTTGAAAAATGAATTCCCAATCGGCATGAGGAAGTGACGTACAGTGTCTATTACTAAGACATAACTGGTATTAAGCATCAAAATTTTAGTGTTTTATTGGCGTGTGCAACTTGGAGTAGGAAGATGGAAAGTGGATTTAGGGTTAAGGTTGCAACGATGAGCTAGCGTTTGACGCTAGGGTTCAGTTTCCAGTGAAAGGCATATTTTCCAGGGGGTGGGAAGGGGGGGGTTAGAAGGCAAGGCCTCGGATTAGTATTAGGATGAGAATCGTGTGATGAAATCGAGCACATTCAGGGTGAGATTTAGGAGGGTGAACTGTGATCGGTGAGTTAACATTGGATATTGGGATCCAAATAATAGATTGTAAGTAAATGGGATATATGGAATACCCTTGAGTAAAAAGAGTTTGGAAGAAGCATCAGAATTACATCAGGATATAGAACGTGGAAGTGGAACTTGGAACTGTAATTGGCAAGTGCAATTTGGAACTGGAATGTGGAACTGATATTGAGAACCGGAATTTTTGTCTTAACTTGTAACTGAAGTGTGAGTTTCTGCCTGCGTTTTCAACCTCGGAATTTTGAATTGGAAATTTTATTAGAACTTTGGACTTAACTGTGGAAAATATTATTCTGTAATACTTGCGTCAGTTGCGTAATAGGAACTTAGGTTTGGTTATTTGAGTTTGTTAGAGAAGTTCATTCTTATTGCTGTATTGTATCGCATTATAAGGAAGACATTATCACGCGAACCTCAGTTTTCTTTTCCCATTGATATCAGAGTTTCCAGCTGGAATTTGAAACATGAATTCCCAATCGGCATGTGGAAGTGAAGTACTGGGTCTATTACTAAGACATAATTGGAATTAGGCATCAAAATTTTAGTGTTTCATTGGCGTGTGCTACTTGTAGTAGGAAGATGGAAAGTGGATTTAGGGTTAACGTTGGAACGATGAGCTAGCGTTTGACGCTAGGGTTCAGTTTCCAGTGAAAGGCGTATTTGCCAGGGGGTTGGGAGGGAGGGGGTTAGAAGCCACGGGCTCTGGTTAGCGTTAGGTTGAGAATCGTGTGATGAAATCGAACCCATTCAGGGTGAGATTTAGAAGGGTGAACTGTGATCTGTGAGTTAACAATCCATTTTGGGATCCAAATTACAGATTGTAACTAAAATGGGATATATGGAATACCCTTGTGTAAAGAGAGTTTGGAAGAAGCATCAAAATTAAATCGGGATATGGAACGTGGAAGTGGGACTTGGAACTGGAATTGGCAAGTTCCGTTTGGAACTGGAAAGTGGAACTGAAATTCAGAACCGGAATTTTTCTCTTAACTTGTATTTGAAGTGTGAGTTTGAGCCTGGGTTTTCAACCTCGGAAATTTCAACTGGAAATTTTGGTAGAACCTGGAATTAATTCTGGAAAATATTATTCTGTAATACTTGCGTCAAATGCGTAATAGGAACTTAGGTTTGGTTAATAGAGTTTGTTAGGGAAGTTTTATATTTTTTGCTGTATGGTATCGCAATATAAGGAAGACATTATCACGGGAACCTCAGTTTTCTTTTTCCATTGATATCAGATTTTCCAGCTGGAATTTGAAAAATGAATTCCCAATCGGCATGAGGAAGTGAAGTACAGTGTCTATTACTAAGACATAACTGGAATTAAGCATCAAAATTTTAGTGTTTTATTGGCGTGTGCAACTTGTAGTAGGAAGATTGAAAGTGGATTTAGGGTTAAGGTTGGAACGATGAGCTAGCGTTTAACGCTAGGGTTCAGTTTACATTGAAAGGCATTTTTGCCAGGGCGTGTGGAGGGGGGTTTAGAATCCACGGGCTCGGTTTAGCGTTAGGATGAGAATCATGTGATGAAATCGAGCACATTCAGGGTGAGATTTAGAAGGGTGAACTGTGATCGGTGAGTTAACATAGTATTTTGGGATCCAAATTATAGTTTGTAACTAAAATGGGATATATGGAATACCCTTGTGAATAGAGAGTTTGGAAGAAGCATCAAAATTAAATCGGGATATGGATCGTGGAAGTGGGACTTGGAACTGTAATTGTCAAGTGCCATTTGGAACTGGTAAGTGGAACTGAAATTGAGAACTGGAATTTTTGTCTTGACTTGTAACTGAAGTGTGAGTTTCGGCCTGGGTTTTCAACCTCGGAATATTCAATTGGAAATTTTGGTAGAACTTTGGACTTAATTGTGGAAAATATTATTCTGTAATACTTGCGACAAAAGCTTAATAGGTCCTTAGTTTTGGTAATTAGAGTTTGTTAGAGAAGTTTCATACTTTTTGCTCTATGGTATCGCAATATAAGGAAGACATTATCACGCGAACCTCAGTTCTCTTTTTCAATGGATATCAGAGTTTCCAGCTGGAATTTGAAACATGAATTCCCAATCGGCATGTGGAAGTGAAGTACAGTGTCTATTACTAAGACATAATTGGAATTAGGCATCAAAGTTTTAGTGTTTCATTGGCGTGTGCAACTTGGTATTGGAAGATGGAAATTGGATTTAGCGTTAAGGTGGAAATGATGGGCTAGCGTTTGACGCTCGGGTTCAGTTTCCAGTGAAAGTCACAATTGGCGGGGGGGGTGGGTAGACGAGGGGAGGGTGGGTTTAAAGCCACGGGCTCGGGTTATCGTTAGGATGAGAATCGTGTGATGAAATCGAGCACATTCAGGGTGAGATTTAGAAGGGTGTACTGTGATCGGTGAGTTAACATTGGATTTGGGATCCAAATTATAGATTGTAACTAAAATGGGATATATGGAATACCCTGGTGTAAAGAAAGTTTGGAAGAAGTATCAGAATGACATCGGGATATGGAACGTGGACATGGATCTTTGAACTGGAATTGGCAAGTGCAATTTGGAACTGGAACGTGGAACTGAAATTCAGAAACGGAATTTTTGTCCTAACTTGCTATTGAAGTGTGAGTTTCGGCCTGTGTTTTCAAGCTCGGAATTTTCAATTGGAAATTTTGGTAGAACTTTGGAACTAATTCTGGAAAATATTATTCTGTAATACTTGCGTCAAATGCATAATAGGAACTTAGGTTTGGTTATTAGAGTTTGTTAGAGAAGTTTCATATTTATTGCTGTATGGTATCGCCATATAACGAAGATATTATCACGCAAACCTCGGTTTTCTTTCTGCGTTGATATCAGAGTTTCCAGCTGGAAATTGAAACATGAATTCCCAATAGGCATGTGGAAGTGAAGTACAGTGTCTATTCCTAAGACATAATTGGAATTAGGCATCAAAATTTTAGTGTTTCATTGGCGTGTGGCAACTTGGATTAGGAAGATGGAAAGTGGATTTAGGGTTAAGGTTGGAACGATGAGCTAGCGTTTCACGCTGGGATTCAGTTTCCAGTTAAAGTCATATTTGGCGGGGGGGTGGGGAGGCGAGGGGAAGGTGGGGTTATAGCCAAGGGCTCGGGTTATCGTTAGGATGAGAATCGTGTGATGAAATCGAGCACATTCAGTGTGAGATTTAGAAGGGAGTACTGTGATCGGTGAGTTAATATTGGATTTTGGGATCCAAATTATAGATTGCAATTGAAATGAGATATATGGAATATCATTGTGTAAAGAGAGTTTGGAAGAAGCATCAGAATGACATCGGGAAGTGGACCGTGGAAGAGGAAATTGGAGGTGGAATTGGCAAGTGAAATTTGGACCTGGGACGTGGAACTGAAATTCAGAACCGTAATTTTTGTCCTAACTTGCTATTGAAGGGTGAGTTTCGGCCTGGGTTTTCAAGCTTGGAATTTTCATATGGAAATTTTGCCAGAACTTTGGAACTAATTCTGGAAAATATTATTCTGTAATACTTGCGTCAAATGCATAATAGGAACTTAGGTTTGGTTATTAGAGTTTGTTAGAGAAGTTTCATATTTTTTGCTGTATGGTATCGCAATATAAGGAAGACATTATCACGCGAACCTCAGTTTTCTTTTTGCATTGATATCAGAGTTTCCAGCTGGAAATTGAAACATGAATTCCCAATCGGCATGTGGAAGTGAAGTGCAGTGTCTATTACTAAGACATAATTGGAATTAGGCATCAAAATTTTAGTGTTTTATTGGCGTGTGGCAATTTGGAGTAGGAAGATGGAAAGTGGATTTAGGGTTAAGGTTGGAACGATGAGCTAGCGTTTGACGCAAGGGTTCAGTTTCCAGTGAAAGGCATATTTGGTGGGGTGTGGAGAGAGGAGGGGAGGGGGGGTGTTAGAAGCCAAGGGCTCGTCTTAGCGTTAGGATGAGAATCGTGTGATGAAATCGAGCACATTTAGGGTGAGATTTAGAAGGGTGAACTGTGATCGGTGAGTTAACATTGGATTTTGGAATCGAAATTAAGGACTGTAACTAAAATTGGATATATGGAATACCCTTGTGTAAAGAGAGTTTGGAATAAGTATCAGAATGACATCGGGATATGGAACGTGGAAGAGGAAGTTGGAAGTGGAATTGGCAAGTGCAATTTGGAACTGGAACGTGGAACTGAAATTCAGAACCGGAATTTTTGTCCTAACTTGCTATTGCAGCGTGAGTTTTCGCCTGGGTTTTCAAGCTGGGAATTTTCAATTGGAAATTTTGGTAGAACGTTGGAGTTAACTCTGGAAAATATTATTCTGCAATACTTGCCTCAAATGCTTAGTAGGAACTTAGGTTTGGTTATTAGAGGTTGTTAGAGAAGTTTCATATTTATTGCTGTATGGTATCGCCATATAAGGAAGACATTATCACGCGAACCTCAGTTTTGTTTTTACATTGATATCAGAGTTTCCAGCTGGAAATTGAAACATGAATTCCCAATCGGCATGTGGAAGTGAAGTGCAGTGTCCATTACTAAGACATAATTGGAATTAGGCATCAAAATTTTAGTGTTTCATTGGCGTGTGGCAACTTGGAGTAGGAAGATGGAAAGTGGATTTAGGGTTAAGTTTGGAACGATGAGCTAGCGTTTGACGCAAGGGTTCAGTTTCCAGTGAAAGGCATATTTGGAGGGGTGTGGGGAGAGGAGGGGAAGGGGGGTGTTAGAAGCCAAGGGCTCGTGTTAGCGTTAGGATGAGAATCGTGTGATGAAATCGAGCACATTTAGGGTGAGATTTAGAAGGGTGAACTGTGATCGGTGAGTTAACATTGGATTTTGGGATCGAAATTAAGGATTGTAACTAAAATTGGATATATGGAATACCCTTGTGTAAAGAGAGTTTGGAAGAAGTATGAGAATTACATCGGGATATGGAACGTGGAAGAGGATATTGGAAGTGGAATTGGCAAGTGCAATTCGGAACTGGAACGTGGAACTGAAATTCAGAACCGGAATTTTTGTCCTAACTTGCTATTGCAGCGTGAGTTTCCGCCTGGGTTTTCAAGCTGGGAATTTTCAATTGGAAATTTTGGTAGAACGTTGGAGTTAATTCTGGAAAATATTATTCTGCAATACTTGCCTCAAATGCTTAGTAGGAACTTAGGTTTTCTTATTAGGGGTTGTTAGAGAAGTTTCATATTTATTGCCGTATGGTATCGCAATATAAGGAAGACATTATCACGCGAACCTCAGTTTTCTTTTTGCATTGATATCAGAGTTTCCAGCTGGAAATTGAAACATGAATTCCCAATCGGCATGTGGAAGTGAAGTACAGTGTCTATTACTAAGACATAATTGGAATTAGGCATCAAAATTTTGGTGTTTCATTGGCGTGTGGCAACTTGGAGTAGGAAGATGGAAAGTGGATTTAGGGTTAAGGTTGGAACGATGAGCTAGCGTTTGACGCTACGGTTCAGTTTCCAGTAAAAGGCATATTTGGCGTGGGGTGGGGAGGGTAGGGGGGGTTAGAAGGGAAGGGCTCGGCTTAGCGTTAGGATGAGAATCGTATGATGGAATCGAGCCCATTAAGGGTGAGATTTAGTAGGTTGAACTGTGATCAGTGAGTTAACATTGGATTTTGGGATCCAAATTATAGATTGTAACTAAAATGGGATATATGGAATACCCTTGTGTAAAGAGAGTTTGGAAGAAGTATCAGAATTACAGCGGGATATGGATCGTGGACGTGGATCTTTGAACTGGAATTGGCAAGTGCAATTTGGATCTGGAACGTGGAACTGAAATTCAGAAACGGAATTGTTGTCCTAACTTGCTATTGCAGTGTGAGTTTCCGCCTGGGTTTTCAAGCTGGGAATTTTCAATTGGAAATTTTGGTAGAACTTTAGAGTTAATTCTGGAAAATATTATTCTGTAATACTTGCGTGAAATGTGTAATAGGAAGTTAGGTTGGTTATTAGAGTTTGTTAGAGAAGTTTCATATTGCTGAATGGTATCACAATATATGGAAGGCATTATCCCGCGAACCTCAGTTTTATTTTTCATTTATATCAGAGTTTCAAGCTGGAATTTAAAACATGAATTCCCAATAGGCATGTGGAAGTACAGTGTCTATTACTAAGACATAATTAGAGTTAGGCATCAAAATTTGAGTGTTTCATTGTCGTGTGGCAACTTGGAGTAGGAAGATGGAAAGTGGATTTAGGGTTAAGGTTGGAACGATGAGCTAGCGTTTCAGGCTAGGGTTCAGTTTCCAGTGAAAATCATATTTGGCGAGGGTTGGGGAGGCAAGGGGGGGGGGTGGGGTTAAAGCCAAGGGCTCGGGTTATTGTTAGGATGAGAATCGTGTGATGGAATCCTGCACATTCAGGGTGAGATTTAGAAGGGTGTACTGTGATCGGTGAGTTAACATTGGATTTGGGATCCAAATTATAGATTGTAACTTAAATGGGATATATGGAATACCCTTGTGTGAAGAGAGTTTGGAAGAAGTATCAGAATTACATCGGGATATGGAACGTGGAAGTTGATCTTTGAACTGAAATTGGCAAGTGCAACTTGGAACTGGAATGTGGAACTGAAATTCAGAACCGAAATTTTTGTCCCAACTTGCTATTGAAGTGTGAGTTTCGGCATGCGTTTTCAAGCTCGGAATTTTCAATTGGAAATTTTGGTAGAACTTTGGAACTAATTCTGGAAAATATTATTCTGTAACACTTGCGTCAAATGCATTATAGGAACTTAGGTTTGGTTATTAGTGTTTGTTAGGGAAGTTTTATATTTATTGCTGTATGGTATCGCCACATAAGGAAGACATTATCACGCGAACCTCAGTTTTCTTTTTGCATTGATATCAGAGTTTCCAGCTGGAAATTGAAACATGAATTCCCAATCGGCATGTGGAAGTGAAGTAAAGTGTCTATTCCTAAGACTTAATTGGAATTAGGCATCAAAATTTTAGTGTTACATTGGCGTGTGGCAACTTGGAGTAGGAAGATGGAAAGTGGATTTAGGGTTAAGGTTGGAACGATGAGCTAGCGTTTCACGCTGGGATTCAGTTTCCAGTGAAAGTCATATTTGGCGGGGGGGTGGGGAGGCGAGGGGAGGGTGGGGTTATAGCCAAGGGCTCGGGTTATCGTTAGGATGAGAATCGTGTGATGAAATCGAGCACATTCAGGGTGAGATTTAGAAGGGTGTACTGTGATCGGTAAGTTAACATTGGATTTGGGATCCAAATTATAGATTGTAACTAAAATGGGATATATGGAATACCCTTGTGGAAAGAGAGTTTGGAAGAAGCATCAGAATGACATCGGGATGTGGACCGTGGAAGAGGAAATTTTCATTGGAATTTGCAAGTGAAATTTGGAACTTGAACGTGGAACTGAAATTCAGAACCGCAATTTTTGTCCTAACTTGCTATTGAAGGGTGAGTTTCGGCCTGGGTTTTCAAGCTTGGAATTTTCATTTGGAAATTTTGGTAGAACTTTGGAACTAATTCTGGAAAATGTTATTCTGAACTACTTGCGTTAAAGGCATAATAGGAACTTAGGTTTGTTTATGAGAGTTTGTTAGAGAAGATTAATATTTATTGCTGTATGGTATCGCAATATAAGGAAGACATTATCACGCAAACCTCAGTTTTATTTCTGCAATGATATCAGAGTTTCCAGCTGGAAATTGAAACATGAATTCCCAATCGGCATTTGGAAGTGAAGTAGAGTGTCTATTACTAAGACATAATTGGAATTAGGCATCAAAATTTTAGTGTTTTATTGACGTGTGGCAACTTGGAGTAGGAAGATGGAAAGGGGATTTAGGGTTAAGGTTGGAACGATGAGCTAGCGTTTGACGCAAGGGTTCTTTTTCCAGTGAAAGGCATATTTGACGCCGGTGTGGGGAGGCGAGGGGAGGGTGGGGTTAAAGCCAAAGGCTCGGGTTATCGTTAAGATGAGAATCATGTGATGGAATCGAGCACATTCAGCGTGAGATTTAGTAGGGTGTACTGTGATCGGTGAGTGAACATTGGATTTGGGATCCAAATTATAGATTGTAACTAAAATGGGATATATGGAATACCCTTGTGTAAAGAGAGTTTGGAAGAAGTATCAGAATTACATCGGGATATGGAACGTGGAAGTGGATCTTTGAACTGGAATTGGCAAGTGCAATTTGGAACTGGAACGTGGAACTGAAATTCAGAACCGGAATTTTTGTCCTAACTTGCTATTGAAGTGTGAGTTTCGGCCTGGGTTTTCAAGCTCGGAATTTTCAATTGGAAATTTTGGTAGAACTTTGGAACTAATTCTGGAAAATATTATTCTGTAATACTTGCGTCAAATGCATTAAGAAATTAGGTTAGGTTATTCGAGTTTGTTAGAGAGATTTCATTTTTATTGCTGTATGGTATCGCCATATAAGGAAGATAATATCACGCAATCCTCAGTTTTCTTTCTCCATTGATATCAGAGTTTCCAGCTGGAAATTGAAACATGAAATCCCAATCGGCGTGTGGAAGTGAAGTACAGTGTCTATTACTAAGACATAATTGGAATTAGGCATGAAAATTTTAGTGTGTCATTGGGGTGTGCATCTTGGAGTAGGAAGCTGGAAAGTGGATTTAGGGTTGAGGATGGAACGATGAGCTAGCGTTTGACGCAAGGGTTCAGTTTCCAGTGAAAGTCATATTTGGCGGGTGGGTGGGGAGGCGAGGGGAGGGTGGGGTTATAGCCAAGGGCTCGGGTTAGCGTTAGGATGAGAATCGTGTGATGAAATCGAGCACATTCATGGTGAGATTTAGAAGGGTGTACTGTGATCGGTGAGTTAACATTGGATTTAGGATCCAAATTATAGATGGTAACTAAAATGGGATATATGGAATACCCTTGTGTAAAGAGAGTTTGGAAGAAGTATCAGAATTACATCGGGATATGGACCGTGGAAGAGGAAATTTTCATTGGAATTTGCAAGTGAAATTTGGAACTTGACCGTGGAACTGAAATTCAGAACCGGAATTTTTGTCCTAACTTGCTATTTAAGGGTGAGTTTCGGCCTGGGTTTTCAAGCTTGGAATTTTCATTTGGAAATTTTGGCAGAACTTTGGAACTAATTCTGGAAAATATTATTCTGTACTACTTGCGTCAAATGCATAATAGGAACTTAGGTTTGTTTATGAGAGTTTTTTAGAGAAGATTAATATTTATTGCTGTATGGTATCGCAATATAAGGAAGACATTATCACGCAAACCTCAGTTTTCTTTCTGCATTGATATCAGAGTTTCCAGGTGGAAATTGAAACATGAATTCCCAATCGGCATGTGGAAGTGAAGTAGAGTGTCTATTACTAAGACATAATTGGAATTAGGCATCAAAATTTTAGTGTTTTATTGACGTGTGGCAACTTGGAGTAGGAAGATGGAAAGTGGATTTAGGGTTAAGGTTGGAATGATGAGCTAGCGTTTGACGCAAGGGTTCTTTTTGAAGTGAAAGGCATATTTGGCGCCGGGGTGGGGAGGCGAGGGGAGGGTGGGGTTAAAGCCAAGGGCTCGCGTTATCGTTAGGTTGAGAATCATGTGATGGAATCGAGCACATTCAGCGTGAGATTTAGTAGGGTGGACTGTGATCGGTGAGTGAACATTGGATTTGGGATCCAAATTATAGATTGTAACTAAAATGGGATATATGGAATACCCTTGTGTAAAGAGAGTTTGGAAGAAGTATCAGAATTATATCGGGATATGGAACGTGGAAGTGGATCTTTGAACAGGAATTGGCAAGTGCAATTTGGAACTGGAACGTGGAACTGAAATTCAGAACCGAAATTTTTCTCCTAACTTACTATTGAAGTGTGAGTTTCCACCTTGGTTTTCAAGCTCGGAATTTTCAGTTGGAAATTTTGGTAGAACTTTGGAACTAATTCTGGAAAATATTATTCTGTAATACTTGCGTCAAATGCATTAAGAAATTAGGTTTGGTTGTTAGAGTTTGTTAGAGAAGTTTCCTATTTATTGCTTTATGTTATCGCCATGTAAGGAAGATATTATCATGCAATCCTCAGTTTTCTTTCTCCATTGATATCAGAGTTTCCAGCTGAAAATTGAAACATGAATTCCCAATAGGCATGTGGAAGTGAAGTACAGTGTCTATTACTAAGACATAATTGGAATTAGGCATGAAAATTTTAGTGTGTCATTGGGGTGTGCATCTTGGAGTAGGAAACTGGAAAGTGGATTTAGGGTTAAGGATGGAACGATGAGCTAGCGTTTGACGCAAGGGTTCAGTTTCCAGTGAAAGTCATATTTGGCGGGTGGGTGGGGAGGCGAGGGGAGGGTGGGGTTATAGCCAAGGGCTCGGGTTATCGTTGGGATGAGAATCGTGTGATGAAATCGATCACATTCATGGTGAGATTTAGAAGGGTGTACTGTGATCGGTGAGTTAACATTGGATTTAGGATCCAAATTATAGATGGTAACTAAAATGGGATATATGGAATACCCTTGTGGAAAGAGAGTTTGGAAGAAGTATCAGAATGACATCGGGATATGGACCGTGGAATAGGAAATTTTCATTGGAATTTGCAAGTGAAATTTGGAACTTGACCGTGGAACTGAAATTCAGAACCGGAATTTTTGTCCTAACTTGCTATTTAAGGGTGAGTTTCGGCCTGGGTTTTCAAGCTTGGAATTTTCATTTGGAAATTTTGGCAGAACTTTGGAACTAATTCTGGAAAATATTATTCTGAACTACTTGCGTCAAATGCATAATAGGAACTTAGGTTTGTTTATGAGAGTTTTTTAGAGAAGATTAATATTTATTGCTGTATGGTATCGCAATATAAGGAAGACATTATCACGCAAACCTCAGTTTTCTTTCTGCATTGATATCAGAGTTTCCAGGTGGAAATTGAAACATGAATTCCCAATCGGCATTTGGAAGTGAAGTAGAGTGTCTATTACTAAGACATAATTGGAATTAGGCATCAAAATTTTAGTGTTTTATTGACGTGTGGCAACTTGGAGTAGGAAGATGGAAAGTGGATTTAGGGTTAAGGTTGGAATGATGAGCTAGCGTTTGACGCAAGGGTTCTTTTTGAAGTGAAAGGCATATTTGGCGCCAGGGTGGGGAGGCGAGGGGAGGGTGGGGTTAAAGCCAAGGGCTCGGGTTATCGTTAGGTTGAGAATCATGTGATGGAATCGAGCACATTCAGCGTGAGATTTAGTAGGGTGTACTGTGATCGGTGAGTGAACATTGGATTTGGGATCCAAATTATAGATTGTAACTAAAATGGGATATATGGAATACCCTTGTGTAAAGAGAGTTTGGAAGAAGTATCAGAATTATATCGGGATATGGAACGTGGAAGTGGATCTTTGAACAGGAATTGGCAAGTGCAATTTGGAACTGGAACGTGGAACTGAAATTCAGAACCGAAATTTTTCTCCTAACTTACTATTGAAGTGTGAGTTTCCACCTTGGTTTTCAAGCTCGGAATTTTCAGTTGGAAATTTTGGTAGAACTTTGGAACTAATTCTGGAAAATATTATTCTGTAATACTTGCGTCAAATGCATTAAGAAATTAGGTTAGGTTATTCGAGTTTGTTAGAGAGATTTCATTTTTATTGCTGTATGGTATCGCCATATAAGGAAGATAATATCACGCAATCCTCAGTTTTCTTTCTCCATTGATATCAGAGTTTCCAGCTGGAAATTGAAACATGAAATCCCAATCGGCGTGTGGAAGTGAAGTACAGTGTCTATTACTAAGACATAATTGGAATTAGGCATGAAAATTTTAGTGTGTCATTGGGGTGTGCATCTTGGAGTAGGAAGCTGGAAAGTGGATTTAGGGTTAAGGATGGAACGATGACCTAGCGTTTGACGCAAGGGTTCAGTTTCCAGTGAAAGGCATATTTGCCGGGGGGTGGGGAGCGGGGGATTAGAAGCCACGGGCTCGGGTTAGCGTTAGGATGAGAATCGTGTGAAGATATCGAGCACATTCAGGGTGAGATTTAGAAGGATGAACTGTGATCGGTGAGTTAACATTGCATTTTTGGATCCAAATTATAGTTTTTAACTAAAATGGGATATATGGAATACCCTTGTGAAAAGAGAGTTTGGAAGAAGCATCAAAATTAAATCGGGATATGGAACGTGTAAGTGGGACTTGGAACTGTAATTGTCAAGTGCCATTTGGAACTGGTAAGTGGAACTGAAATTGAGAATCGGAATTTTTGTCTTAACTTGTAACTCAAGTGTGAGTTTCGGCCTGGGTTTTCAACCTCGTAATTTTCAATTGGAAATTTTGGTAGAACTTTGTAGTTAATTGTGGAAAATATTATTCTGTAATACTTGCGTCAAAAGCTGAATAGGACCTTAGGTTTAGTTATTAGAGTTTGTTACAGAAGTTTCATACTTATTGCTGTATGGTATCGCAATATAAGGAAGACATTATCACACGAACCTCAGTTTTCTTTTTGCATTGATATCAGAGTTTCCAGCTGAAATTTGAAACATGAATTCCCAATCGGCATGTGGAAGTGAAGTACAGTGTCTATTACTAAGACATAATTGGAATTAGGCATCAAAGTTTTAGTGTTTCATTGGCGTGTGCAACTTCGTGTAGGAAGATCAAAGTGGATTTGGGTTAAGGTTGCAACAATGAGGTAGCGTTTGATGCTATCATTTAGTTACCAGTGAAAGGCATATTTGCTGGGGGATGCAGGGGGGGGTGGTTAGAAGCCAAGAGCCTGCGATAGCGTTAGGATGAGAATCGTGTGATGAAATCGAGCACATTCAGGGTGAGATTTGGAAGGGTGGACTGTGATCGGTGAGTTAACGTAGAATTTTGGCATCCAAATTATAGATTGCAACTAAAATGGGATATATGGAATACCCTTGTGTAAAGAGAATTTGGACGAAGCATCAGAATTACATCAGGATATGGAGCGTGGAAGTGGAACTTGGAACTGTAATTGTAAAGTGCCATTTGGAACTGGAATGTGGAACTGAAATTCAGAACCGGAATTTTTGTCTTAACTTGTTATTGATGTGTGAGTTTCGGCCTGCCTTTTCAACCTCGGAATTTTCAAATGGAAATTTTGGTAGAACTTTGGAATTAATTCTGGTAAATATTATTCTGTAATACTTGAGTCACCTGCGTAATAGGAACTTAGGTTTGGTTATTAGAGTTTGTTAGAGAAGTTTCATACTTATTGATGTATGGTATCGCAATATAAGGAAGACATAATCACGCTAACCTCAGTTTCTTTTTTCCATTGATATCAGAGTTTCCAGCTGGAATATTAAACATGAATTCACAATCGGCATGTGGAAGAGAAGTACAGTGTCTATTACTAAGACAGAATTGGAATTAGGCATCAAAGTTTTAGTGTTTCATTGGCGTGTGAAACTTGGAGTAGGAAGATCAAAGTGGATTTAGTGTTAAGGTTGCAACGATGAGCTAGCGTTTGACGCTAGGGTTCAGTTTCCAGTGAAAGGCATATTTGCTGGGGGATGCAGAGGGGGTGGTTAGAAGCCAAGAGCTCGGGTTAGCGTTAGGATGAGAATCGTGTGATGAAATCGAGCACATTCAGGGTGAGATTTAGAAGCACTGACAGTGATCGCTGAGTTAACATAGAATTTTGTCATCCAAATTATAGATTGTAACTAAAACGGGATCTATGGAATACCCTTGTGTAAAGAGAATTTGGAAGAAGCATCAGAATTAAATCGGGATATGGAGCGTGAAAGTGGAACTTGGAACTGGAATTGCCAAGTGCAATTTGGATGTGGAATGTGGAACTGAAATTTAGAACGGGAATTTTTGTCTTAACTTGTTATTGAAGTGTGAGTTTCGGTCTGGGATTTCAACCTCGGAATTTTCAATTGGAAGTTTTGGTAGAACTTTGGACTTAATTGTGCAAAATATTATTCTGTAATACTTGCGTCAAAAGTGTAATAGGAACTTAGGTTTGGTTATTAGAGTTTGTTAGAGAAGTTCATTCTTATTGCTGTATTGTATCGCAATATAAGGAAGACATTATCACGCGAACCTCAGTTTTCTTTCTGCATTGATATCAGAGTTTCCAGCTGGAATGTGAAACATGAATTCCCAATCGGCATGTGGAAGTGAAGTACAGTGTCTATTACTAAGACATAATTGGAATTAGGCATCAAAATTTTAGTGTTTCACTGGCTTGTGCAACTTGGAGTAGGAAGATGGAAAGTGGATTTAGGGTTAAGGTTGGAACGATGAGCTAGCGTTTGACGCTAGGGTTCAGTTTCCAGTGAATGGCGTATTTGCCAGGGGGTTGGGAGGGAGGGGGATAGAAGCCACGGGCTCTGGTTAGCATTAGGTTGAGAATCGTGTGATGAAATCGAGCACATTCAGGGTGAGATTTAGAAGGGTGAACTGTGATCTGTGAGTTAACAATCCATTTTGGGATCCAAATTACAGATTGTAACTAAAATGGGATATATGGAATACCCTTGTGTAAAGAGAGTTTGGAAGAAGCATCAAAATTAAATCGGGATATGGAACGTGGAAGTGGGACTTGGAACTGGAATTGGCAAGTTCCATTTGGAACTGGAAAGTGGAACTGAAATTCAGAACCGGAATTTTTCTCTTAACTTGTATTTGAAGTGTGAATTTCGGCCTGGGTTTTCAACCTCGGAATTTTCAATTGGAAATATTGGTAGAAATTGTAATTAATTCTGGAAAATATTATTCTGTAATACTTGCGTCAAATGCGTAATAGGAACATAGGTTTGGTTATTAGAGTTTGTTAGAGAAGTTTCATATTTATTGCTGTATGGTATCGCAATATAAGGAAGACATTATCACGGGAACCTCAGTTTTCTTTTTCCATTGATATCAGATTTTCCAGCTGGAATTTGAAAAATGAATTCCCAATCGGCATGAGGAAGTGAAGTACAGTGTCTATTACTAAGACATAACTGGAATTAAGCATCAAAATTTTAGTGTTTTATTGGCGTGTGCAACTTGGAGTAGGAAGATGGAAAGTGGATTTAGGGTTAAGGTTGCAACGATGAGCTAGCGTTTGAATCTAGGGTTCACTTTCCAGTGAAAGGCATATATTCCAGAGGGTGGGAAGGGGGGGGTTAGAAGGCAAGGCCTCGGATTAGTATTAGGATGAGAATCGTGTGATGAAATCGAGCACATTCAGGGTGAGATTTAGGAGTGTGAACTGTGATCGGTGAGTTAACATTGGATATTGGGATCCAAACAATAGATTGTAATTAAATGGGATATATGGAATACCCTTGTGTAAAGAGAGTTTGGAAGAAGCATCAGAATTACATAAGGATATAGAACGTGGAAGTGGAACTTGGAACTGTAATTGGCAAGTGCAATTTGGAACTGGAATGTGGAACTGATATTGAGAACCAGAATTTTTGTCTTAACTTGTAACTGAAGTGTGAGTTTCTGCCTGCGTTTTCAACCTCGGAATTTTGAATTGGAAATTTTAGTAGAATTTTGGACTTAACTGTGGAAAATATTATTCTGTAATTCTTGCGTCAATTGCGTAATAGGAACTTAGGTATGGTTATTTGAGTTTGTTAGAGAAGTTCATTCTTATTGCTGTATTGTATCGCATTATAAGGAAGACATTATCACGCGAACCTCAGTTTTCTTTTCCCATTGATATCAGAGTTTCCAGCTGGAATTTGAAACATGAATACCCAATCGGCATTTGGAAGTGAAGTACTGGGTCTATTACTAAGACATAATTGGAATTAGGCATCAAAATTTTAGTGTTTCATTGGCGTGTGCTACTTGGAGTAGGAAGATGGAAAGTGGATTTATGGTTAAGGTTGGAACGATGAGCTAGCGTTTGACGCTAGGGTTCAGTTTCCAGTGAAAGGCGTATTTGCCAGGGGGTTGGGACGGAGGGGGTTAGAAGCCACGGGCTCTGGTTAGCGTTAGGTTGAGAATCGTGTGATGAAATCGAGCACATTCAGGGTGAGATTTAGAAGGGTGAACTGTGATCTGTGAGTTAACAATCCATTTTGGGATCCAAATTACAGATTGTAACTAAAATGGGATATATGGAATACCCTTGTGTAAAAAGAGTTTGGAAGAAGCATCAAAATTAAATCGGGATATGGAACGTGGAAGTGGGACTTGGAACTGGAATTGGCAAGTTCCATTTGGAACTGGAAAGTGGAACTGAAATTCAGAACCGGAATTTTTCTCTTAACTTGTATTTGAAGTGTGAGTTTGAGCCTGGGTTTTCAACCTCGGAATTTTCAATTGGAAATTTTGGTAGAACATGGAATTAATTCTGGAAAATATTATTCTGTAATACTTGCGTCAAATGCGTAATAGGAACTTAGGTTTGGTTAATAGAGTTTGTTAGGGAAGTTTCATATCTTTTGCTGTATGGTATCGCAATATAAGGAAGATATTATCACGGAAACCTCATTTTTCTTTTTCCATTGATATCAGATTTTCCAGCTGGAATTTGAAAAATGAATTCCCAATCGGCATGAGGAAGTGAAGTACAGTGTCTATTACTAAGACATAACTGGAATTAAGCATCAAAATTTTAGTGTTTTATTGCCGTGTGCAACTTGTAGTAGGAAGATGGAAAGTGGATTTAGGGTTAAGGTTGCAACGATGAGCTAGCGTTTGACTCTAGGGTTCAGTTTCCAGTGAAAGGCATATTTTCCAGGGGGTGGGAAGGGGGGGGTTAGAAGGCAAGGCCTCGGATTAGTATTAGGATGAGAATCGTGTGATGAAATCGAGCATATTCAGGGTGAGATTTAGGAGGGTGAACTGTGATCAGTGAGTTAACATAGTATTTTGGGATCCAAATTATAGTTTGTAACTAAAATGGGATATATGGAATACCCTTGTGAATAGAAAGTTTGGAAGAAGCATCAAAATTAAATCGGGATATGGATCGTGGAAGTGGGACTTGGAACTGGAATTGACAAGTGCCATTTGGAACTGGTAAGTGGAACTGAAATTGAGAACTGGAATTTTTGTCTTAACTTGTAACTGAAGTGTGAGTTTCGGCCTGGGTTTTCAACCTCGGAATTTTCAATTGGAAATTTTGGTAGAACTTTGGACTTAATTGTGGAAAATATTATTCTGTAATACTTGCGTCAAAAGCTTAATAGGACCTTAGGTTTGGTAATTAGAGTTTGTTAGAGAAGTTTCATACTTATTGCTGTATGGTATCGCAATATAACGAAGACATTATCACGCGAACCTCAGTTCCCTTTTTCAATGGATATCAGAGTTTCCTGCTGGAATTTGAAACATGAATTCCCAATCGGCATGTGGAAGTGAAGTACAGTGTCTATTACTAAGACATAATTGGAATTAGGCATCAAAGTTTTAGTGTTTCATTGGCGTGTGGCAACTTGGAGTAGGAAGATGGAAAGTGGATTTCGGGCTAAGGTTGGAACGATGAGCTAGCGTTTGGCGCAAGGGTTCAGTTTCCAGTGAAAGGCATATTTGGCGGGGTGTGGAGAGAGGAAGGTAGGGGGGTGTTAGAAGCCAAGGGCTCGTGTTAGTGTTAGGATGAGAATCGTGTGAGGAAATCGAGCACATTTAGGGTGAGATTTAGAAGGGTGAACTGTGATCTGTGAGTTAACATTGGATTTTGGGATCGACATTATGGTTTGTAACTAAAATGGGATATATGGAATACCCTTGTGTAAACAGAGTTTGGAAGAAGTATCAGAATGACATCGGGATATGGAACGTGGAAGAGGAAATTGGAAGTGGAATTGGCAAGTGCAATTTGGAACTGGAACGTGGAACTGAAATTCAGAACCGGAATTTTTGTCCTAACTTGCTGTTGAAGTGTGAGTTTCGGCCTGGGTTTTCAAGCTGGGAATTTTCAATTGGAAATTTTGGTAGAACTTTGGAGTTAATTCTGAAAAATATTGTTCTTTAATACTTGCGTCAAATGCTTAATAGGAACTTAGGTTTGGTTATTAGAGTTGGTAGAGTAGTTTCATATTTATTGCTGTATGGTATCGCAATATAAGGAAGACATGATCACGCGAACCTCAGTTTTCTTTTTGCTTTGATATCAGAGTTTCCAGCTGGAAATTGAAACATCAATTCCCAATAGGCATGTGGAAGTGAAGTACAGTGTCTATTCCTAAGACATAATTGGAATTAGGCATCAAAATTTAATGTTTCATTGGCGTGTGCAACTTGGAGTAGGAAGATTGAAAGTGGATTTAGGGTTAAGGTTGGAACGATGAGCTAGCGTTTGACGCTAGGGTTCAGTTTCTAGTGAAAGGCATATTTGGCGGGGGGTGGGGAGGGTAGGGGAGGGGGATTTAGAAGCTAAGGGCTCGGGTTAGCGTTAGGATGAGAATCATGTGATGAAATCGAGCACATTCAGGGTCAGATTTAGAAGGGTGAACTGTGATCGGTGAGTTAACATTGGATTTTGGGATCCAAATTATAGTTTGTAACTAAAATGGGATATATGGAATACCCTTGTGTAAAGAGAGTTTTGAAGAAGCATCAAAATTAAATCGGGATGTGGAACGTGGAAGTGGGACTTGGAACTGGAATTGGCAAGTTCCATTTGGAACTGGAAAGTGGAACTGAAATTCAGAACCGGAATTTTTCTCTTAACTTGTATTTGAAGTGTGAGTTTGAGCCTGGGTTTTCAACCTCGGAATTTTCAATTGGAAATTTTGGTAGAACATGGAATTAATTCTGGAAAATATTATTCTGTAATACTTGCGTCAAATGCGTAATAGGAACTTAGGTTTGTTTAATAGAGTTTGTTAGGGAAGTTTCATATTTTTTGCTGTATGGTATCACAATATAAGGAAGACATTATCACGGGAACCTCAGTTTTCTTTTTCCATTGATATCAGATTTTCCAGCTGGAATTTGAAAAATGAATTCCCAATCGGCATGAGGAAGTGAAGTACAGTGTCTATTACTAAGACATAACTGGAATTAAGCATCAAAATTTTAGTGTTTTATTGGCGTGTGCAACTTGGAGTAGGAAGATGGAAAGTGGATTTAGGGTTAAGGTTGCAACGATGAGCTAGCGTTTGACGCTAGGGTTCAGTTTCCAGTGAAAGGCATATTTTCCAGGGGGTGGGAAGGGGGGAGTTAGAATCCCCGGGCTCGGTTTAGCGTTAGGATGAGAATCATGTGATGAAATCGAGCACATTCAGGGTGAGATTTAGAAGGGTGAACTGTGATCGGTGAGTTAACATAGTATATTGGGATCCAAATTATAGTTTGTAACTAAAATGGGATATATGGAAACCCTTGTGAATAGAGAGTTTGGAAGAAGCATCAAAATTAAATCGGGATATGGATCGTGGAAGTGGGACTTGGAACTGTAATTGTCAAGTGCCATTTGGAACTGGTAAGTGGAACTGAAATTGAGAACCGGAATTTTTGTCTTAACTTGTAACTGAAGTGTGAGTTTCTGCCTGGGTTTTCAACCTCGGAATTTTGAATTGGAAATTTTGGTAGAACTTTGGACTTAATTGTGGAAAATATTATTCTGTAATACTTGCGACAAAAGCTTAATAGGACCTTAGGTTTGGTAATTAGAGTTTGTTAGAGAAGTTTCATACTTATTGCTGTATGGTATCGCAATATAAGGAAGACATTGTCACGCGAACCTCAGTTCCCTTTTTCAATGGATATCAGAGTTTCCAGCTGGAATTTGAAACATGAATTCCCTATCGGCATGTGGAAGTGAAGTACAGTGTCTATTACTAAGACATAATTGGAATTAGGCATCAAAGTTTTAGTGTTTCATTGGCGTGTGCAACTTGGAATAGGAAAATGGAAATTGGATTTAGCGTTAAGGTGGGAACGAGGGGCTAGCGTTTGACGCTAGGGTTCAGTTTCCAGTGAAAGTCACAATTGGCGGTGGGGTGGGGAGACGAGGGGAGGGTGGGTTTAAAGCCAAGGGCTCGGGTTATCGTTAGGATGAGAATCGTGTGATGAAATCGAGCACATTCAGGGTGAGATTTAGAAGGGTGTACTGTGATCAGTGAGTTAACATTGGATTTGCGATCCAAATTATAGATTGTAAATAAAATGGGATATATGGAATACCCTGGTGTAAAGAGAGTTTGGAAGAAGTATCAGAATGACATCGGGATATGGAACGTGGACATGGATCTTTGAACTGGAATTGGCAAGTGCAATTTGGATCTGGAACGTGGAACTGAAATTCAGAAACGGAATTTTTGTCCTAACTTGCTATTGAAGTGTGAGTCTCGGCCTGTGTTTGCAAGCTCGGAATTTTCAATTGGAAATTTTGGTAGAACTTTGAAACTAATTCTGGAAAATATTATTCTGTAATACTTGTGTCAAATACATAATAGGAACTTAGGTTTGGTTATTAGAGTTTATTAGAGAAGTTTCATATATATTGCTGTATGGTATCGCCACATAACGAAGATATTATCACGCAAACCACGGTTTTCTTTCTGCGTTGATATCAGAATTTCCAGCTGGAAATTGAAACATGAATTCCCAATAGGCATGTGGAAGTGAAGTGCAGTGGCTATTCCTAAGACATAATTGGAATTAGGCATCAAAATTTTAGTGTTTCATTGGCGTGTGGCAACTTGGATTAGGAAGATGGAAAGTGGATTTAGGGTTAAGGTTGGAACGATGAGCTAGCGTTTCACGCTAGGTTTCAGTTTCCAGTGAAAGTCATATTTGGCGGGGGGGTGGGGAGGCGAGGGGAGGGTGGGGTTATAGCCAAGGGCTCGGGTTACCGTTAGGTTGAGAATCGTGTGATGAAATTGAGCACATTCAGTGTGAGATTTAGAAGGGAGTACTGTGATCGGTGAGTTAACATTGGATGTGGGATCCAAATTATAGATTGTAACTGAAATGGGATATATGGAATACCCTTGTGGAAAGAGAGTTTGGAAGAAGCATCAGAATGACATCGGGATGTGGACCGTGGAAGAGGAAATTTTCACTGGAATTTGCAAGTGAAATTTGGACCTGGGACGTGGAACTGAAATTCAGAACCGTAATTTTTGTCCTAACTTGCTATTGAAGGGTGAGTTTCGGCCTGGGTTTTCAAGCTCGGAATTTTCAACTGGAAATTTTGGTAGAACTTTGGAACTAATTCTGGAAAATATTATTCTGTAATACTTGCGTCAAATGCATTATAGGAACTTAGGTTTGGTTATTAGAGTTTGTTAGAGAAGTTTCATATTTATTGCTGTATGGTATCGCCATATAAGGAAGACATTATCACGCAATCCTCAGTTTTCTTTTTGCATTGATATCAGAGTTTCCAGCTGGAAATTGAAACATGAATTCCCAATCGGCATGTGGAAGTGAAGTGCAGTGTCTATTACTAAGACATAATTGGAATTAGGCATCAAAATTTTAGTGTTTTATTGGCGTGTGGCAATTTGGAGTAGGAAGATGGAAAGTGGATTTAGGGTTAAGGTTGGAACGATGAGCTAGCGTTTGACGCAAGGGTTCAGTTTCCAGTGAAAGGCATATTTGGTGGGGTGTGGGGAGAGGAGGGGAGGGGGGTGTTAGAAGCCAAGGGCTCGTGTTAGCGTTAGGATGAGAATCGTGTGATGAAATCGAGCACATTTAGGGTGAGATTTAGAAGGGTGAACTGTGATCGGTGAGTTAACATTGGATTTTGGAATCGAAATTAAGGACTGTAACTAAAATTGGATATATGGAATACCCTTGTGTAAAGAGAGTTTGGAATAAGTATCAGAATGACATCGGGATATGGAACGTGGAAGAGGAAGTTGGAAGTGGAATTGGCAAGTGCAATTTGGAACTGGAACGTGGAACTGAAATTCAGAACCGGAATTTTTGTCCTAACTTGCTATTGCAGCGTGAGTTTTCGCCTGGGTTTTCAAGCTGGGAATTTTCAATTGGAAATTTTGGTAGAACGTTGGAGTTAATTCTGGAAAATATTATTCTGCAATACTTGCCTCAAATGCTTAGTAGGAACTTAGGTTTGGTTATTAGAGGTTGTTAGAGAAGTTTCATATTTATTGCTGTATGGTATCGCAATATAAGGAAGACATTATCACGCGAACCTCAGTTTTCTTTTTGCATTGATATCAGAGTTTCCAGCTGGAAATTGAAACATGAATTCCCAATCGGCATGTGGAAGTGAAGTACAGTGTCTATTACTAAGACATAATTGAAATTAGGCATCAAAATTTTAGTGTTTCTTTGGCGTGTGGCAACTTGGAGTAGGAAGATGGAAAGTGGATTTAGGGTTAAGGTTGGAACGATGAGCTAGCGTTTGACACTACGGTTCAGTTTCCAGTGAAAGGCATATTTGGCGTGGGGTGGGGAGGGTAGGGGAGTTTAGAAGGGACGGGCTCGGCTTAGCGTTAGGATGAGAATCGTGTGATGGAATCGAGCCCATTAAGGGTGAGATTTAGTAGGTTGAACTGTGATCAGTGAGTTAACATTGGATTTTGGGATCCAAATTATAGATTGTAACTAAAATGGGATATATGGAATACCCTTGTGTAAAGAGAGTTTGGAAGAAGTATCAGAATTACATCGGGATATGGAACGTGGACCTGGATCTTTGAACTGGAATTGGTAAGTGCAATTTGGATCTGGAACGTGGAACTGAAATTCAGAAACGGAATTGTTGTCCTAACTTGCTATTGCAGTGTGAGTTTCCACCTGGGTTTTCAAGCTGGTAATTTTCAATTGGAAATTTTGGTAGAACTTTAGAGTTAATTCTGGAAAATATTATTCTCTAATACTTGCGTGAAATGTTTAATAGGAAGTTAGGATTGGTTATTAGAGTTTGTTAGAGAAGTTTCATATTGCTGAATGGTATCACAATATATGGAAGGCATTATCCCGCGAACCTCAGTTTTATTTTTGCATTTATATCAGAGTTTCAAGCTGGAATTCAAAACATGAATTCCCAATAGGCATGTGGAAGTACAGTGTCTATTACTAAGACATAATTAGAATTAGGCATCAAAATTTTAGTGTTTCATTGTCGTGTGGCAACTTGGAGTAGGAAGATGGAAAGTGGATTTAGGGTTAAGGTTGGAACGATGAGCTAGCGTTTCAGGCTAGGGTTCAGTTTCCAGTGAAAATCATATTTGGCGAGGGTTGGGGAGGCGAGGGGGGGTGGGGTTAAAGCCAAGGGCTCGGGTTATTGTTAGGATGAGAATCGTGTGATTGAATCGAGCACATTCAGGGTGAGATTTAGAAGGGTGTACTGTGATCGGTGAGTTAACATTGGATTTGGGATCCAAATTATAGATTGTAACTAAAATGGGATATACGGAATACCCTTGTGTAAAGAGAGTTTGGAAGAAGTATCAGAATTACATCGGTATATGGAACGTGGAAGTTGATCTTTGAACTGAAATTGGCAAGTGCAATTTGGAACTGGAATGTGGAACTGAAATTCAGAACCGAAATTTTTGTCCTAACTTGCTATTGAAGTGTGAGTTTCGGCCTGGGTTTTCAAGCTCGGAATTTTCAACTGGAAATTTTGGTAGAACTTTGGAACTAATTCTGGAAAATATTATTCTGTAATACTTGCGTCAAATGCATTATAGGAACTTAGGTTTGGTTATTAGAGTTTGTTAGAGAAGTTTCATATTTATTGCTGTATGGTATCGCCATATAAGGAAGACATTATCACGCGAACCTCAGTTTTCTTTTTGCATTGATATCAGAGTTTCCAGCTGGAAATTGAAACATGAATTCCCAATCGGCATGTGGAAGTGAAGTAAAGTGTCTATTCCTAAGACTTAATTGGAATTAGGCATCAAAATTTTAGTGTTACATTGGCGTGTGGCAACTTGGAGTAGGAAGATGGAAAGTGGATTTAGGGTTAAGGTTGGAACGATGAGCTAGCGTTTCACGCTGGGATTCAGTTTCCAGTGAAAGTCATATTTGGCGGGTGGGTGGGGAGGCGAGGGGAGGGTGGGGTTATAGCCAAGGGCTCGGGTTAACGTTAGGATGAGAATCGTGTGATGAAATCGAGCACATTCAGGGTGAGATTTAGAAGGGTGTACTGTGATCGGTCAGTTAACATTGGATTTGGGATCCAAATTATAGATTGTAACTAAAATGGGATATATGGAATACCCTTGTGGAAAGAGAGTTTGGAAGAAGCATCAGAATGACATCGGGATGTGGACCGTGGAAGAGGAAATTTTCATTGGAATTTGCAAGTGAAATTTGGAACTTGAACGTGGAACTGAAATTCAGAACCGCAATTTTTGTCCTAACTTGCTATTGAAGGGTGAGTTTCGGCCTGGGTTTTCAAGCTTGGAATTTTCATTTGGAAATTTTGGCAGAACTTTGGAACTAATTCTGGAAAATATTATTCTGAACTACATGCGTCAAATGCATAATAGGAACTTAGGTTTGTTTATGAGAGTTTTTTAGAGAAGATTAATATTTATTGCTGTATCGTATCGCAATATAAGGAAGATATTACCACGCAAACCTCAGTTTTCTTTCTGCAATGATATCAGAGTTTCCAGCTGGAAATTGAAACATGAATTCCCAATCGGCATTTGGAAGTGAAGTAGAGTGTCTATTACTAAGACATAATTGGAATTAGGCATCAAAATTTTAGTGTTTTATTGACGTGTGGCAACTTGGAGTAGGAAGATGGAAAGTGGATTTAGGGTTAAGGTTGGAATGATGAGCTAGCGTTTGACGCAAGGGTTCTTTTTCCAGTGAAAGGCATATTTGGCGCCGGGGTGGGGAGGCGAGGGGAGGGTGGGGTTAAAGCCAAGGGCTCGGGTTATCGTTAGGATGAGAATCATGTGATGGAATGGAGCACATTCAGCGTGAGATTTAGTAGGGTGGACTGTGATCGGTGAGTGAACAATGGAATTTGGGATCCAAATTATAGATTGTAACTAAAATGGGATATATGGAATACCTTTGTGTAAAGAGAGTTTGGAAGAAGTATCAGAATTACATCGGGATATGGAACGTGGAAGTGGATCTTTGAACTGGAATTGGCAAGTGCAATTTGGAACTGGAACGTGGAACTGAAATTCAGAACCGAAATTTTTTCTCCTAACTTACTATTGAAGTGTGAGTTTCCACCTTGGTTTTCAAGCTCGGAATTTTCAGTTGGAAATTTTGGTAGAACTTTGGAACTAATTCTGGAAAATATTATTCTGTAATACTTGCGTCAAATGCATTAAGAAATTAGGTTAGGTTATTAGAGTTTGTTAGAGAGATTTCATTTTTATTGCTGTATGGTATCGCCATATAAGGAAGATAATATCACGCAATCCTCAGTTTTCTTTCTCCATTGATATCAGAGTTTCCAACTGGAATTTGAAACATGAATTCCCGATGGGCGTGTGGAAGTGAAGTACAGTGTCTATTACTAAGACATAATTGGAATTAGGCACCAAAATTTTAGTGTTTCATTGGGGTGTGCATCTTGGAGTAGGAAGCTGGAAAGTGGATTTAGGGTTAAGGATGGAACGATGAGCTAGCGTTTGACGCAAGGGTTCAGTTTCCAGTGAAAGGCATATTTGGCGGGGTGTGGGGAGAGGAGAGGAGGGGGGTGTTAGAAGCCAAGGGCTCGTGTTAGCGTTAGGATTAGAATCGTGTGATGAAATCGAGCACATTTAGGGTGAGATTTAGAAGGGTGAACTGTGATCGGTGAGTTAACATTGGATTTTGGGATCCAAATTTTAGATTGTAACTAAAATGGGATATAGGGAATACCCTTGTGTAAAGAGAGTTTGGAAGAAGTATCAGAATTACATCGGGATATGGAACGTGGAAGAGGAAATTGTGATTAGAATTTGCAAGTGCAATTTGGAACTGGAACGTGGAACTGAAATTCAGAACCGGATTTTTTGTCCTAACTTACTATTGAAGTGTGAGTTTCCACCTGGGTTTTCAAGCTCGGAATTTTATTCTGTAATACTTGCGTCAAAAGCTTTGTAGGAACTTAGGTTTCGTTATTTGAGTTTGTTAGAGAAGTTTCAAATTTATTGCCGTATGGTATCGCAATATAAGGTAGACATTATCACGCGAACCACAGTTTTGTTTTTGCATTGATATCACAGTTTCCAGCTGGAAATTGAAACATGAATTCCCAATCGGCATGTGGAAGTGAAGTACAGTGTCTAATACTAAGACATAATTGGAATTAGGCCTCAAAATTTTAGTGTTTTATTGGCGTGTGGCAACTTGGAGTAGGAAGATGGAAAGTGGATTTAGGGTTAAGGTTGGAACGATGAGCTAGCGTTTGACGCTAGGGTTCAGTTTCCAGTGAAAGGCGTATTTGCCAGGGTGTTGGGAGGGAGGGGGTTAGAAGCCACGGGCTCTGGTTAGCGTTAGGTTGAGAATCGTGTGATGAAATCGAGCACATTCAGGGTGAGATTTAGAAGGGTGAACTGTGATCGGTGAGTTAACATAGTATTTTGGGATCCAAATTATAGTTTGTAACTAAAATGGGATATATGGAATACCCTTGTGTAAAGAGAGTTTGGAAGAAGCATCAAAATTAAATCGGGATATGGAACGTGGAAGTGGGACTTGGAACTGGAATTGGCAAGTTCCATTTGGAACTGGAAAGTGGAACTGAAATTCAGAACCGGAATTTTTCTCTTAACTTGTATTTGAAGTGTGAGTTTGAGCCTGGGTTTTCAACCTCGGAATTTTCAATTGGAAATTTTGGTAGAACATGGAATTAATTCTGGAAAATATTATTCTGTAATACTTGCGTCAAAAGCGTAATAGGAACTTAGGTTTGGTTAATAGAGTTTGTTAGGGAAGTTTCATATTTTTTGCTGTATGGTATCGCAATATAAGGAAGACATTATCACGGAAACCTCAGTTTTCTTTTTCCATTGATATCAGATTTTCCAGCTGGAATTTGAAAAATGAATTCCCAATCGGCATGAGGAAGTGAAGTACAGTGTCTATTACTAAGACATAATTGGAATTAAGCATCAAAATTTTAGTGTTTTATTGGCGTGTGCAACTTGTAGTAGGAAGATTGAAAGTGGATTTAGGGTTAAGGTTGGAACGATGAGCTAGCGTTTAACGCTAGGGTTCAGTTTCCAGTGAAAGGCATATTTTCCAGGGGGTGGGGAGGGGGGGGGGGTTAGAATCCACGGGCTCGGTTTAGCGTTAGGATGAGAATCATGTGATGAAATCGAGCACATTCAGGGTGAGATTTAGAAGGGTGAACTGTGATCGGTGAGTTAACATAGTATTTTGGGATCCAAATTATAGTTTGTAACTAAAATGGGATATATGGAATACCCTTGTGAATAGAGAGTTTGGAAGAAGCATCAAAATTAAATCGGGATATGGATCGTGGAAGTGGGACTTGGAACTGTAATTGTCAAGTGCCATTTGGAACTGGTAAGTGGAACTGAAATTGAGAACTGGAATTTTTGTCTTAACTTGTAACTGAAGTGTGAGTTTCGGCCTGGGTTTTCAACCTCGGAATATTCAATTGGAAATTTTGATAGAACTTTGGACTTAATTGTGGAAAATATTATTCTGTAATACTTGCGACAAAAGCTTAATAGGACCTTAGGTTTGGTAATTAGTGTTTGTTAGAGAAGTTTCATACTTATTGCTGTATGGTATCGCAATATAAGAAAGACATTATCACGCGAACCTCAGTTCCCTTTTTCAATGGATATCAGAGTTTCCAGCTGGAATTTGAAACATGAATTCCCAATCGGCATGTGGAAGTGAAGTACAGTGTCTATTACTAAGACATAATTGGAATTAGGCATCAAAGTTTTAGTGTTTCATTGGCGTGTGCAACTTGGAATAGGAAGATGGAAATTGGATTTAGCGTTAAGGTGGGAACGATGGGCTAGCGTTTGACGCTAGGGTTCAGTTTCCAGTGAAAGTCACAATTGGCGGTGGGGTGGGGAGACGAGGGGAGGGTGGGTTTAAAGCCAAGGGCTCGGGTTAGCGTTAGGATGAGAATCGTGTGATGAAATCGAGCACATTCAGGGTGAGATTTAGAAGGGTGTACTGTGATCGGTGAGTTAACATTGGATTTGGGATCCAAATTATAGATTGTAAATAAAATGGGATATATGGAATTCCCTGGTGTAAAGAGAGTTTGGAAGAAGTATCAGAATGACATCGGGATATGGAACGTGGACATGGATCTTTGAACTGGAATTGGCAAGTGCAATTTGGATCTGGAACGTGGAACTGAAATTCAGAAACGGAATTTTTGTCCTAACTTGCTATTGAAGTGTGAGTCTCGGCCTGTGTTTGCAAGCTCGGAATTTTCAATTGGAAATTTTGGTAGAACTTTGGACCTAATTCTGGAAAATATTATTCTGTAATACTTGTGTCAAATGCATAATAGGAACTTAGATTTGGTTATTAGAGTTTGTTAGAGAAGTTTCATATTTATTGCTGTATGGTATCGCCATATAACGAAGATATTATCACGCAAACCTCGGTTTTCTTTCTGCGTTGATATCAGAATTTCCAGCTGGAAATTGAAACATGAATTCCCAATAGGCATGTGGAAGTGAAGTGCAGTGGCTATTCCTAAGACATAATTGGAATTAGGCATCAAAACTTTAGTGTTTCTTCGGCGTGTGGCAACTTGGAGTAGGAAGATGGAAAGTGGATTTAGGGTTAAGGTTGGAACGATGAGCTAGCGTTTCACGCTGGGATACAGTTTCCAGTGAAAGTCATATTTGGCGGGGGGGTGGGGAGGCGAGGGGAGGGTGGGGTTATAGCCAAGGGCTCGGGTTATCGTTAGGATGAGAATCGTGTGATGAAATCGAGCACATTCAGTGTGAGATTTAGAAGGGAGTACTGTGATCGGTGAGTTAACATTGGATTTGGGATCCAAATTATAGATTGTAACTGAAATGGGATATATGGAATACCCTTGTGTAAAGAGAGTTTGGAAGAAGCATCAGAATGACATCGGGATGTGGACCGTGGAAGAGGAAATTTTCACTGGAATTGGCAAGTGAAATTTGGACCTGGGACGTGGAACTGAAATTCAGAACCGTAATTTTTGTCCTAACTTGCTATTGAAGGGTGAGTTTCGACCTGGGTTTTCAAGCTTGGAATTTTCATATGGAAATTTTGGCAGAACTTTGGAGCTAATTCTGGAAAATATTATTCTGTACTACTTGCGTCAAATGCATAATAGGAACTTAGGTTTGGTTATTAGAGTTTGTTAGAGAAGTTTCATATTTATTGCTGTATGGTATCGCCATATAAGGAAGACATTATCACGCGAACCTCAGTTTTCTTTTCTCCTTGATATCAGAGTTTCCAGCTGGAAATTGAAACATGAATTCCCAATCGGCATGTGGAAGTGAAGTACAGTGTCCATTACTAAGACATAATTGGATTAAGGCATCAAAATTTTAGTGTTTTATTGGCGTGTGCAACTTGGAGTAGGAAGATGGAAAGTGGATTTAGGGTTAAGGTTGGAAAGATGAGCTAGCGTTTGACGCAAGGGTTCAGTTTCCAGTGAAAGGCATATTTGGCGGGGTGTGGAGAGAGGAGGGGAGGGGGGTGTTAGAAGCCAAGGGCTCGTGTTAGCGTTAGGATGAGTATCGTGTGATGAAATCGAGCACATTTAGGGTGAGATTTAGAAGGGTGAACTGTGATCGGTGAGTTAACATTGGATTTTGGGATCGAAATTAAGGATTGTAGCTAAAATTGGATATATGGAATACCCTTGTGTAAAGAGAGTTTGGAAGAAGTATCAGAATGACATCGGGATATGGAACGTGGAAGAGGAAATTGGAAGTGGAATTGGCAAGTGCAATTTGGAACTGGAACGTGGAACTGAAATTCAGAACCGGAATTTTTGTCCTAACTTGCTATTGCAGCGTGAGTTTCCGCCTGGGTTTTCAAGCTGGGAATTTTCAATTGGAAATTTTGGTAGAACGTTGGAGTTAATTATGGAAAATATTATTCTGTAATACTTGCCTCAAATGCTTAGTAGGAACTTAGGTTTGGTTATTAGAGGTTGTTAGAGAAGTTTCATATTTATTGCCGTATGGTATCGCAATATGAGGAAGACATTATCACGCGAACCTCAGTTTTCTTTTTGCATTGATATCAGAGTTTCCAGCTGGAAATTGAAACATGAATTCCCAATCGGCATGTGGAAGTGAAGTACAGTGTCTATTACTAAGACAAAATTGGAATTAGTCATCAAAATTTTAGTGTTACATTGGCGTGTGGCAACTTGGAGTAGGAAGATGGAAAGTGGATTTAGGGTTAAGGTTGGAACGATGAGCTAGCGTTTGACACTACGGTTCAGTTTCCAGTGAAAGGCATATTTGGCGTGGGGTGGCGAGGGTAGGGGGGGTTAGAAGGGAAGGGCTCGGCTTAGCGTTAGGATGAGAATCGTGTGATGGAATCGAGCCCATTAAGGGTGAGATTTAGTAGGTTGAACTGTGATCAGTGAGTTAACATTGGATTTTGGGATCCAAATTATAGATTGTAACTAAAATGGGATATATGGAATACCCTTGTGTAAAGAGAGTTTGGAAGAAGTATCAGAATTACATCGGGATATGGAACGTGGACGTGGATCTTTGAACTGGAATTGGCAAGTGCAATTTGGAACTGGAACGTGGAACTGAAATTCAGAACCGGAATTTTTGTCCTAACTTGCTATTGAAGTGTGAGTTTCCGCCTGGGTTTTCAAGCTGGGAATTTTCAATTGGAAATTTTGGTAGAACTTTAGAGTTAATTCTGGAAAATATTATTCTGTAATACTTGCGTGAAATGTGTAATAGGAAGTTAGGTTTGGTTATTAGAGTTTGTTAGAGAAGTTTCATATGGCTGTATGGTATCACAATTTAAGGAAGACATTATCACGCGAACCTCAGTTTTATTTTTGCATTTATATCAGAGTTTCAAGCTGGAATTTAAAACATGAATTCCCAATAGGCATGTGGAAGTACAGTGTCTATTACTAAGACATAATTAGAATTAGGCATCAAAATTTTAGTGTTTCATTGTCGTGTGGCAACTTGGAGTAGGAAGATGGAAAGTGGATTTAGGGTTAAGGTTGGAACGATGAGCTAGCGTTTCAGGCTAGGGTTCAGTTTCCAGTGAAAATCATATTTGGCGAGGGTTGGGGAGGCGAGGGGGGGGGTTGGGTTAAAGCCTAGGGCTCGGGTTATTGTTAGGATGAGAATCGTGTGATGGAATCCTGCACATTCAGGGTGAGATTTAGAAGGGTGTACTGTGATCGGTGAGTTAACATTGGATTTGGGATCCAAATTATAGATTGTAATTAAAATGGGATATACGGAATACCCTTGTGTGAAGAGAGTTTGGAAGAAGTATCAGAATTACATCGGTATATGGAACGTGGAAGTTGATCTTTGAACTGAAATTGGCAAGTGCAACTTGGAATTGGAATGTGGAACTGAAATTCAGAACCGAAATTTTTGTCCCAACTTGCTATTGAAGTGTGAGTTTCGGCCTGCGTTTTCAAGCTCGGAATTTTCAATTGGAAATTTTGGTAGAACTTTGGAACTAATTCTGGAAAATATTATTCTGTAATACTTGCGTCAAATGCATTATAGGAACTTAGGTTTGGTTATTAGTGTTTGTTAGGGAAGTTTTATATTAATTGCTGTATGGTATCGCCATATAAGGAAGACATTATCACGCGAAACTCAGTTTTCTTTTTGCATTGATATCAGATTTTCCAGCTGGAAATTGAAACATGAATTCCCAATCGGCATGTGGAAGTGCAGTAAAGTGTCTATTCCTAAGACTTAATTGGAATTAGGCATCAAAATTTTAGTGTTACATTGGCGTGTGGCAACTTGGAGTAGGAAGATGGAAAGTGGATTTAGGGTTAAGGTTGGAACGATGAGCTAGCGTTTCACGCTAGGGTTCAGTTTCCAGTGAAAGTCATATTTGGCGGGTGGGTGGGGAGGCGAGGGGAGGGTGGGGTTATAGCCAAGGGCTCGGGTTATCGTTAGGATGAGAATCGTGTGATGAAATCGAGCACATTCAGGGTGAGATTTAGAAGGGTGTACTGTGATCGGTAAGTTAACATTGGATTTGGGATCCAAATTATAGATTGTAACTAAAATGGGATATATGGAATACCCTTGTGGAAAGAGAGTTTGGAAGAAGCATTAGAATGACATCGGGATGTGGACCGTGGAAGAGGAAATTTTCATTGGAATTTGCAAGTAAAATTTGGAACTTGAACGTGGAACTGAAATTCAGAACCGCAATTTTTGTCCTAACATGCTATTGAAGGGTGAGTTTCGGCCTGGGTTTTCAAGCTTGGAATTTTCGTTTGGAAATATTGGCAGAACTTTGGAACTAATTCTGGAAAATATTACTCTGAACTACTTGCGTCAAATGCATAATAGGAACTTAGGTTTGTTTATGAGAGTTTGTTAGAGAAGATTAATATTTATTGCTGTATGGTATCGCAATATAAGGAAGACATTATCACGCAAACCTCAGTTTTCTTTCTGCAATGATATCAGAGTTTCCAGCTGGAAATTGAAACATGAATTCCCAATCGGCATTTGGAAGTGAAGTAGAGTGTCTATTACTAAGACATAATTGGAATTAGGCATCAAAATTTTAGTGTTTTATTGACGTGTGGCAACTTGGAGTAGGAAGATGGAAAGGGGATTTAGGGTTAAGGTTGGAATGATGAGCTAGCGTTTGACGCAAGGGTTCTTTTTCCAGTGAAAGGCATATTTGGCGCGGGGGTGGGGAGGCGAGGGGAGGGTGGGGTTAAAGCCAAGGGCTCGGGTTATCGTTAGGATGAGAATCATGTGATGGAATCGAGCACATTCAGCGTGAGATTTAGTAGGGTGTACTGTGATCGGTGAGTGGACATTGGATTTGGGATCCAAATTATAGATTGTAACTAAAATGGGATATATGGAATACCCTTGTGTAAAGAGAGTTTGGAAGAAGTATCAGAATTACATCGGGATATGGAACGTGGAAGTGGATCTTTGAACTGGAATTGGCAAGTGCAATTTGGAACTGGAACGTGGAATTGAAATTCAGAACCGGAATTTTTGTACTAACTTGCTATTGAAGTGTGAGTTTCCGCCTGGGTTTTCAAGCTGGGAATTTTCAGTTGGAAATTTTGGTAGAACTTTGGAACTAATTCTGGAAAATATTATTCTGTAATACTTGCGTCAAATGCATTAAGAAATTAGGTTAGGTTATTAGAGTTTGTTAGAGATATATCATTTTTATTGCTGTATGGTATCGCCATATAAGGAAGATAATATCACGCAATCCTCAGTTTTCTTTCTCCATTGATATCAGAGTTTCCAGCTGATAATTGAAACATGAAATCCCAATCGGCGTGTGGAAGTGAAGTACAGTGTCTATTACTAAGACATAATTGGAATTAGGCATGAAAATTTTAGTGTGTCATTGGGGTGTGCATCTTGGAGTAGGAAGCTGGAAAGTGGATTTAGGGTTAAAGATGGAAAGATGAGCTAGCGTTTGACGCAAGGGTCCAGTTTCCAGTGAAAGGCATATTTGGCGGGGTGTGGGGAGAGGAGAGGAGGGGGGTGTTAGAAGCCAAGGGCTCGTGTTAGCGTTAGGATGAGAATCGTGTGATGAAATCGAGCACATTTAGGGTGAGATTTAGAAGGGTGAACTGTGATCGGTGAGTTAACATTGGATTTTGGGATCCAAATTATAGATTGTAACTAAAATGGGATATATGGAATACCCTTGTGTAAAGAGAGTTTGGAAGAAGTATCAGAATTACATCGGGATATGGAACGTGGAAGAGGAAATTGGGATTAGAATTTGCAAGTGCAATTTGGAACTGGAACGTGGAACTGAAATTCAGAACCGGATTTTTTGTCCTAACTTATTATTGAAGTGTGAGTTTCCACCTGGGTTTTCAAGCTGGGAATTTTCAATTGGAAATTTTGGTAGAACTTTGGAGTTATTTCTGGAAAATATTGTTCTTTAATACTTGCGTCAAATGCTTAATAGGAACTTAGGTTTGGTTATTAGAGTTGGTAGAGTAGTTTCATATTTATTGCTGTATGGTATCGCAATATAAGGAAGACATGATCACGCGAACCTCAGTTTTCTTTTTGCATTGATATCAGAGTTTCCAGCTGGAATTTGAAACATGAATTCCCAATCGGAGTGTGGAAGTGAAGTACAGTGTCTATTCCTAAGACATAATTGGATTTAGGCATCAAAATTTAGTGTTTCTTTGGCGTGTGCAACTTGGAGTAGGAAGATTGAAAGTGGATTTAGGGTTAAGGTTGGAACGATGAGCTAGCGTTTGACGCTAGGGTTCAGTTTCCAGTGAAAGGCCTATTTGGCGGGGGGTGGGGAGGGGAGGGGAGGGGGGTGTTGGAAGCCAAGGGCTCGGGTTAGCGTTAGGATGAGAATCATGTGATGAAATGGAGCACATTCAGGGTGAGATTTAGAAGGGTGTACTGTGATCGGTGAGTTAACATTGGATTTGGGATCCAAATTATAGATTGTAACTAAAATGGGATATATGGAATACCCTTGTGTAAAGAGAGTTTGGAAGAAGTATCAGAATTACATCGGGATATGGAACGTGGAAGTGGATCTTTGAACTGGAACTGGCAAGAGCAATTTGGAACTGGAATGTGGAACTGAAATTCAGAACCGAAATTTTTGTCCTAACTTGCTATTGAAGTGTGAGTTTCGGCCTGCGTTTTCAAGCTCGGAACTTTCATTTGGAAATTTTGTTAGAACTTTGGAACTAATTCTGGAAAATATTATTCTGTAATATTTGCGTCAAATGCATTATAGGAAGTTAGGTTTGTTATTAGAGTTTGTTAGAGATGTTTCATATTTATTGCTGTATGGTATCGCCATATAAGGAAGATAATATCACGCAATCCTCAGCTTTCTTTCTCCATTGATATCAGAGTTTCCAGCTGGAAATTGAAACATGAATTCCCAATCGGCATGTGGAAGTGAAGTACAGTGTCTATTACTAAGACCTAATTGGAATTAGACATCAAAATTTTTGTGTTCCATTGGCGTGTGGCAACTTGGAGTAGGAAGATGGAAAGTGGATTTAGGGTTAAGGTTGGAACGATGAGCTAGCGTTTGACGCTAGGGTTCAGTTTCCAGTGAAAGTCATATTTGGCATGGGGTGAGGAGCATAGGGGTGTGGGGTTAGAAGTCATGGGCTCAGGTTAGCGTTAGGATGAGAATCGTGTGATGGAATCGAGCACATTCAGGGTGAGATTTAGTAGGGTGAACTGTGATCGGTGAGTTAACATTGGATTTTGGGATCCAAATTATAGATTGTAACTAAAATGGGATATATGGAATACCCTTGTTTAAAGAGACTTTGAAAGAAGTATCAGAATTACATCGGGATATGGAACGTGGCAGTGGAACTTGGAACTGGAATTGGCAAGTGCAATTTGGAACTGGAAAGTGGAAGTGAAATTCAGATCCGGAATTTTTGTCCTAACTTGCTATTGAAATGTGAGTTTCGCCCTGGGTTTTCAAGCTCGGAATTTTCAACTGGAAATTTTGGTAGAACTTTGGAACTAATTCTGGAAAATGTTATTCTCTAATACTTGCGTCAAATGCATTATAGGAACTTAGGTTTGGTTGTTAGAGTTTGTTAGAGAAGTTTCATATTTATTGCTGTATAGTATCGCCATATAAGGAAGACATTATCACGCAAACCTCAGTTTTCTTTCTGCATTGATATCAGAGTTTCCAGATGGAATTTGAAACATGAATTCCCAATCGGCATGTGAAAGTGAAGTACAGTGTCTATTACTAAGACATAATTGGAATTAGGCATGAAAATTTTAGTGTTTCATTGGCTTGTGCCACTTGGAGTAGGAAGATTGAAAGTGGATTTAGGGTTAAGCTGGGAACGATGAGGTAGCGTTTGACACTTGGGTTCAGTTTCCAGTGAAAGTCATATTTGGCGGGGGTGTGGGGAGGCGAGTGGAGGGTGGAGTTAAAGCCAAGGGCTCGGGTTATCGTTAGGATGAGAATCGTGTGATGAAATCGAGCACATTCAGGGTGAGATTTAGAAGGGTTTACTGTGACCGGTGAGTTAACATTGGATTTGGGATCCAAATTACAGATTGTAACTAAAATGGGATATATGGACTACCCTTGTGTAAAGAGAGATTGGAAGAAGTATCAGAATTACATCGGGATATGGAACGTGGAAGTGGAGGTTTGAACTGGAACTGGCAAGAGCAATTTGGAACTGGAATGTGGAACTGAAATTCAGAACCGAAATTTTTGTCCTAACTTACTATTGAAGTGTGAGTTTCGGCCTGCGTTTTCAAGCTCGGAACTTTCATTTGGAAATTTTGTTAGAACTTTGGAACTAATTCTGGAATATATTATTCTGTAATATTTGCGTCAAATGCATTATAGGAAGTTAGGTTTCTTATTAGAGTTTGTTAGAGATGTTTCATATTTATTGCTGTACGGTATCGCCATATAAGGAAGATAATATCACGCAATCCTCAGCTTTCTTTCTCCATTGATATCAGAGTTTCCAGCTGGAAATTGAAACATGAATTCCCAATCGGCATGTGGAAGTGAAGTACAGTGTCTATTACTAAGACCTAATTGGAATTAGACATCAAAATTTTTGTGTTCCATTGGCGTGTGGCAACTTGGAGTAGGAAGATGGAAAGTGGATTTAGGGTTAAGGTTGGAACGATGAGCTAGCGTTTGACGCTAGGGTTCAGTTTCCAGTGAAAGTCATATTTGGCATGGGGTGAGGAGCGTAGGGGGTGGGTTAGAAGTCAAGGGCTCAGGTTAGCCTTAGGATGAGAATCGTGTGATGGAATCGAGCACATTCAGGGTGAGATTTAGTAGGGTGAACTGTGATCGGTGAGTTAACATTGGATTTTGGGATCCAAATTATAGATTGTAACTAAAATGGGATATATGGAATACCCTTGTTTAAAGAGACTTTGGAAGAAGTATCATAATTACATCGGGATATGGAACGTGGCAGTGGAACTTGGAACTGTAATTGGCAAGTGCAATTTGGAACTGGAAAGTGGAAGTGAAATTCAGATCCGGAATTTTTGTCCTAACTTGCTATTGAAATGTGAGTTTTGGCCTGGGTTTTCAAGCTTGGAATATTCAATTGGAAATTTTGGTAGAACTTTGGACCTAATTCTGGAAAGTATTATTCTGTAATACTTGGGTCAAATGCATTATAGGAACTTAGGTTTGGTTATTAGAGTTTGTTAGAGAAGTTTCATATTTATTGCTGTATGGTATCGCCACATAACGAAGATATTATCACGCAAACCTCAGTTTTCTTTCTGCATTGATATCAGAGTTTCCAGATGGAATTTGAAACATGAATTCCCAATCGGCATGTGAAAGTGAAGTACAGTGTCTATTACTAAGACATAATTGGAATTAGGCATGAAAATTTTAGTGTTTCATTGGCTTGTGCCACTTGGAGTAGGAAGATGGAAAGTGGATTTAGGGTTAAGCTGGGAACGATGAGGTAGCGTTTGACGCTAGGGTTCAGTCTCCAGTGAAAGTCATATTTGGCGGGGGTGTGGGGGGGGCGAGTGGAGGGTGGAGTTAAAGGCAAGGGCTCGGGTTATCGTTAGGATGAGATTCGTGTGATGAAATCGAGCACATTCAGTGTGAGATTTAGAAGGGTGTGCTGTGATCGGTGAGTTAACATTGGATTTGGGATCCAAATTATAGATTGTAACTGAAATGGGATATATGGAATACCCTTGTGTAAAGAGAGTTTAGAAGAAGCATCAGAATGACATCGGGATTTGGACCCTGGAAGAGGAAATTGGCGCTGCAACTGGCAAGTGAAATTTGGAAGTGGAATGTGGAACTGAAATTCAGAACCGGAATTTTTGTCCTAACTTGCTATTGAAGTTTGAGTTTCCGCTTGGTTTTCAAGCTTGGAATTTTCAATTGGAAATTTTGGTAGCACTTTGGAGTTAATTCTGGAAAGTATTATTCTGTAATACTGGCGTGAAATGCGTAATTGGAACTTAGATTTGGTTATTAGAGTTTCTTAGAGAAGTTTCATATTTATTGCCGTATGGTATCACAATATAAGGAAGACATTATCACGCAAACCTCAGTTTGCTTTTTGCATTGATATCAGAGTTTCCAGCTAGAAATTGAAACATAAATTCCCAATCGGCATGTGGAAGTGAAGTACAGTGTCTATTAGTAAGACAAAATTGGGATTAGGCATCAAAATTTTAGTGTTTCTTTGGCATGTGGCAACTTGGAGTAGGAAGATGGATAGTGGATAAAGTGTTAAGGTGGGAACGATGAGCAATCGCAAACTACACTTCCATAGTATAATGCTAACTTCCAATTCTTCATTCCAAATCTCCGTTCTCAGTTCCACATTCCAATTCCAAATTCCACTGCCAAATTCCAGTTCCGAATTCCACCTTGAATTCCACTTCTAAACTCCACTTCCAAGTTATAGTTCCAAATTCCGATTCTAAATTTCCAGTTTCACATTCGAGTACTAATTTCTTCTTCCAAATTCCATTCTGATTTCATAATCCAAATTCTATTTACAAATACCACATTTCCCTCCCGAAGCATAACTTCATTCATATAAGCCAATTATAACTTATCAATGCCTATTCGGCTTTCTAATCCTATCCCTAAATATGTTCCTTTATATCACACGATTCTCACCCGGAAAGGACCCGGAAGCCTTGCTTTTAACCATAAATGCCTTTCATTATAAACTGAACGCTTGATTGAAAATCCTGACTCTTCATTCCAACCCTAACTCTAATTGAAGTTCATCCTATCCAAACGAAACTTCCAAAATCCTATTCAACACTATAATTTTGATGCCGAATTCCAATTACGTGTTAGGAAGAGAAATTATACTTTCAGATATACCAGTTGTGAATTCGTGTTTCACATTCCAACAGTCAACTCAGATTACAATGCAAAATGAAAACCGACATCCACATCACAATATCTTCCTGACATTGTATGTTAGACGTTACAACAACTTGAAACTTCCCTAAGAAACTCTCATACCAAAACCTAAGTTTCTAGTACATCATTGACGCAAATATTAGACTCACATTTTTTTCCAAATATTAATTCAAAAATGTTACCAAACTTCCAATTGCAAATTCCAGCCTTAATGAGATGTTGGAAATCGATGTCGAAGCTCACACTTCAGTACCAAGTTAAGACACAAATTCCAATCGCAAACTCCTCTTTCACAGTCTAATGCTAAATTCCAATTCTTAATTCCAAATCTCAGTCCTCAGTTCCACATTCCAATTCCAAATTCCACTTCCAAATTACAGTTCTGAATTCCACTTCCAAGTTCCACTTCAAGTTCCTAATTCCACTTCTAAACTCCAATTCCAAGCTCCAGTTCCAAATTCAGATTCTAAATTTCAGTTCCACATTCCAGTTCTAAAATCCTATTCCAATTTCCAATTCTAAATTCCACTCTCTAAGTTTTCTTCCAAATTTCACTTTCGAATTCCACTCTCGAGGTCCAGTTTCACAATCGAGTACTAATCTCCTCTTCCAAATTCCATTCTGATTTCGTAATCCAAATTCTATTTCCAAATACCACATTTCACTTCCGAGGCATAACTTGATTCATATAACACAATGGTAACTTATCAATGCCTATTCTGCCTTCTAAACCTAACCCTAAATGTGCTCCTTTATATCACTCGATTCTCAGCCTGACCGGACCCAGAATCCTGCCTTCTAACCCTAAATGCATTTCATTATAAACTGAACGCTCGATTAAAAACCATAATTCTTCATTCCAACCCTAACTCTAAATGCACTTCATTACGTCTTAGGAAGGAAAATTATACTTTCAGGTATACCAGTTGTGATTTCGTGTTTCACATTCCAACTGTCAACTCAGATTACAATGCAAAATGAAAACCGACATCCACATCATTATATCTTTCTGACATTGTATGTAAGACCATACAACAACTTGAAACTTCCCTTAGAACCTCTCATACCAAAACGTAAGTTTCTAGTACATCTTTGACGCAAATAATACACTCACATTTTTTTTCCAAATTTTAATTAAAAAATTTTGCCAAAATTCTAATTGAAAATTCCAGCCTTAAATAGATGTTGGAAATCTATGTCGAAGCTCACACTTCAGTACCAAATTAAGACACAAATTGCAATCGCAAACTTCTCTTCCACAGTCTAATGCTAACTTCCAATTCGTCCTTCCAAATCTCAGTTCTCAGTTTCACCTTCCAATTTCAAATTCCACTTCTAAGTTCCACTTCCAGTTCCGAATTCCCCTTCCAAATTCCACTTATAAACTCCACCTCCAAGTTCCACTTCCAGTTTCAAATTCCGATTCTAAATTTGAGTTCCACATTCCAGTTGTAAAAAGCTATTCCAAATTCCAATTCTAAATTCCACTCTCTAAGTTTTTATTCCAAATTCCACTACCGAATTCCACTCCCAAGTTCCAGTTTCACATTCGAGTACTAAACTCTTCTTCCAAATTCCATTCTAATTACGTAATCCAAGTTCTATTTCCAAATACCACATTTCACGTCGGAAGCATTACTTGATTCACATAATACAGTGATAACTTATCAATGCCTATTCTGCTTTCTAACCCTAACTCTAAATACGCTCCATTATTTCATTCGATTCTCAGCCTGACCAGAACCGGAAGTCTTGCTTCTAACCCTAAATGCCTTTCATTATAAACTGAACGCTCGATTCAAAACCCTGACTCTTCATTCCAACCCTAAATGTAATTGCAGTCCATCCTATCCAAACGCAACTTCCACCATCCTATTCAACAGTAAAATTTTGATGCCGAATTCCAATGACGTCTTAGGAAGAGAAACTATACTTTCAGATATACCAGTTGTGATTTCGTGTTTCACATTGCAACAGTCAACTCAGATTATAATGCAAAATTAAAACCGACATCCACATCATAATATCTTTCTGACATTGGATGTAAGACCATACAACAACTTGAAACTTCCCTATGAAACTCTCATACCAAAACGTAAGTTTCTAGCACATCTTTGACGCAAATATTACACTCACATTTTTTTCCAAATTTTAATTCAAAAATTTTACCAAACTTCTAATTGAAAATTCCAGTCTTAATGAGATGTTGGGAATCGATGTCGAAGCTCACACTTCAGTACCAAGTTAAGACACAAATTCTAATCGCAAACTCCTATTCCATAGTCTAATGCTAAATTCAAATTCTTAATTCCAAATCTCAGTCCTCAGTTCCACATTCCAATTCCAAATTCCACTTTCAAATTACAGTTCTGAATTCCACTGCCAAGTTCCACTTCCAGTTCCGAATTCCACTTCCTAATTCCACATCTAAACTCCAATTCCATGTTCCAGTTCCAAAATCCGATTCTAAATTTCAGTTCCACATTCCAGATCTAAAATCCTATTCCAAATTCCAATTCTAAATTCCACTCTCTAAGTTTTCTTCCAAATTCCACTTTCGAATTCCACTCTCGAGTTCCAGTTTCACATTCGAGTACTAATCTCCTCTTCCAAATTCCATTCGGATTTCATAATCAAAATTCTATTTCCAAATACCACATTTCACTTCCGAAGCATTACTTGGTTCATATAATCCAATGATAACTTATCAATGCCTATTCTGCCTTCTAAACCTAACCCCAAATGTACTCCATTATATCACTGTATTCTCAGCCTGACCGGACCAAGAAATCTGGCTTCTAACCCTAAATGCCTTTCATTATAAACTGAACGCTCGATTCAAAACCATAATTCTTCATTCCAACCCTAACTCGAAATGCAGTCCATACTATCCAAACGCGACATCCAACATCGTATTCCAAAATAAAATTTTGATGTCGAATTCCAATTACGTCTTAGGAAGACAAATTATACATTCAGCTATACAAGTTTTTAATTCTTCTTTCACATTCCACCTGTCAACTCAGGTTACAATACAAAACGTAAACCGACATGCACATCATAATGTCTTTCTGATATTGTATGTAATACCATACAACAACTTGAAACTTCCCTAAGAAACTCTCATACCAAAACCTAAATTACCAGTCCATCTTTGACACAAATATTACAGACTCACATTTTTTCCAAATTTAATTCCAAAATTTATATCAAAATTTCTAAATAAGAATCCAGCCTTAATGATATGTGTCAAATCCTGGCCGAATCTCACACTTCATTACCAAGTTAAGACAGAAATTCCAATCGCAAACTCCTCTTCCAGAGTCTAAAGCTAACTTCCAAATCTTCATTCCAAATCTCCTTTCTCAGTTCCACATTCCAATTCCAAATTCCACTGCCAAATTACAGTTCCGGATTCCACTTCCTAGTTCCACTTCCAGTTCCAAATTCCACTTCCGAATTCCACTTCTAAACTCCACTTCCAAGTTCCAGTTCCAAATTCCAATTCTAAATTTGACTCTCTAAGTTTTTATTCCAAATTCCACTCCCGATCTCCAGTTTCACGTTCGAGTACTAAACTCTTCTTCCAGATTCCATTCTGATTTCATAATCCACATTCTATTTCCAAATACCACATTTCACTTCCGAAGCATACCTTGATTCATATAAGCCAATGATAACTTATCAATGCCTATTCAGCCTTCTAACCCTAACCCTAAATGTGCTCCATTATATCACTCGATTCTCAGCCTGACCGGACGGGTAGGCTTGACTTCTGACCCTAAAGGTGTTTCATTACAAACTGGATGCTCGGTTCCAAACCCTAACTACACATTCCAACCCTAACTCTAAATGCAGGCCATGCTATCCAAATGCAACTTCCAACATCCTATTCCACGCTAAAACTTTGATGCAGAATTCCAATTTACGTCTTAGGAAGAGAAATTATAATTTTCGATATACCAGCTGTGAATTTGCGTTTCACATTCCAACTGTCAACTCAGATTACAATACAAAACGAAAACCGACATCCACATCATAATGCCTTTCTGATATTGCATGTAATACCATACAACCGCTTGAAACTTCCCTGACAAACTCTCATACCAAAACCTAAGTTCCCAGTGCACATATTTGACGCAAATATTACAGACTCCCATGTATTGTTTTCCCCGAATTTTAATTCCAAAAATTTTACCGAAACTTCTAATTAAAAATTCCAGCCTTAATGAGATGTTGAAAATCCAGGCCGAATCTCACACTTCATTACCAAGTTAAGACAGAAATTCCAATATCAAACTCCTCTTCCGCAGTCTAATGCTAACTTCCAATTCTTCATTCCAAATCTCCGTTCTCAGTTCCACATTCCAATTCCAAATTCCACTGCCAAATTCCAGTTCCGGATTCCACATCCAAGTTCCACTTTCAGTTCCAAATTCCACTTCCTAATTCCACTTCTAAACTGCACTTCCAAGTTCCAGTCCCGAATGCCTCTGCCGAGTTCCGATTTCACATTCGAGTACTAAATTCTTCTTCGCAATTCCATTCTAATTATATAATCCAAATTCGATTTCCAAATAACACATTTCACTTCAGAAGCATTACTTGATTCATATAATCCAGTGAAAACCTATCAATGCCTATTCTGCCTTCTAACCCTAACTCTAAATACGCTTCATTATATCACACGATTCTCAGCCTGACCGGAACTGGAAGCCTTGCTTCTAACCCTAAATGCCTTTCATTATAAACTGAAAGCTCGATTCAAAACCCTGACTCTTCATTCCAACCCTAACTCTAATCGCAGTCCATCGTATCCAAACACAACTTCCAACATCCTATTCCACACTAAAATTTTGATGCCGAATTCCAATTACGTCATAGGAAGAGAAACTATACTTTCAGATATACCAGTTGTGATTTCGTGTTTCACATTCCAACTGTCAACTAAGATTACAATGCAAAATGAAAACCGACATCCACATCATAATATCTTTCTGACTTTGTATGTAAGACCATACAACAACTTGAAACTTCCCTAAGAAACTCTCATACCAAAACTTGAGTTTCTAGTACATCTTTGAGGCAAATATTACACTCACATTTTTTTCCAAATTTTAATTCAAAAAGTTTAACCAAACTTCCAATTGAAAATTTCAGCCTTAATGAGGTGTTGGAAATCGATGTCGAAGCTCAAACTTCAGTACCAAGTTAAGACACAAATTCTAATCACAAACTCCTATTCCACAGTCTAATGATAAATTCCAATTCTTAATTCCAAATCTCACTCCTCAGTTTCACATTCCATTTCCAAATTCCACTTCCAAATTACAGTTCTGAATTCCACTTCCAAGTTCCACTTCCTTTTCCGATTTCCACTTCCTAATTGCACTTCTAAACTCCAATTCCATGTTCCAGTTCCAAACTCCGATTCTAAATTTCAGTTCCACATTCCAGTTCTAAAATCCTATTTCAATTTCCAATTCTAAATTCCACTCTCTAAGTTTTCTTCCAAATTCCACTTTCGAATTCCACTCTCGAGTTCCAGTTTCACATTCGAGTACTAATCTCTTCTTCCAAATTCCATTCTGATTTCATAATCCAAATTCTATTTCCAAATACTACATTTATTTCCGAAGCATAAGGTGATTCATATAACACAATGGTAATTTATCAATGCCTATTCTGCCTTCTAAACCTAACCCTTAATGTACTCCATTATATCCCTCGATTCTCAGCCTGACCGGACCCTGAAACCTGGCTTCTAACCCTAATGCCTTTCAATATAAACTGAACGCTGGATTCAAAACCATAATTCTTCATTCCAACCCTAACTCTAAATGCAGTCCATACTATCCAAACGCGCCTTCCAACAACCTATTCCATACTAAAATTTGATGTCGAATTCCAATTACGTCTTAGGAAGAGAAACTATACCTTCAGATATACCAGTTGTGATTTCGTGTTTCACATTCCAACTGTCAACTCAGATTACAATGCAAAATGAAAACCGACATTCACATCATAATATCTTTCTGACATTGTATGTAAGACCATACAAAAACTTGAAACTTCCCTTAGAACCTCTCATACCAAAACGTAAGTTTCTAGTACATCTTTGACGCAAATAATACACTCACATTTTATTCCAAATTTTAATTCAAATTTTTGCCAAACTTCTAATTGAAAATTCCAGCCTTAAATAGATGTTGGAAATCTATGCCGAAGCTCACATTTCAGTACCAAATTAAGACACAAATTGCAATCGCAAACTTCTCCTCCACAGTCTAATGCTAATTTCCAATTCGTCCTTCCAAATTTCAGTTCTCGGTTTCACCTCCCAATTCCAAATTCCACTTCTAAGTTCCACTTCCAGTTCCGAATTCCACTTCCGAATTCCACTTCTAAACTCCACTTTCAAGTTCCAGTTCCAAATTCCGATTCTAAATTTGAGTTCCACATTCCAGTTCTAAAAAGCTATTCCAAATTCCAATTCTAAATTCCACTCTCTAAGGTTTTATTCCAAATTCCACTTCCGAATTCCACTCCCGAGTTCCAGTTTCACATTCGAGTACTAAACTTTTCTTCGCAATTCCATTCTAATTATATAATCCAAATTCGATTTCCAAATAACACATTTCACTTCAGAAGCATTACTTGATTCATATAATCCAGTGAAAACCTATCAATGCCTATTCTGCCTTCTAACCCTAACTCTAAATACGCTTCATTATATCACTCGATTCTCAGCCTGACCGGAACGGGAAGCCTTGCTTCTAACCCTAAATGCCTTTCATTATAAACTGAAAGCTCGATTCAAAACCCTGACTCTTCATTCCAACCCTAACTCTAATCGCAGTCCATCCTATCCAAACACAACTTCCAACATCCTATTCCACACTAAAATTTTGATGCCGAATTCCAATTACGTCATAGGAAGAGAAACTATACTTTCAGATATACCAGTTGTGATTTCGTGTTTCACATTCCAACTGTCAACTAAGATTACAATGCAAAATGAAAACCGACATCCACATCATAATATCTTTCTGACTTTGTATGTAAGACCATACAACAACTTGAAACTTCCCTAAGAAACTCTCATACCAAAACTTGAGTTTCTAGTACATCTTTGAGGCAAATATTACACTCACATTTTTTTCCAAATTTTAATTCAAAAAGTTTAACCAAACTTCCAATTGAAAATTTCAGCCTTAATGAGGTGTTGGAAATCGATGTCGAAGCTCAAACTTCAGTACCAAGTTAAGACACAAATTCTAATCACAAACTCCTATTCCACAGTCTAATGATAAATTCCAATTCTTAATTCCAAATCTCACTCCTCAGTTTCACATTCCATTTCCAAATTCCACTTCCAAATTACAGTTCTGAATTCCACTTCCAAGTTCCACTTCCTTTTCCGATTTCCACTTCCTAATTGCACTTCTAAACTCCAATTCCATGTTCCAGTTCCAAACTCCGATTCTAAATTTCAGTTCCACATTCCAGTTCTAAAATCCTATTCCAATTTCCAATTCTAAATTCCACTCTCTAAGTTTTCTTCCAAATTCCACTTTCGAATTCCACTCTCGAGTTCCAGTTTCACATTCGAGTACTAATCTCTTCTTCCAAATTCCATTCTGATTTCATAATCCAAATTCTATTTCCAAATACTACATTTACTTCCGAAGCATAACTTGATTCATATAACACAATGGTAATTTATCAATGCCTATTCTGCCTTCTAAACCTAACCCTTAATGTACTCCATTATATCCCTCGATTCTCAGCCTGACCGGACCCTGAAACCTGGCTTCTAACCCTAATGCCTTTCAATATAAACTGAACGCTGGATTCAAAACCATAATTCTTCATTCCAACCCTAACTCTAAATGCAGTCCATACTATCCAAACGCGCCTTCCAACAACCTATTCCATACTAAAATTTGATGTCGAATTCCAATTACGTCTTAGGAAGAGAAACTATACCTTCAGATATACCAGTTGTGATTTCGTGTTTCACATTCCAACTGTCAACTCAGATTACAATGCAAAATGAAAACCGACATTCACATCATAATATCTTTCTGACATTGTATGTAAGACCATACAAAAACTTGAAACTTCCCTTAGAACCTCTCATACCAAAACGTAAGTTTCTAGTACATCTTTGACGCAAATAATACACTCACATTTTATTCCAAATTTTAATTCAAATTTTTGCCAAACTTCTAATTGAAAATTCCAGCCTTAAATAGATGTTGGAAATCTATGCCGAAGCTCACATTTCAGTACCAAATTAAGACACAAATTGCAATCGCAAACTTCTCCTCCACAGTCTAATGCTAATTTCCAATTCGTCCTTCCAAATTTCAGTTCTCCGTTTCACCTCCCAATTCCAAATTCCACTTCTAAGTTCCACTTCCAGTTCCGAATTCCACTTCCGAATTCCACTTCTAAACTCCACTTTCAAGTTCCAGTTCCAAATTCCGATTCTAAATTTGAGTTCCACATTCCAGTTCTAAAAAGCTATTCCAAATTCCAATTCTAAATTCAACTCTCTAAGGTTTTATTCCAAATTCCACTTCCGAATTCCACTCCCGAGTTCCAGTTTCACATTCGAGTACTAAACTTTTCTTCCAAATTCCATTCTGATTACATAATCCAAATTCTATTTCCAAATACCACATTTCACTTCGGAAGCATTACGTGATTCATATAATCCAATGATAACTTATCAATGCCTATTCTGCCTTCTAACCCTAACTCTAAATACGCTCCATTATAGCACTCGATTCTCAGCCTGACCAGAACCGGAAGCCTTGCTTCTCACCCTAAATGCCTTTCATTAAAAACTGAACGCTCGATTCAAAACCCTGACTCTTCATTCCAACCCTAACTCTAATCGCAGTACGTGCTATCCAAACGCAACTTCCGACATCCTATTCCACACTAAAATTTTGATGCCGAATTCCAATTACGTCTTAGGAAGAGAAACTATACTTTCCGATATACCAGTTGTGATTTCGTGTTTCACATTCCAACTCTCAACCCAGATTACAATACAAAACGAAAACCGACATCCACATCATAATGCCTTTCTGAAATTGTATGTAATACCTTACAACTGCTTGAAACTTCCCTCACAAACTCTAATACCAAAACCTATGTTCCCAGTACCCATATTTGACGCAAATATTACAGACTCCCATTTATTGTTTTCCCCGAATATAAATTCCAAAAATTCAACCGAAATTTCTAATTAAAAATTCCAGCCTTGGGGGCGGAGCCAAGACGGCGGAGTAGAAGGATGCACATTTACGAGCTCCGAGCCCACAACCCATGGAATTGAGGTAAAAGGAAATCCCCATAAATTCTGAATCTCTGCATGGGGTGCTTAACATAGGGGAAGAGATTTCCGTTCCACTGAGCCCTGGAGAGCCGTCCCCGCGGTCCATCGCACCCCGGCAAGCGGACCCTACCCCGACCCCTGGCCGCGGCCCCAGAGAAGCATCCCCGAGCAGACTTCAGAGAGGGAAGCTCCGGGGGAAACTCCGGCAGCCGGGAAAGTCCCTCCGCCCACAGAAGCTACAGGTCAGTAAGAAAGAAGGCTGCGATAGGGGAGGGGAGCGGAGCGTCTCCGTGACTCGGGCCCCCTCGGGAGGAAGCGGCGGCGGCAGAGGCGTGGGCGGGCGGCTGAGGCGGCAGCGGCCCGGGACTCAGGAATCCCCCAGCAGCAGGTAGGATCTTCAATACTGAAGGTCTTTCCAACCTGAGGGAGCTGAGCCGGGGAGACGGCCCTGCCCCCACCCTGCTCTACTGCTGAACGTCTCTGAATAAAACCCCCAAGGGAGCTGAACATAGGAGGCGGGGACCCCCACCCCGCCCCCACCCGCTCCGTTCCTGAAAGTCTCTGCAGAAAGCCCCTGAGGGACCGAAATTAGGAGGCGGCCCTGCCCCCACCCCTGTGCCAGAACTAAAGCTTGCCTCCGGAAAGCGCATTTGAATCTCAGAGCCCAAGCACTAGCTGGGCGGATCCAGGTGGAGGTGGAAAGGAATCTCAGAAGTCAAGTAACTGGCTGGGAAAATGCCTAGAAAAGGGAAGAAAAATAAGACTTTAGAGAGTTTTTTTTCCAACAAATGAAAATGATCCCGACCTTCGGATCTGATGGCGGGGACGAGAACGTATTTTTCCCATCAGGGAAAGATGTGGAGGGCGGGGCTTCAGTACCCCAGACACCCCAGGGGGGTGTTGGGTGGGCTCAGGCCTTGCAAGAGCTTAAAAAGGATTTTGAAAAGCAAGTTAGACAGGTGGAGGAAAGACTGGGAAGAGAAATGACAAAGATGCAAGAAGAGTATGAAAAAAAGGTCAATATCTTGGTAAAGGAGACCCAAAAAATGCTGAGGAAATTAACACGTTGAAAAATAGGCTCACTCAATTGGCAAAAGAGGTTCAAAAAGCCAATGAGGAGAAGAATGTATTCAAAAGCAGAATGAGCCAAATGGAAAAAGAGGCTCAAAAGCTCACTGAATTTAATAGTTCCCTCAAAATTAGAATGGAACAGATGGATTCTAATGACTTTATGAGAAACCAAGAAATCACCAAACAAAACCAAAAGAACGAAACAATGGAAGAGAATGTGAAATATCTCATGGGAAAAACAACTGACCTGGAAAATAGATCAAGGAGAGACAATTTAAAAATTATGGGACTACCTGAAAGCCATGATCAAAAAAAGAGCCTAGACATCGTCTTGCATGAAATTATCAAGGAAAATTGCCCTGACATTCTAGGACCAGAGGACAAAATAAGTATTGAAAGAATCCATCGATCACCACCTGAAAGAGATCCAAAAAGAAAAACTCCTAGGAACATTGTGGCCAAATTCCAGAACTCCCAGCTCAAGGAAAAAATCTTGCAAGCAGCTAGAAAGAAACAATTCCAGTACTGTGGAAATACAATCAGGATAACTCAAGATCTAGCAGCTTCTACATTAAGGGATCGAAGGGCGTGGAATAGGATATTCCAGAAGGCAAAGGAAGTAGGACTGAAATCAAGAATCACCTACCCAGCTAAACTGAGTATAATACTTCAAGGGAAAATATGGTCTTTCAATGAAACAGAGGACTTTCAATCATTCTTAATGAAAAGACCAGAGCTGAAAAGAAAATTTGACTTTCAAACACAAGAATGAGAAGAAGCATGAAAAAGTAAACAGCAAAGAGAAATATTAAGGGACTTACCAGAAATGAACTGTTTACATTCATAAAGGGAAAGACAATATTTCTAACTCTTAAAACTTTTCAGTATCTGGGTAGAAGGTGGGACCACACATACACATGTACACGCATGCACACACATACACACATGCATTCACATACAGAGACAGAGAGCACAGATTGAACTGAATAGGATGGGACCATACCTTAAAAGAAATTAAGGTAAATGGTGAGAGAGAAATGTAGTGAGAGGAAAGAGGGGGAAATGGAAGGGGATAACTATATGTCATTTAAGAGGCAAGTAGGAGATATTTTTAGTGGAGGGAAAAAAGAGGAGAGCTGAGGAAAAAAAAAACCAACAAACAAGAAGTTTACCCTCATCACATTTGACAAAACGAAGGAGTGAAATGCACACTCATTTTGGTATGAAAACCTATCTTACAGTATAAGAAAGCGGGGGAGAAGGAGATATTGGGGGGGATGATGGAAGGGAGGGCAAAGGGAGGAGGGAGTAATTGAAAGTCAACACTTGGGGAGGGACAGGATCAAAAGACAGAAGAGAAACAATGAGGGGCAGGTTAGGAGGGATGGCAATTCAGTTAGTCTTACACAACACAACTATCAGGAAGGTCATTTGCAAAGCTACAGAGATATGGCCTATAATGAATTGCCTGCCGTACCAAAGGGAATGGGTGGGGAGGGAGGGATGGGGAGAATTTGGAACTAAAAGTTTTAGGAACAATTGTTTAGTATTGTTGTTGCAATTAGGAAAGAAGACATAGAGTTAATGAGGAATAGAAAGTCATCTGGACCTACAGGAGAAAAGAGAAGATGGAGACAAGGGAAGGGAGGGATGACAGAAGAGAGGACAGATTGGAGATAGGGAAAATTAGATTGCTTGGGGTATTGGGGTGAGGGGTGGGGAGAAAAGGGGAGAAAATTTGGAACCCAAAAATTTGTGAAAATGAATGTAAAAAGCTAAAGAAATAAATAAATAATAATTAAAAAAAAAAAATTCCAGCCTTAATGAGATGTTGAAAATCCAGGCCGAATCTCACACTTCATTACCAAGTTAAGAAAGCAATTCGAATTGCAAGCTCCTCTTCCACAGTCTAATGCTAACTTCCAATTCTTCATTCCAAATCTCCGTTCTCAGTTGCACATTCCAATTTCAAATTCCACTGCCAAATTCCGGTTCCGGATTCCACTTCCTAGTTCCACTTTCAGTTCCAAATTCCACTTCCTAATTCCACTTCTAAACTGCACTTCCAAGTTCCAGTTCCAAATTCCAATTCTAAATTTGACTCTAAGTTTTTATTCCAAATTCCACTTCCGACTTCCACTTCTAAACTGCACTTCCAAGTTCCAGTTCCAAATTCCAATTCTAAATTTGACTCTAAGGTTTTATTCCAAATTCCACGTGGGAATTCCTCTCCCGAGTTCCAGTTTCACATTCGAGTACTAATTTCTTCTTCCAAATTTCATTCTAATTACATAATCCAAATTCGATTTCCAAATACCACATTTCACTTCAGAAGCATTACTTGATTCATATAATCCAGTGATAAATTATCAATGCCTATTCTGCCTTCTAAACCTTACCCCAAATGTGCTCCATTATATCACTCTATTCTCAGCCTGACCGGACCAAGAAATCTGTCTTCTAAAACTGAATGCATTTCATTATAAACTGAACGCTCGATTCAAAACCATAATTCTTCACTCCAAACCTAACTCGAAATGCATTCCGTACTATCCAAACGCGACTTCGAACATCCTATTCCACACTAAAATTTTGATGCCGAGTTCCAATTATGTCTTAGGAGGACAAATTATACTTTCAAATATACAAGTTTTTAATTGGTGTTTCACATTCCAACTGTCAACTCAGATTACAATACAAAATGTAAACCGACGTGCATATCATAATGTCTTTCTGATATTGTATGTAATACCATACAAGAACTTGAAACTTCCCTAAGAAACTCTCATACCAAAACCTAAATTACCAGTCCATCTTTGACGCAAATATTACAGACTCACATTTTTTCCAAATTTAATTCCAAAATTTATACCAAAATTTCTAAATAAAAATTCCAGCCTTAATGATATGTGTCAAATCCAGGCCGAAGCTGACACTTCATTACCAAGTTAAGACAGAAATTCCAATCGCAAACTCCTCTTCCACAGTCTAATGCTAACTTCCAATTCTTCATTCCAAATCTCCTTTCTCAGTTCCACATTCCAATTCCAAATTCCACTGCCAAATTACAGGTCCGGATTCCACTTCCTAGTTCCACTTCCAGTTCCAAATTCGACTTCCGAAATCCAATTCTAAACTCCAATTCCAAGTTCTAGTTCCAAATTCCAATTCTAAATTTGCCTCTCTAAGTTTTTATTCCAAATTCCACTTCTGAATTCCACTCCCGAGTTCCAGTTTCACATTCGAGTACTAAACTCTTCTTCCAGATTCCATTCTGATTTCATAATCCACATTCTATTTCCAAATACCACAATTCACTTCCGAAGCATAACTTGATTCATATAATCCAATGATAACTTATCAATGCCTATTAATCCTTCTAACCCTAAACCTAAATGTGCTCCATTAGATCACTCGATTCTCAGCCTGACCAGAAGGGTAGGCTTGGCTTCTAAGCCTAGAGATGTTTCATTACAAACTGGATGCTCGGTTCCAAACCCTAACTACACATTCCAACCTTAAATCTAAATGCAGGCCATCCAACCAAACGCAAGTTCCAACATTCTATTCCATGCTAAAACTTTGATGCCGAATTCCAATTTACGTCTTAGGAAGAGAAATTGCAATTTTCGATATACCAGCTGTGAATTTGCGTTTCACATTCCAACTGTCAACTCAGATTACAATACAAAACGAAAACCGACATCCACATCATAATGCCTTTCTGATATTGTATGTAATACCATACAACCACTTGAAACTTCTCTGACAAACTCTCATACCAAAACTTAACTTCCCAGTGCACATATTTGACGCAAATATTACAGACTCCCATTTATTGTTTTCCCCGAATTTTAATTCCAAAAATTTTACGGAAACTTATAATTAAAAATTCCAGCCTTAATGAGATGTTGAAAATCCAGGCTGAAGCTCACACTTCATTACCAAGTTAAGACAGAAATTCCAATATCAAACTCCTCTTCCACAGTCTAATGCTAACTTCCAATTCTTCATTCCAAATCTCAGTTCTCAGTTCCACATTCCAATTCCAAATTCCACTGCCAAATTCCAGTTCCGGATTCCACTTCCTAGTTCCACTTTCAGTTCCAAATTCCACTTCCGAATTACACTTCTAAACTCCAATTTCACGTTCCAGTTACAAATTCCAATTCTATATTTGACTCTCTAAGGTTTTATTCCAAATTCCACGTCCGAATTCCTCTCCTGAGTTCCCGTTTCACATTCGAGTACTAAATTCTTCTTCCAAATTTCATTCTAATTACATAATCCAAATTCGATTTTCAAATACCACATTTCACTTCATAAGCATTACTTGATTCATATAATCCAGTGATAACTTATCAATGCCTATTCTCCCTTCTAAACCTACTTCTAAATACGCTCAATTATATCACTCGAATCTCAGCCCAACCGGAACCGGAAGCCTTGCTTCTAACCCTAAATGCCTTTCATTATAAAATGAATTCTCGATTCAAAACCCTGACTCTTCTTTCCAACCCAAACTCTAATCGCAGTCCATCCTATCCCAACGCAACTTCCAACATCCTATTCCACGCTAAAATTTTGATGCCGAATTCCAATTACGTCTTAGGAAGAGGAACTATACTTTCAGATACACCAGTTGTGATTTCGTGTTTCACATTCCAACTGTCAACTCAGATTACAATGCAAAATGAAAACCAACATCCACATGATAATATCTTTGTGACATTGTATGTAAGACCATACAACAACTTGAAACTTCCCTAAGAAACTCTCATACCGAAACGAAAGTTTCTAGTACATCTTTGAGGCAAATATTACACTCACATTTTTTTCCAAATTTTAATTCAAAAATTTTATCAAATTTCTAATTGAAAATTCCAGCCTTATTTAGATGTTGGAAATCGATGCCGAATCTCACACTTCAGTACCAAGTTAAGACACAAATTGCAATCGCAAACTCCTCTTCCACAGTCTAATGCTAACTTCCAATTCGTCCTTCCAAATCTCAGTTCTCAGTTTCACCTTCCAATTCCAAATTCCACTTCCAAATTCCACTTCCAAGTTGCACTTCCAGTTCCGAATTCCACTTCCGATTTCCACTTCTAAACTTCAATTCCAAGTTCCAGTTCCAAATTCCGATTCTAAATTTCAGTTCCACATTCCAGTTCTAAAAAGCTACTCCAAATTTAAATTCTAAATTCCACTCTCTAAGTTTTTCTTCTAAATTCCACTTCCGAATTCCATTCCCGAGTTCCAGTTTCACATTCGAGAACAACACTCTTCTTCCAAATTCCATTCTGATTACATAATCCAAATTCTATTGCCAAATACCACATCTCACTTCGGAAGCATTACTTGATTCACATAATTCAATGATAACTTATCAATGCCTATTCTGGTTTTTAACCCTAAATCTAAATACGCTCCATTATATCACTCGATTCTCAGCCTGACTGGAACCAGAAGCCTTGCTTCTAACCCTAAATGCCTTTCATTATTAACTGAACGCTCCATTCAAAACCCTGACTCTTCATTCCAACCCTAACTCTAATTGCAGTCCATCCTATAAAAACGCAACTTCCAACATCCTATTCAACAAATAAAATTTTAATTTTGATGCCGAATTCCAATTACTTCTTAGGAAGAGAAACTATGCTTTCAGATATTCCAGTTATGATTTCGTGTTTCACATTGCAACAGTCAACTCAGATTACAATGCAAAATGAAAACCGACATCCACATCATAATATCTTTGTGACATTGTATGTAAGACCATACAACAATTTGAAACTTCCCTAAAAAACTCTCATTCCAAAACCTAAGTTTCTAGTACATCTTTGACGCAAATATTACACTCACATTTTTTTTCCAAATTTTAATTCAAAAATTTTACCAAACTTCCAACTGAAAATTCCAAACTTAACGAGATGTTGGAAATCGATGCCGAAGCTCACACTTCAGTACCAAGTTAAGACACAAATTCTAATCGCAAACTCCTATTCCACAGTCTAATGCTAACTTCCAATTCTTCATTCCAAATCTCAGTCTTCAGTTCCACATTCCAATTCCAAATTCCACTTCCAAATTACAGTTCTGAATTTCACTTCCTAATTCCACTTCTAAACTCCAATTCCAAGTTAGAGTTCCAAATTCCCATTGTAAAATTCAGTTCCACATTCCAGTTGTAAAAATCTATTCCAATTTCCAATTCTAAATTCCAGTCTCTAAGTTTTCTTCCAAATTCCACTTTCGAATTCCACTCTCGAGTTCCAGTTTCACATTCGAGTACAAATCTCTTCTTCCAAATTCCATTCTGATTTCATAATCCAAATTCTATTTCCAAATACCACATTTCACTTCTGAGGCATAACTTGATTCATATAACACAATGATAACTTATCAATGCCTATTCTGCCTTCTAAACCTAACCCTAAATGTGCTCCATTATATCACTCGATTCTCAGCCTGACCAGACCCAGAAACCTGGCTTCTAACCCTAAATGCCTTTCATTATAAACTGATCGCTCGATTCAAAACCATAATTCTTCATTCCAATCTTAACTCTAAATGAAGTCCATACTATCCAAACGCGACTTCCAACATCCTATTCCACACTAAAATTTTGATGCCGAATTCCAATTACGTCTTAGGAAGAGAAAGTAAAATTTCAGATATACCAGTTGTGATTTCGTGTTTCACATTCCAACTGTCAACTTAGATTACAATGCAAAATTAAAACCGACATCCACATCATAATATCTTTCTGACTTTGTATGTAAGACCATACATCAACTTGAAACTTCCCTAAGAAACTCTCATACAGAAAGGTAAGTTTCTAGTACATATTTGAGGCAAATATTACACTCACATTTTTTTGCAAATTTTAATTCAAAAATTTTACCAAGCTTCTAATTGAAAATTCCAGCCTTAGTTAGATTTTGGAAATCGATGCTGAAGCTCACACTTCTGTACCAAGTTAAGACAAAAATTGCAATCGCAAACTCCTCTTCCACAGTCTAATGCTAACTTCCGATTCGTCATTCCAAATCTCAATTCTCAGTTTCACCTTCCACTTCCAAATTCCTCTTCTAAGTTCCACTTCCAGTTCCGAATTCCACTTCCGAATTCCACTTCTAAACTCCACTTCCAAGTTCCAGTTCCAAATTCCGATTCTAAATTTGAGTTCCACATTCCAGTTCTAAAAAGCTATTCCAAATTCCAATTTTAAATTCAACTCTCTAAGTTTTTATTCCAAATTCCACTTCCGAATTCTACTCACGAGTTCCAGATTCACATTCGAGCATGAAACCCTTCTTCCAAATTCCATTCTGATTACATAATCCAAATTCTATTTCCAAATACCACATTTCACTTCGGAAGCATTACTTGATGCATATAATCCAATGATAACGTATCAAGGCCTATACTGCCTTCTAACCCTAACTTTAAATACGCTCCATTATATCACTCGATTCTCAGCCTGACCAGAACCGGAAGCCTTGGTTCTGACCGTAAATGCCTTTCATTATAAACTGAACTATCGATTCAAAACCCTGACTCTTCATTCCAACCCTAACTCTAATTGCAGTCCATCCTATAAAAACGCAACTTCCAACATCCTATTCAACAAATAAAATTTTAATTTTGATGCCGAATTCCAATTACGTCTTAGGAAGAGAAACTATACTATCAGATATACCAGTTGTGATTTCGTGTTTCACATTCCAACTGTCAACTCAGATTACAATGCAAAATGAAAACCGACATCCACATCATAATATCTTTCTTACATTGTATGTAAGACCATACAACAACTTGAAACTTCCCTAAGAAACTCTCATACCAAAACCTAAATTACCAGTCCATCTTTGACGCAAATATTACAGACTCACATTATTTACAAATTTAATTCCAAATTTTATACCAAAATTTCTAAATAACAATTCCAGCCTTAATGATGTGTGTGTCAAATCCAGGCCGAATCTCACACTTCATTACCAAGTTAAAACAGAAATTCCAATCGCAAACTCCTCTTCCACAGTCTAATGCTAACTTCCAATTCTTCATTCCAAATCTCCGTTCTCAGTTCCACATTCCAATTCTAAATACCACCGCCAAATTCCAGTTCCGGATTCCACTTCCTAGTTCCACTTCCAGTTCCAAATTTGACTTGCGAATTCCACTTCTAAACTCCACTTCCAAGTTTCAGTTCCAAATTCCAATTCTAAATTTGACTCTCTAAGTTTTGATTCCAAATTCCACGACCGAATTCCTCTCCCGACTTCCAGTTTCACATTCGAGTACCAAAATCTTCTTCCAAATTCCATTCTAATTACATAATCCAAATTCGATTTCCAAATACCACATTCCACTTCGGAAGCATTACTTGATTCATATAATCCAATGATAACTTATCAATGGCTATTCTGCCTTCTAACCCTAACTCTGAGTATGCTCCAATATAACACTCGATTCTCAGCCTGACCGGAACCGGAAGCCTTGCTTCTAAACCTAAATGCCTTTCATTATAAACTGAACGCTCGACTCAAAACCCTGACTCTACATTCCAACCCTAACTCTAATCGCAGTCCATCCTATACAATCGCAACTTCCAACATCCTATTCCACACTAAAATTTTGATGCCGAATTCCAATTACGTCTTAGGAAGAGAAACTATACTTTCAGATATACCAGTTGTGATTTCGTGTTTCACATTCCAACTGTCAACTCAGATTACAATGCAAAATGAAAACCGACATCCACATCATAATATCATTCTGACATTGTATGTAAGACCATACAACAACTTGAAACTTCCATAAGAAACTCTGATACCATAACCTAAGTTTCTAGTACATCTTTGACGCAAATATTACACTCACATTTTTTTCCAAATTTTAATTCAAAAATTTTTTCAAACTTCCAATTGAAAATTCCAGCCTTAATGAGATGTTGGAAATCGATGCCAAAGCTCACACTTCAGTACCAAGTTAAGACACAAATTCTAATCGCAAACTCCTATTCCACAGTCTAATGCTAACTTCCGATTCACCCTTCCAAATCTCAGTCTTCAGTTCCACATTCCAATTCCAAATTCCACTTCCAAATTACTGTTCTGAATTTCACTTTCTTATTCCACTTCTAAACTCCAATTCCAAGTTAGAGTTCCAAATTCCCATTGTAAAATTCAATTCCACATTCCAGATCTAAAAATCTATTCCAATTTCCAATTCTAAATTCCAGTCTCTAAGTTTTCTTCCAAATTCCACTTTCGAATTCCACTCCCGAGTTCCAGTTTCACATTCGAGTACAAATCTCTTCTTCCAAATTCCATTCTGATTTCGTAATCCAAATTCTATTTCCAAATACCACATTTCACTTCCGAGGCATAACTTGATTCATATAACACAATGGTAACTTATCAATGCCTATTCTGCCTTCTAAACCTAACCCTAAATGTGCTCCATTATATCACTCGATTCTCAGCCTGACCGGACCCAGAAACCTGGCTTCTAACCCTAAATGCCTTTCATTATAAACTGATCGCTCGATTCAAAACCATAATTCTTCATTCCAACCTTAACTCTAAATGAAGTCCATACTATCCAAACGCGACTTCCAACATCCTATTCCACACTAAAATTTTGATGCCGAATTCCAATTTCGTCTTAGGAAGAGAAAGTAAACTTTCAGATATACCAGTTGTGATTTCGTGTTTCACATTCCAACTGTCAACTTAGATTACAATGCAAAATTAAAACCGACATCCACATCATAATATCTTTCTGACTCTGTATGTAAGACCATACAACAACTGGAAACTTCCCTAAGAAACTCTCATACAGAAAGGTAAGTTTCTAGTACATATTTGAGGCAAATATTACACTCACATTTTTTTCCAAATTTTAATTCAAAAATTTTACCAAGCTTCTAATTGAAAATTCCAGCCTTAGTTAGATGTTGGAAATCGATGCCGAAGCTCACACTTCAGTATCAAGTTAAGACAAAAATTGCAATCGCAAACTCCTCTTCCACAGTCTAATGCTAACTTCCGATTCGTCATTCCAAAACTCAATTCTCAGTTTCACCTTCCACTTCCAAATTCCTCTTCTAAGATCCACTTCCAGTTCCGAATTCCACTTCTAAATTCCACTTCTAAACTCCACTTCCAAGTTCCAGTTCCAAATTCCGATTCTAAATTTGAGTTCCACATTCCAGTTCTAAAAAGCTATTCCAAATTCCAATTTTAAATTCCACTCTCTAAGTTTTTATTCCAAAATCCACTTCCAAATTCTACTCACGAGTTCCAGATTCACATTCGAGCATGAAACTCTTCTGCCAAATTCCATTCTGATTACATAATCCAAATTCTATTTCCAAATACCACATTTCACTTCGGAAGAATTACTTGATTCATATAATCCAATGATAACGTATCAAGGCCTATACTGCCTTCTAACCCAAACTTTAAATACGCTCCATTATATCACTCGATTTTCAGCCTGACCGGAACCGGAAGCCTTGGTTCTAACCCTAAATGCCTTTCATTATAAACTGAAGGCTCGATTCAAAGCCCTGACTCTTCATTCCAACCCTAACTCTAATTGCAGTCCATCCTATAAAAACGCAAATTCCAACATCCTATTCAACAAATAAAATTTTAATTTTCATGCCGAATTCCAATTACATCTTAGGAAGAGAAACTATACTTTCAGATATACCAGTTGTGATTTCGTGTTTCACATTGCAACTGTCAACTCAGATTACAATGCAAAATGAAAACCTACATCCACATCATAATATCATTCTGACATTGTATGTAAGACCATACAACAACTGGAAACTTCCATAAAAAACTCTCATACCAAAACCTAAGTTTCTAGTACATCTTTGACGCAAATATTACCCTCACATTTTTTTCCAAATTTTAATACAAAAATTTTACTAAACTTCTATTTGAAAATTCCAGCCTTAATGAGATGTTTGAAATCGATGCCGAAGCTCACACTTCAGTACCAAGTTAAGACACAAATTGCATTCACAAACTCCTCTTCCACAGTCTAATGCTAACTTCCGATTCGTCCTTCCAAATATCAATTCTCAGTTTCACCTTGCACTTCCAAATTCCACTTCTAAGTTCCACTTCCAGTTCCGAATTCCACTTCTGAATTCCACGTCTAAACTCCATTTCCAAGTTCCAGTTCCCAATTCCGATTCTAAATTTGAGTTCCACATTCCAGTTCTAAAAAGCTATTCCAAATTCCAATTCTAAATTCCACTCTCTAAGTTTTTATTCCAAATTCCACTTCCGAATTCTACTCACGAGTTCCAGATTCACATTCGAGCATGAAACCCTTCTGCCAAATTCCATTCTGATTACATAATCCAAATTCTATTTCCAAATACCACATTTCACTTCGGAAGCATTATTGATTCATATAATCCAATGATAACGTATCAAGGCCTATACAGCCTTCTAACCCTAACTTTAAATACGCTCCGTTATATCACTCGATTCTAAGCCTGACCGGAACCGGAAGCCTTGGTTCTAACCCTAAATGCCTTTCATTATAAACTGAATGCTCGATTCAAAACCCTGACTCTTCATTCCAACCCTAACTCTAATTGCAGTCCATCCTATAAACACGCAACTTCCAACATCCTATTCAACAAATAAAATTTTAATTTTGATGCCGAATTCCAATTACATCTTAGGAAGAGAAACTATACTTTCAGATATTCCAGTTATGATTTCGTGTTTCACATTGCAACTGTCAACTCAGATTACAATGCAAAATGAAAACCGACATCCACATCATAATATCTTTGTGACATTGTATGTAAGACCATACAACAACTGGAAACTTACCTAAGAAACTCTCATAGCAAAACGTCAGTTTCTAGTACATCTTTGACGCAAATATTACCCTCACATTTTTTTCCAAATTTTAATACAAAAATTTTACTAAACTTCTATTTGAAAATTCCAGCCTTAATGAGATGTTGGAAATCGATGCCGAAGCTCACACTTCAGTACCAAGTTAAGACACAAATTCCAATCGCAAACTCCTATTCCACAGTCTAATGCTAACTTCCGATTCTCCCTTCCAAATCTCAGTCCTCAGTTCCACATTCCAATTCCAAATTCCACTTCCTAATTACAGTTCTGAATTCCACTTCCAGTTCCGAATTCCACTTCCTAATTCCACTTCTAAACTCCAATTCCAAGTTCCAGTTCCAAATTCCGATTCTAAATTTCAGTTCCACATTCCAGTTCTAAAATCCTATTCCAATTTCCAATTCTAAATTCAACTATCTAAGTTTTCTTCCAAATTCCACTTTCGAATTCCACTCTCGAGTTCCAGTTTCACATTCGAGTACTACACTCTTCTTCCAAATTCCATTCTGATTTCATAAACCAAATTCTATTTCCAAATACCACATTTCACTTCCGAAGCATAACTTGATTCATATAATTCAATGATAACTTATCAATGCCTATTCTGCCTTCTAAACCTAACCCCAAATGTGCTCCATTATATCACTCTATTCTCAGCCTGACCGGACCAAGAAATCTGGCTTCTAACCCTAAATGCCTTTCATTTTAAACTGAACGCTCGAATCAAAACCATAATTCTTCATTCCAACCCTAACTCGAAATGGATTCCATACTATCCAAACGCGACTTCCAACATCCTATTCCAAACTAAAATTTTCATGTCGAATTCCAATTACGTCTTAGGAAGACAAATTATACTTTCAGATATACAAGTTTTAATTCGTCTTTCACATTCCAACTGTCAACTCAGGTTACAATACAAAATGTAAACCGACGTGCACATCATAATGTCTTTCTGAAATTGTATGTAATACCATACAACAACTTGAAACTTCCCTAAGAATCTCTCATAACAAAACCTAAATTACCAGTCCATCTTTGACGCAAATATTACAGACTCACATTTTTTCCAAATTTAATTCCAAGATTTATACCAAAATTTCTAAATAACAATTCCAGCCTTAATGATATGCGTCAAATCCAGGCCGAATCTCACACTTCATTACCAAGTTAAGACAGAAATTCCAATCGCAAACTCCTCTTCCACAGTCTAATGCTAACTTCCAATTCTTCATTCCAAATCTCCGTTCTCAGTTCCACATTCCAATTCCAAATTCCACTGCCAAATTCCAGTTCCGGATTCCACTTCCTAGTTTCACTTCCAGTTCCAAATTCCACTTGCGAATTCCACTTCTAAACTCCAATTCCAAGTTCCAGTTCCAAATTCCAATTCTAAATTTGACTCTCTAAGTTTTTATTCCAAATTCCTCGTCCGAATTCCTCTCCCGAGTTCCAGTTTCACATTCGAGTACCAAATTTTTGTTCCAAATTCCATTCTAATTACATAATCCAAATTCGATTTCCAAATACCACATTTCCCTTCAGAAGCATTACTTGATTCATATAATCCAATGATAACTTATCAATGCCTATTCTGCCTTCTAACCCTAACTCTGAATATGCTCCAATATAACACTCGATTCTCAGCCTGACCGGAACCAGAAGCCTTGCTTCTAACCCTGAATGCCTTTCATTATAAACTGAACGCTCGACTCAAAACCCTGACTCTACATTCCAACCCTAACTATAATCGCAGTCCATCCTATCCAAACGCAACTTCTAACATCCTATTGCACAATAAAATTTTGATGCTGAATTCCAATTACGTCTTAGGATGAGAAACTATACTTTCAGATATTCCAGTTGTGATTTCGTGTTTCACATTGCAACAGTCAACTCAGATTACAATGCAAAATGAAAACCGACATCCACATCATAATATCTTTCTTACATTGTATGTAAGACCATACAACAACTTGAAACTTCCCTAAGAATCTCTCATACCAAAACCTAAATTACCAGTCCATCTTTGACGCAAATATTATAGACTCACATTATTTACAAATTTAATTCCAAAATTTATACCAAAATTTCTAAATAACAATTCCAGCCTTAATGATATGTGTCAAATCCAGGCCGAATCTCACACTTCATTACCAAGTTAAGACAGAAATTCCAATCGCAAACTCCTCTTCCACAGTCTAATGCTAACTTCCAATTCTTCATTCCAAATCTCCGTTCTCAGTTCCACATTCCAATTCCAAATTCCACTGCCAAATTCCAGTTCCGGATTCCACTTCCTAGTTCCACTTCCAGTTCCAAATTCGACTTGCGAATTCCAATGCTAAACTCCACTTCCAAGTTCCAGTTCCAAATTCCAACTCTAAATTTGACTCTCTAAGTTTTTATTCCAAATTCCTCGTCCGAATTCCTCTCCTGAGTTCCAGTTTCACATTCGAGTACCAAATTCTTCTTCCAAATTCCATTCTAATTACATAATCCAAATTCGATTTCCAAATACCACATTCCACTTCGGAAGCATTACTTGATTCATATAATCCAATGATAACTTAACAATTCCTATTCTGCCTTCTAACCCTAACTCTGAATATGCTCCAATATAACACTCGATTCTCAGCCTGACCGGAACCGGAAGCCTTGCTTCTAAACCTAAATGCCTTTCATTATAAACTGAACGCTCGATTCAAAACCCTGACTCTACATTCCAACCCTAACTCTAATCGCAGTCCATCCTATCCAAACGCAACTTCCAACATCCTATTCCACGCTACAATTTTGATGCCGAATTCCAATTACGTCTTAGGAAGAGAAACTATACTTTCAGATATACCAGTTGTGATTGCGTGTTTCACATTGCAACAGTCAACTCAGATTACAATGCAAAATGAAAACCGACATCCACATCATAATATCTTTCTTACATTGTATGTAAGACCATACAACAACTTGAAACTTCCCTAAGAATCTCTCATATCAAAACCTAAATTACCAGTCCATCTTTGACGCAAATATTATAGACTCACATTATTTACAAATTTAATTCCAAAATTTATACCAAAATTTCTAAATAACAATTCCAGCCTTAATGATATGTGTCAAATCCAGGCCGAATCTCACACTTCATTACCAAGTTAAGACAGAAATTCCAATCGCAAACTCCTCTTCCACAGTCTAATGCTAACTTCCAATTCTTCATTCCAAATCTCCGTTCTCAGTTCCACATTCCAATTCCAAATTCCACTGCCAAATTCCAGTTCCGGATTCCACTTCCTAGTTCCACTTCCAGTTCCAAATTCGACTTGCGAATTCCAATGCTAAACTCCACTTCCAAGTTCCAGTTCCAAATTCCAACTCTAAATTTGACTCTCTAAGTTTTTATTCCAAATTCCTCGTCCGAATTCCTCTCCCGAGTTCCAGTTTCACATTCGAGTACCAAATTCTTCTTCCAAATTCCATTCTAATTACATAATCCAAATTCGATTTCCAAATACCACATTCCACTTCGGAAGCATTACTTGATTCATATAATCCAATGATAACTTAACAATGCCTATTCTGCCTTCTAACCCTAACTCTGAATATGCTCCAATATAACACTCGATTCTCAGCCTGACCGGAACCGGAAGCCTTGCTTCTAAACCTAAATGCCTTTCATTATAAACTGAACGCTCGATTCAAAACCCTGACTCTACATTCCAACCCTAACTCTAATCGCAGTCCATCCTATCCAAACGCAACTTCCAACATCCTATTCCACGCTACAATTTTGATGCCGAATTCCAATTACGTCTTAGGAAGAGAAACTATACTTTCAGATATACCAGTTGTGATTGCGTGTTTCACATTCCAACTGTCAACTCAGATTACAATGCAAAATGAAAACCGACATCCACATCATAATATCTTTCTTACATTGTATGTAAGACCATACAACAACTTGAAACTTCCCTAAGAATCTCTCATACCAAAACCTAAATTACCAGTCCATCTTTGACGCAAATATTATAGACTCACATTATTTACAAATTTAATTCCAAAATTTATACCAAAATTTCTAAATAACAATTCCAGCCTTAATGATATGTGTCAAATCCAGGCCGAATCTCACACTTCATTACCAAGTTAAGACAGAAATTCCAATCGCAAACTCCTCTTCCACAGTCTAATGCTAACTTCCAAATCTTCATTCCAAATCTCCGTTCTCAGTTCCACATTCCAATTCCAAATTCCACTGCCAAATTCCAGTTCCGGATTCCACTTCCTAGTTCCACTTCCAGTTCCAAAATTCGACTTGCGAATTCCAATGCTAAACTCCACTTCCAAGTTCCAGTTCCAAATTCCAACTCTAAATTTGACTCTCTAAGTTTTTATTCCAAATTCCTCGTCCGAATTCCTCTCCCGAGTTCCAGTTTCACATTCGAGTACCAAATTCTTCTTCCAAATTCCATTCTAATTACATAATCCAAATTCGATTTCCAAATACCACATTCCACTTCGGAAGCATTACTTGATTCATATAATCCAATGATAACTTAACAATGCCTATTCTGCCTTGTAACCCTAACTCTGAATATGCTCCAATATAACACTCGATTCTCAGCCTGACCGGAACCGGAAGCCTTGCTTCTAAACCTAAATGCCTTTCATTATAAACTGAACGCTCGATTCAAAACCCTGACTCTACATTCCAACCCTAACTCTAATCGCAGTCCATCCTATCCAAACGCAACTTCCAACATCCTATTCCACGCTAAAATTTTGATGCCGAATTCCAATT